>JBDPZO010000255.1:0-25945 GCA_039877585.1 Heterodera filipjevi | reverse complement strand
TTGCCACTACAGTCAAAAAAATTCAGGCCAATTATACAACCCAAAAATATAATTTAAATGTTTGGAGCATTTTGTTATTACGGCCTTTTTTAGCTGTTCGACTTTGTAAATGAGACATATCTTTTTTATTTTCGAAAAGGGAGGGTCGGCGGTGCCGTTAGGCGCCGCGGAAAATTTTTTGAAATTTTAATCGAATTTGTTAACAGATTTCCCCAAATGGTCAACTTTGGGTCTTAAAATAGTAATATTTTCTTATTTTTACGTCAGAGTAAGAAATAAGAACAAAATAAGACATAAGGCTGAAATAAAGACAAATCTTAGAAAATGAACAATGCAACCTTGATTAAATAGGCTCTCTTTTCGAAAATTTGATGACTTTTCTTTATTTTGTTGCACTGCCAAACAAAAATTATTTTTGACAATTTTGGCAAAAATTTCACCTTATTGACAATTTTTGGGCGGTTCTTAGGGGGTGTATTTTTCGTTTTATTGTATTTTAGTTAAGGAATTTTGAGCCAAAAATCAAATTTCCCCAAAATACTCAAACTATGTCTTTATGTTCGAAAGAATTTGAAAATATAAAAGTAATTAATTATTTTTTATGAAAAGTGCCATTCTTAGGAGTGTAAAAAACCCGACCCCGAGTCGGGTTGAGGTCGGGGTGGAAGCGTCGGGGTCGGGGTGGTCGGGGAAAACCCCGAAAATGGCCTAAAAGTCGGGGTCGGGGGCGGGAGTACATAGCCGCGTAGGAGTCCCACCCCCCGTCCCGGTGTGAAACACGTGTTTCACACCTACCAACACCTTTGATGTTGCGCGGTTTTTGTCCCGGGGGTGAAAAACATGTGTTTTACCGGGTTTTTGTCCCGGGGTTAAAACAGCTGTGTTTTACCGGGTTTTTCCGAGTGCGGAAAATTTATTTTTTGACTGGGGGGTGCGCGAAATTTTTCCGTTTTTTAATGAGGGATGTAACTGTTACTTTGGGAAAAAAGGCAACCTATGGTATTTTCCCGACCAAATTTTGTTTGGATACGGTATTAGTTACCACAATCTTTTTCATACTAAAAAATGATTTCGGGAAATGTTAGACCAATTGTGTGCATGTCAACATTTTTCCCCTTTGTAGATATAAAAATAAATTGTTTTTTCAATTGTCCTGATGGGACGGGGGGAGGAGGAATGTGCCAATCGGGAATTGTAACTTCCAGCGCTTGGAAGGGGATAAGTGAGAGGACGCGAAGACACGAGCGAGGTGGGGAAGGGAAGCGTCTATCTCTGCTTCTCTCCCCACTCACTATCCGTCCCATTTTCTCTTAAACTTTTCAGTGTGACCATTTTTTTTGATATAATGTGATTATATGAAATGTTACAACATTTTGCCCACAAAGTTCTTTTACTTACTATCATTTCTGTTTTGTTTTTTACCCCTTTAATTTACTTTGCATATCATTTCTCTTTTGTTTTTTTACCCCTTTAATTTACTTTGCATATCATTTCTGTTTTGTTTTTTTACCCCTTTAACCATTTATTTATTTTTTTCATACTGTATTTTTTATTATGCATTTTTAATTCAAAACCTTTTTTCTCATCCAAATAACATTTAATATCATGGTCAACCAAATAATAGAAAGTAAAAGTTTTTTCATTAAAAAATTATTTCCCAATAAGTGCCCCCCCACCCACCATCATTTCCTCCATATTCCCGCTCGTGCCCTCACTCTCAAAACCATTTGTGGCACTTATTTGTATCCAAATAACAGAAAAATTTTCCAGAATTAAAGGGGAAATATCATGGAATATTTTTTTGCAAATTTCCCAAACAATTGTTTAATTTCAGAATAATAAATTAATTCAAAAATAATTCCCTCCCACTCCCAATCAATTTACCAACATACATTTCCCGAATGTCCGCCTCCCCTCCTCATTCTTCAAATTTCAATTTTTCTTTTTTTTTTCCGTCTTTTATTCAAAAATTTTTTGTTTTCCCTGCTCTTTTTTTTCGTTGGTGGTTTGAGCCATTGGTTCAGACAGTGTCGACACTGCAACCGAGCGTGTTTCCTCTCCTCCTCCTCCCGCCTTCCTCCATCTGCTGTTGTTCTCCTCTTCCTCTTCTCTTTTTCCTCCTCTGGCTTTCGTTGCCTTCTCTTTTTTTCTCGTCTTTTCTTTTTCTCTCTTTCTTTTTCCCCACCCCGCTTTGTGTCTCTCGTTTGCCTCCAGAACTCTCTGTGATGATGGTGTCCGCCGCAGAGCCACCGATTCCGCTTCGTGATGGCACGTGAATGCTCCCTCAAACTGCTCTTCGCGTGGGAAGAGACAGTGCCATGCTCTCAGCCTATTAAAAAATTTTTTTTTAATTTTTTTTTTGTTTTTTTAACTTACTCCTCTCCCACCAAAAGGCCAGCTCCACCTCTTTCTATTATTATTTGCTCCTTTCATCCCCATAATATTCATCCCTAGTTTTTGGAGAAGTTCCTTAGCCCTTGAACGGGGCTAGCAACCCCTTCTGATTCTTAAAATTTTTTAAAAAATATTCTTACAATTTTTTTAAAAATATCAAAAATTAACAATTTATTTAGTACTAATGTCGTTCCGTTTCCGTAAGGGTCCGTCCTGACCCCCCAAAATCTGGTTGTCAGTGCTCCCTTCAATCATGAATAGGAGAACGTTTCCGAACACACAGGGCACGGTTCACTTCCACTACTTCCCAGGGCCCTAATTAATTAATTTTTTAAGAATTTTTTTTTGAAAAAATTTACTTACCCCTACAAATGTTGTTTCTTACCGACTAATAGTTGGTAAAGCCTTTTTGTAAACCTCTGGCTTTTCATTTTTAAGCCTTATCATTTCTTTCGTGCTGGTGTGGCCCGGCACTTCTTACTTCTTCTTTTTTTTTGGCATTAATTCCGTCCTTAAGCCTATTTTTTTCGGTTGGCTCAATCTGGCATTCTAACAACCCATTTCCACATTACCGAACATTGTCAAAATATATTTTCTCACATTTACATCTTAAAAAAGAAAATGATGGGTTGAAAGGATGTACAATACTTTTTCCTTGTTTAATGCCATCATTAATTCCTCTCCCTCCATTTATTCCAAATTGCTCTCATTGTGCCGTCCCCCGTTCTCATTAACCTTGCCCATTGTTATTTTTTGCTCATTTTTTTCATTAAGCTTTATTGATTTTTCTAAACGGCCAATCATCTCATTCGTTAATTGCAACTAAAGAATTACGAAGTACCCGGTTCCCGGACTGGGAATGATCGGTCGACGCTTCACGCGAAGGACCGTCGACGGTACGAAGTACCCGGTTCCCGACATGGAATGATCGGTCTGACGCTTCACGTCGAAGGACCGTGTCCGAACGGTACGAGTACCTGTTCCCGGACTGGGAATGAGCGGTCCTGAGACGCTGTCACACGGCGAGGCACCGTCGACGTACGAAGTACGACCCGGTTCCCGGACTGGATGATCGGTCTGACCTTCACGGCGAAGGGAACGGTCGAACGGGACGAAGTACCCCGGTTCCCGCCTGGGAATGAATCGGTTCTGACGCGCTCACGGCGAAGGACCGTCGACGGTACTATGTACCCCGGTTCCCGGGACTGGGAATGATCGGTCTACGCTTCACGGCGAAGGACGGTCGACGGTACAGTACACCGTTCGCCGGACTGGGAATGATCGTCTGACGCTTCACGGCGAAGGCCCGGTCGACGGTAAGAAAGTAACCCGGTTCCCGGACTGGAATGATCGGTCTGACGCTTCACTGCGAAGGACCGTCGACGGTAACGAAGTACCCGGTTTCCCGGACTGGGATGATCGTCTGACGCTTCACGGCGAAGGCCGGTTTTCTGTCTCTGTAAGCTTCTTTCTCACCCTCACCCTTCCCTTTCTCTCTTTTCCCCATTCATTTTTTTCTGTGAAGTGTCGCCAATATATGTTACATAATGTAATAATGGTTTTTTTTGGCTTTTATATTTGGTTTTCCATATGTAACTCATTTTAATTCAAATTTCAAAAATTGTTATTATTTCAAATTACATAAAGTAAATAACTTTTAGAAAATGATGATTGTAAATATAGCCTTTGCTTTTTACTTTAAACTTAATTCAATGAAAAAAAGAAGCCAAATCATGGTCGGTAGAGATTCTTATTGAGATATCGATAAACAAAAACATTAAGTATTCCCATCTAGATATAGACCAATATTACAAACAAAATCATCGAAATTGTAATGAAGCTAAAAAGGGCACGCATTGACATAAAAATGCAATTCATTATAATCAAATTAGCAATGCAAGAAATTGTCCACGTGGTGATGGTCTTTGAATATCTTTTAAGTTTATGGAAATATCGAATGTTTAATAGCTTTTTAATTTCGTCCATAAAATCAAAATTTTTGCATAAAAAGGATAATGCATTGACAAGAGTACAAACCTTAAACAAATGCAATTACATTGCCCAATTGATCATTATTCTTCGAATAGTCCTTTTGATTTTATGGAATATCGAAAATTTAGCTTTTTAATTTCTCCATAAAATCAAATTTTACACGCACAACGTAAATGTCGTTTATTTTGCTCTGCATATCACATGCAGCGCGTGATCTTACTTATAAAACTGCCCCGTCCACGCCGGCATTCAGCACATAGGTAACGTGACCACAAGCTCGACCTGTAGAAGTGAGGGCTCGGCGCAGTGCAGACCACGAAACTCCTCTTCCCAAAACAGCTGCTGCTTGGTGGCACAAAAACGACGAAGGCGACCCATTGTGGAAGCGCTGTGACTCTCGAGTTGCCGGCGCACATTCCGTTCGATTGTGGTTTGTACCGCTTGCTCTTCCTTTTGTTGCTGCTGTTGATTATTTTGCTCCTTCAATTTCTCTTTCATCAGCCTCCTGAATTTGTTTCCTGGAGTTGCTCGCTTCTTCCATTTGCTGCTTATCTCCTGCCTGAACGCTGTGCTTGCTGCACTTGGGAAAAGCAGCTGTTGGGTGCTGATGGTTGAAATGCGTTGACGGTTCTCTCTGCAAAGCTCATCGTGCAGCAATCGCTGCTCGATCTCTCCAATGCCCTTCGAAGTTGGGGCCCAAATGACGGTGCTGATATTTTTTATTTTTTGATTTTAAAAAATAGTCCCAAATCCAATTGCACGAACCGAAACAGCATTTGTTCACGCTTCTTCACCGCCTGATACATTATCTTAAAATTTGGTGTTTTTAAATCGCTTCGTGTTAATATATTACTTATGGTAGACAAAGGCATCACGTGAAGTGCGCGGAGTTGAACGGGTCTAAGAAAGGGGCCATTTTAACATTAAATTTTGGTCACTCCTATTTTCAATCTTCTGGTGGTTGGCACTGGTTGAAAGGACCTGCTTCATCGTTTTCCTCCTCCACTAGTTGCTGCCGTTTCAGATGATGCCGTAGAAGCTCCAAATGGCAATTCTTGACGACAGCTCTTTCCTCGAGGCTCTGACAACCAGATTTGTCAGCTCAGTTGCCGCCATTGGAACTAAGCGGGGGCGGAAGCCGCCCGCGCCCGCTTTCGATTCTATGAAAATAAATAATAGTATTTTAATTATGGTTTTTCCATTTAGGTAAAGCCTAACGCTTTTGACATCCATCTAGGATAGAGACCTATCCATTGGAATTTAGTGTCTGTCATCGGCCTTTAGGCTTTTTTTTTTGTGCCTAACTGCCTTTTTCACTATTTTTGGAAACCGAACTGCAATGAATTTATAAAGTTTCATATTAAAAATCCAATTATGATGAGCATGGAACAAATTTTTTTTTGTTTTTTTAGTGAAAAATGGCTGCTTCCAATATTGTCTGAAATGCATTGTAAAGATTAAGTTTCGGTATATTTTTTTTCTTTTTGTTTATGTAGCCTATATGATTCCCTATCGATTTATTTTGGTTCCTAAATACAGCCACAAATTAGTATACTATTGAAAAAAAATGTTAACTAAAATGCTCACAGGGCCTTATTTTTAAAAAATTTCCGTTGGCGGCATAATCCTTCCATGCGTCGATCCTTGAAAGGTTCTGGAGCACCACTGCAGGGCGTTGGTCATCAGTTGAGAGCGAGGTGAAAATGGTCCGTTTTGCGCATGGATCACACGACGCATTTCCTGGATGCACTTGCTGTAGAGTCGGACATTTCGGTGCATTTGGAATGATTTCTTACATAAAAATTTTAAACAAAGGTCAAAAATTTTATGGACATAAGGGAAATATAATAATGAAAACTTCCCAACCCACCAGCAAATGAGGAATAACCAAAATGGTGAAAACGTTCATCGTCGGGCATCGAAGCCTTTACGGATCCCGCCCACCACTTTTGCGAAAGGAGAGTCTTCCGCTTTGGCGACCCCTCAATTGTATCAATTTCTCAGTAGACACGATTGCCAATCTTTTTATTTCATTCCGACAATTACTCGCACTAATGCAAATACCATTTTTTGGACCGATTCGTGATTTCGAATGAAAGGGAGGTGCAAAGGTCAAAGCTTTTCTTCAAATTTAGGTCCGTTTATTGTCCAGCCGCCCTGTGTAAATAGGGAAATATTGTAAAGAGAGATGCAAGGAAGAGGGATTTAGGACTTGAAGTTAATATAATTACAATTTTTTTATTTAACTGAAAATGACAATGAAATAATGTTATTAATAATGGGAAAATTTTGCTTTTTTTGGTTTGTTCATTTTTTTTTTTTCAATTTACCTTTTCATTTTCTATTCTTGGGTCGGTATGGCGCGAGTATGTCGGGCGAACGAACAGTTTATCGATAGTACACTTTTCGCACGCTCGAAGCTAACCACCGACCGGTTTCGTTATGCCATATGTTTTTGTTTGGTTTTCCATAAACAAAAGAACAAACTAAAGAAGGGATTTTTTCTTTCCTACTTTAAAAGGAATTTTTACACACACAGCGAAACGTGAGCATGTTTTGGGGCGAAAAAGCTTCCAGGTTTACTTATATTGAATTTTTAGCCGGAAGCGTTTTTCCTTCTTCACATTCATGGGCATATCATGGGTATTCCAGACTTGCAAGCGGCAGTTGGGTGATTAGAATTTTAATCTTACAAATAAATTAAGAAAATAAAAAGTGACTTTTTCATAAATTGAGAGTTTTTTTCATACCTTTTATGTTTGTTTAACCTATTTTTCACCTCAAATAATGGTTGTACTTGCTTATTAAAACCAACATTGAAGGGTGAGTACTAAATTTTCATATTTCTTCTACCCTTCCGACAGTTTTCTTCTTAGGATTTCGTCTCCTGCGTTCTTTTTTCTTGGCGTATTCACTAAGACCGCTTTTCTTCGACCATAATCATTCCCTTTTCGCCGAAGAATTCAATTAGAACCTAAAATTGAATAATTCATGAGAAGAGTGGTTAAATAACTACAAATCTCCACCTCCCTTTCGCCTTTTGTCTAGGAAATTCTGCCAAATTTCCTTCCCGCCGGGCATTTTTCCATAAGTGCGGTTTTTGTTCCAGCGATCACTTTGTTTGGGAGTTCCAATTTTTCGTCGACTTCCCTGGGGTTGGGTTCGGTATCCACGTCGTCCATTTCCTAAAACCAATACAACTTATTTGCTACTGAAAAAGGAGCAATAACCTCATTGGTAGGCAATGAGTCTGTTGGTAAATTATTCTCATTTGTTTTTGTCGAACATTTTGGGAAAATAAACGACGATGAAAAAAGCTGGGTGTAACTCAGTATGTTTATGTAACCAAATTTTTTTCACAAAATTTTTCTATAATAGTTTTATTTTTTTATCGTCGTTCATTTATTTTGCAGTTTGCTATTAAACTGACTTTTCTTTCCGTGAATTTTTTATATTTTTTACTTCGATTTATAAAATGGTCACCTTACTGAAAAATTTGCGAAATTTTACATTGTCGCGTTAACCGATCTCGAGATCGTCCTAACCAGCCAACGGATTGCGAACGCGTGTGCAAGCATTGAGCGGACGACAAGTTAAAACTACTATAAAGACCGTTAATGGGCACATCAAATCTTTTTGCCTTTGGCGGCATTACTCCACAGGGCGCTGCGACACCATGGCCTACGGTCGTTTGGGGCGACCATTTAATGTCCAATGTGGCAGCGCATTTTTTATGTTTCGCCACCGTATAAAACTTTCTCATCCATTCTCTTCACTGCTGATTGACGCTTTTCCGAGGGTCAGAAGACCGTTTCTAATCCCTGAGCTGGTATGGTTGAAAAGGACCAAAGGAGCCAGATTGGCTGGACGTATTTTCCAGGACAATTCACCCTCCGGGAAAACAACCTGATCCCTAATAATGGGTCAACACTAGGGTGCCACACCAAAACCGGGAAGGACGTGAGGAATGCCGCAAGTGATTATTCTATATTTATGGTAGAATTAACATTTTTTTGGTTTATAATTTGAAAATGTTTTCTTGTTGTTCTTCGTTTTTTAATAATTGTCCTCTTTCTTTTCCTTAAAATTTTCCTTTTTTCCCCCGCCAAAATGGACATCTTCTCATCTAATTTTTTGAATTTATAGCGCATCGACTATTTTTTTGCTATCAACTC
Organism: Heterodera filipjevi; assembly: GCA_039877585.1. Taxonomy (NCBI): domain Eukaryota; kingdom Metazoa; phylum Nematoda; class Chromadorea; order Rhabditida; family Heteroderidae; genus Heterodera; species Heterodera filipjevi. The sequence continues at coordinate 17,384 of JBDPZO010000255.1, read as the reverse complement.
TTTTAATCATTACATTTATAATTTGTGGCTAAAAATGACAAATTTATGTGAAATCTAACCAAAATCAGGCACAGATAACTCGGGAGCAAACAATTCCCGTTCCCCAATATGGTTTATAGATTTTTTGCTGTGGAGCGAGATGACTTTTCCCTTCTTTTTACAGTAGGACGAAGAAAATTTGGATCCATCACTTTCAGTACTTCGGCTCTTCCGGTGTGAGCAAATTCCAATCCCCTATTTTTAAAGTACAAAGCAAAGGCCCTGAGTTTCGGTGACCTCATAATTAAGCGTAATTCCTTAGTTTCAGAACGTTATTCAATGTCGTTTTCGGTCCCAGTTTTCCGGAGTTTTAGCCCATAGTGTTTTCGCGCCACCGCTAACAAATTCCAAAATAATCATGCTAAAAACTTAATTATTTGTTTACAAGTAAATAAACAGCCCTTCCTTACTTTGGGGGACCATCCGTAATTTGTCCTAAATGGGACCTGTTTTCAAAGGATTGCCTCCTTGATGTACATAAATCATGAATCAGTGTCCTGAAATTTAATTTAACTTAACTAACCATTTTAATTTTACCCTTGTATAAAAGAGTGCAACCAGGGCTGCGACAACGGTTTGCCATTGCTTTGAGCAAGTGAACCGGCTGCCTGAGGTGGTGAAAAGCGAAATCACCACATGTGAGCAAGGGTGTTGCCTGGACCCAATCTTTTTTTCAGTATGTAACCTGATCACCGATTCGCTAGCGAAAATTGAAAACCCCGACTGATTTTGCTCACCCCGACCCCGACCGCGACCTTGCCTGACCCCGACAAACCCCGACCCCGACTTTTCCCAACCCCGACGTCGGGGTTGCAACCCTACTTCATACTCATACCAACTATTTTTTTCCTTCATACTCATACTCATACTCGTAGTATGAGTATGAGGTCCGAACACTGCTCTTAACTCTCTATCTTTAAAGTCTGACCTTAGAACTCAAGAGGTCATCCCGTACCGAAGAGATAGCACTGTCCCCGGGAATCACATATCATTGGCCAACGGCCAACTTTCCATCACCTTTTCCTCCCAGCGGACTCCCACCACTCCCCTTCTTAGGGAGCATTTTTGTTGCCAACCGTACCCACGCGGCACGGAACGGCCAGCCTATCTCGAGTGTGCATCCAAAGATGCTGCTGAGCAGCTTAATTGCACATTGGCTCAGGCGGTTTGCCACTCGTGTTACACGAATCACGAAGCGGCGAATGTTAAATGCCAATGCAGGAGGCACAATGATTTGGAGAGGGTGATGGGCGACCCTTCAAGGCGATTACCTATTTCGATAGGTCAGCTAAGGGTCGGGTACTATGATGAGCGCATATGGAGCAGTTTTCCCTATTCACCGGTAAATTTGATTGTTAAAATGAGAGGGACCCAGTTAGCAGTCCAACATGCCCAATCAAAATCTACCGTTACCCCAGGCCGCTTATTAGGGTGCCACAGTTGTAGGACTGGTGGGCGGTTTAATTACTCTTGCCATTCCTCCCACGGGGAGGCATTTGCCAGCATTCATTGCAATGACGGGACCATGTGGGTGGCCCACTGTACGCCCAAGGGACAATCCCATTCAGTGGTCCTATCCTGGCCCTACCCTCAGGTTAAAACCCGTTGTGAAGTGGACTGCCTCGGGGACAAAACCACTTTTAAACTGGAAGGGACTTTAATTTTTTTGTGGGTGAGGGAAGGAGAGTACTTATCTATCGGTTCAAAACAAGGAGCAAATGGCACATATACCGGAGGAATTACATTTCCGCAAATAAAATTTGCCCTTTTTCAATCGGTTGGGACCATGCCGCAAGCCATGCTCGCTCTTGGCGTTTGCCTTCTTTGGCTAGTATTTTTCGTGTTGGCCATTCGGTACTGTCCAATCTTGGGACTGGCTACGGTTTGTTGTCCTCAAGCGGCCGCCGGGGTTGCTATGGCCCGTGCAGCCAGAGCGGGAAGAAGACGCCCGCGGAGGGTTCATAAACCGCAGAGCTATACCCGGTCCCGAACCATGTAAACTGAGGCATAGTTGGTCTTACTTCCTTTACCCTTCTGCCCCTTTTTATTCTTTCTTTTGTGGGTTTAGCTAAAGATTTGCTTTCGTCCTTATAAAATGATGATGAACAACGGCCTGCCCTATCCCGCCCAGTCTTACCCGGCACAATACCCCAATAACCAATTGGTATCGCAACCGCCACTTAATCATCACTACGTGGTGGCGCAGCAGCCCCCCAACGGCCTCTTCCCCACCCATGCCCCGATGAGCCGAACCGCAACTCCGCCCCCAGCGGCCCAACGCACCGCTTCGGTCCGCCGCAACACCAGTTGGGTGCATCGCAGGTCGCGGCACCGTTTGTCCCAGCGGCTAACCATATGGCACCGCCTCTTCCGCATCCGCCGGCCGGATCCGCACCGGATGCCGTGCAACGCCGCCTTCTAGGTACCGTCAGCCGTATTTTGTCGGAAATTCTGCTGGTAGCGCAGGCACAGCGGGGGTTGATGGAGCGAATGATTGTGGCGGTAACGGCCAATAAAATTGGCCAACAGATTGGAGGTCCTACCCGTGGCGGGAAGGTAGACGCGCTCACCGGCGTTTCCGCCGAGCGGGAATGTTTTCCCGGATGCAAACCCGGGGGCGGTTGGGGGCCCCCGTCCCTCACGTTTTCAGGGTGTACAGACGCAGGTGGGCCAGATTGGGGTGGTGACAAACCCGACTGTTGTGGATCGGATCGAGCCTGTCGGTCCTTCGGTTCAAAAGGAAGCGGCCCCAACCAACACTGCAACCACTTCCTCACCAACGGTTTGACCCCCGGAGGGGGAGGATGTCTCCGACATATTGGCTTAAGAATTGTTGTTTTTCAAATTAAACACAAAAAAGGGGGGGGGATTAATTCTTTTCCCAATAAACATTACTTTCTTAATCTGGGCTCGGCCCATTTCCCCTTATTAATCCTTAAGTATTTTTGCTAAATGTACGGATCTTATCGGGGGACGGATTGGAATGGTCCGTCTGTTGCTGTTGTTGCCCCCCCCCGCGGCCGTATGCAACTGCCCGCCCATTGGTTCATTGGTTCTTGCCCCTGGCTGTGCCCGCCCACTCAACCCATGGCCGTATAAAAGAAGGATGAGCCCGATGTTTTGCTATCCTCTTCTGGACCACTTTCCCATCTTTTTGCCTTACCCAACTCTGTGCAACCAACGATCGCTTAATTGTCTTGCCCTTTCTCACATAAACAGAACATTCCCCCCTTGAGTCGTTCATTGGCTTGGACTTTGCCTTTTTTCCTTGGCAATTTTGCCCCCCTCCCCCGTTCTGTCCCATTGCCTTTCCTTGGCAGTGCCCCTCCCTTTTTTCCCTGGCAATTTCCTTTTTTGCCACCGCCCCCCTTTTTTTGTGTTTCATTGGTAAGGTGTTCACTGTCTTGCCTGAAACAATTATACAAGAAATTAGTAAATTTTTCATTCAGACAAGTGCAGGAAGTGGAGCTGGACAAGCACATCCGTTTGATCGACTCACCCGGCGTTGTGTTGGCCTCTCGTGGTACTCAGTTGAACGACGTCGCTGAACTGTCACTGCGCAACGTCGTCCGGGTGGAAGGACTGAGTGACCCGGTCACGCCTGTCAACGCCATTCTGCGCCGATGCTCCGTCAAAACGGTGTGCTACAAGTTTTGTTGGGACATATTTTTTTTTAGTGGGAGGGAGGTAAACAGTCCGCCGCCGAAACCCAACCCGACGAGCCAAGAAATTAGCAACAAAAATACCTCACTTTCCAGAAAAATACCAAAAAGTATTTTTTTTTAGAAATTTTGATGTTTTCTGAGGTTTTTTTAAATAAAAACTGAAAATCAAGGGTTTGACATTTTTCCCGACGAAGCTTACAATTTTGGCCCGAAAAAACGAAAAATTCCTTTTAATTAAATTACATTAGCTGAACTTAAAATTATCAATTAAAATTTTAAAAGGAACATTTTAAAAAAGTTGGGATCAATTTCTTGGCAACTAAACCAAAATCACCGCATTTTCTATATATCTGAATCACTATAATGATAAAAAAAACTATTAATATTCCGCAGCTGATGCTCCACTACGGCATTGGCCAATTTGATGACTGTGACCAATTTCTTGCACTTTTGTGCCGTCGTTTTGGTCGACTGAAGAAGGGCGGACGGCCTGATCTGTACGCGGCGGCACGTCAGGTTATTTCCTATAAATTTTGCAAAAATCAGCATTTCGAATTGCGCTACTACACGGAACCGCCGGTGGATGAAGAAGGAAATGGTGCCGAAATGAACGAATCGCCGCCCGAATTTGTGGCCCAATTTGCCAAGGAGTTCGACTTGGACGCGCTGGACCAAGACATCCGTGTGCTCATCGACGGTCTGTTATGTTGTTCTTTGGTGGCACAGGAAAAATATACTTAATAACCAAAAAAGACCGAAAGCCGTCGCCCGGAAAATGGCAAAAAAAGGGGTTACTTTTTTTAGAAAAAATTTCAAAAAATTCTTGACAATTTTTCTAGAAAACCCAAGGTTTAAGCAAATGTTTTTTTGTTTGCTGAACAATATTTGTGAAGTTTCGTCGGCGAAATTTTATCCTGGTGAAGTTTCGCGGTAAATCAGTTTTCTTTCTCTCTTAACCTTAATTGCCTTTGTTGTTGTTCAAAACCCCGTAATCGTTTAGCAATTCCGCAAGATGCAATGGCGGTCGACACGCTGTACGACGCGCGTCAGCAAACATCGGCCCAAGGTGAATGAATAAACTAGGGTAGCAACCCCGACGTCGGGGTTGACAAATGTCGGGGTCAGCATTGTCGTGGTCGGGGTCAGAGCTGGGCGATTCGTTTCGAGTTTCGTGCTTTTTTTAGCGTTTCGTGTTTCGTTTCGTTTCGTAAAATTTATTCAGTTTCGTTTCGTTTGAAAAAATTTTGCCAGTTTCGTTTCGTGTTTCAAGTAAATTTACACGAAACGAAAACACACCCCTAAAGAGGGGATTTGAAGGAATAAATGGCCATTCTTTGATTGAATCCGCTAACAAATTAGACCCAAATTTAAAAAAAATTCCCGGTGGCGCCTACCGGCACCCCCGGACCCCAATTCGCTTAGGGTTTATCAAAATTTATCTCAAGGTCCACCAAAATTGGACATTTTCGTTCAAAGTCTGTTAACAAAATACATTCAGATTTTCAAAATTTCCCCATGGCGGCACCTATCGGCGCCGCCGGCCGGCCCCAAGGTCGGGGTTGGCAAATTTCGGGGTCGGGGTTTTTCATTTTTTTCTCCTTGCTTTTTATTCTCAAATGCATCATTAAGTGTTAACTATTTGAGCATTAAAAAGGATCAATTTTTTGTGAAATGTCTTTTCTTTAATTAGTTGCACTGACTAATTTAGGCCAAAATTTCAAATTATTGACAATTTTTGGTCGGTTCTTAGTGGGGTATTTTTCGTATTATTGTGTTTTAGATAAGATTTTTAAGGAAAAAAATCATAATTTAATCAAAAACTCAAATTTATCTTTGCCGAATTCCAAAGTATATAAAAATTTGTCCATTATTTTCATTAAAAGTGCCATTCTTAGGGGTGTATAAAAACCCCGAGTTTTTTGGTCAAAATTGAAAAAAACGCATGTTTAATCCGGACCTGATTTTTCCTCACTCACCCCTCGCTAAAAATTTTTAAAATAGGTGGTGAACAGAATCGAACCGGAACTGTTGTTGTTGTGCCAACGCCTGCGGGCAATGAATGCGAGCAAAGTCGAGTTAACACAGACGACAGCAGCAACAACATGGAGACGGCGGTTGAATTTTTTAAATTTCCTAATGTCACCGTTTGATGTTAGGAGGGAGGGGGGAGGGAAGGTAACAGAACAAAGACGAAAAATATATCCATAATTTTGGGCAGAGTTCGGGAAGATGGTAGAACAAAGACGAGAGAAAAAAACTGCTCCCGCTTTTTGTCATCGACTCCCCCTCTCCTTCCAAAAATAAGAATAATTTTTGAACAGGCGTCGACTACCGCCGCCAGTAGCGGCACTGTGCATCGTCGGCACCGCTGCTGCCCGATTCACTGTCAATGGGTGACGGAAATGTGCAGCTGAACAGTGCCATTCGCAAGGCGGTCAAGCGTCGCAACAAACACTAAAAATAAAATTGGTAAGCAAAATCATACGACAGAGATTTGCCGACTTAAAGGGGGGGGGGGGTGGGGAAAGTAATGGATGGATGAAATCTACCAGGCAGAAGAACGAAATATACGTGGTTCTAATTCACTTCTAGTCCAACTAAATTTAATAAATGAAGCGTCTAAGTATTTGCATTAATTTTTGCTTAATTTATCCCTTTTTTAGCCAAACGTGCCGACAAACTTGCTGGTCAGCTAAATGAACAGATGGAATTTTGAGAAATTTTTTTTAGCATATTGTTGTTTTGTTTTTTTGTTGATAAATGTCTTTAACAACATTGTGCTTTAATAGTTTAGCAACAGAAAAATAGGTGCGACATAAAGTCGCCATGACTTTGCTTTTAAAATCGGTAAATCACAATAATGCTAATATAATAAACAATTAGTTTTCATAAAGTAAATCAAAATCCCAAAATATCTTCTAAACTCGATATATGTTGCAGAGAAAATAAATTTATTTCAATAAAATTCTTGGTTGGACGGGCTGAAAAAAATGGGATGACTGTTTTTTGCAGTTAAAATGAGTGAAAAAAAGGAATAGGTGAGATTCACTGAATGATTTATTGTCCAAAATCTTAGATTGTAAATACAACAATTTTATTTTGAAAAGCCCTGCAGGTAAAGTTGCAGAATAAACTCCTGTGAATTCCTTTTCTCTTCTTACTGTAATTATGCAACAACTTTCATAATTTGGAGCGCGGATGTTACATTCAACCAATTGAGCCCAAGGAAAACGACCCGTATCGAATTGTTGCCTTTGATTTGGAGACGATGCAACACCAGGCGTTGGACCCGCAACAGCCAACAAAAAGAGAACATCAGCCAAATTTCATATCCGCAAGAATTGCGTGTCCAAGTTGTATTGAAAACGGCAATTGGCGAAGGGCGACAGCAGGGTGCCAAATCTGCGGACCTTACCGAACAATGGCTTTTTGTCAACGACCATTCAACAACACAGTCGTTGACAAGAAGGTCGTCAACGACAATCCGCTAGAGGCGTTTGTCGGCTGGCTTATCAACGAACTGCCGAAGAAATATGACACCTATGCATATTCGCACTTTGGAGGACGCTTCGACATGGTGCTGGTTTTCCGTGAACTCTTCCGGATTGGATTCAACCCTGAAATGCTGAGAAGGGTACATTTAAATATTCATAATAAAAAATCATAAACATTTTTAAGGGAAACAAAATGTACGAGATGAAAGTAGTGAAGCAGAAGAAACGAAATCCAAACATTGTATTTCGGGACTCCTTCAATTTGATGCCATGTGCACTGGCATCGCTTATCCCATCATATGGATTGGATGTTGAGGACAAACCCTTCTTCCCGCACCTGGCCAACAGACCGGAGAACTACGGCAGACAGGTTTTCCCAGTGCCTGAGGACTATTTGGCTAACGGAATGATGCCTGGCAAGAGGCGCCAATTTGATGAATGGTATGAGCAGCACCGTCAAGAGCCGTTCTTGCTTGACGAAGCATTGGCTAGGTAAAAACACACACAACAGGAAAACTTATACTGTATCTTTTTATTTAGTTATTGCACTAACGACGTAGAAATATTGATGGCTGCACTTGTTGCGTTTCGCCGGGAATTCTTCGAGATTTTCTCCACGACAGGAATACTTGATGGCAGTTGATGGAGCGCGGGGTGGCGAAAACCTGTATGGGAACATGTGACATGTCGAGAGTGTATGTACATCGCTGGCGCCAGTGGCATGCGGCACTGTGACAGAACCACGAACCATTGTGTGTACGCCGAAGGGTGGCGGCGAACCGACCCTCGGCCATTGTGCCCAGAGCTGCGGTATTAAACAAAAAACGCATGAACCCAGTATGCTGTGAATGGGGGGGGGGTTGTGCAGTTTGCTGCTTTTTTCCATTGGTATGGGAAGGGATCACGGAGTGCAAGTTGCAAACAGCGCATTCGTGATGGTAGGCGAGACGGCGCTTGGCCCATACGCTGTGGATGGGTGAAAACAATGAAGCTGAAAGTGCGTGGGCTGAAGTTGAAGGTGCTGAGTAAGAGACTTTTTTTTGCGTGAAATCTTTAATAAAATAATGTGTGTAATGTTTTTGAAGGGTGCACATTTCGTGCGGGATGTTAGAAGTTCTACCAAGAAGGGAGAGCAATAGTTGTGCTGATCCCAAATGGCAAGACAGCGGAGAGCGTGAGTTAAAAGTAGGGCGCGACGCCAAGGTGGGCGGGAACTTGAATATTATATGAGGGGACCAAGTTGATCACGATGGGGGTGGGAATGTTGGGTGTAACTGGGGCCAATGGGGGGGGAGGGTGTCGGAATGAAACAAATAAATGGCGTGGGTGAGGGAAAGGCGAGGTCTAAGTGCGTCAGGGGAATTTGGTGGGGGGTTGGGGTGGGGGCGCGGGGGGTACGAAATAAAAAATATGGAAATGAATGAATAGGATCGCAGCTGGTGATGGGGGGGATCTCGTGCATTTATGGGAGGAGGGGGGGGAAGAGGCGGGTTGGGCGGGGGTATGATAAGGCCAGATGACGACGAGTTGTGTATGCGCGGCGCGAAGGCGTGTAGCGGGAGAGGGCGAAAAAATTTCGTTGGAATGTTCTGAGACTAAAAAGGGGTTGTACAGAGGTCACTCTACGGCTCACGGATGGAAAGGGTGGAAGTGTCAGGGTCCTGTTTGGTTGGGGGGGGTATTAATAGAATAGTTGTGTTGGTTACCAAATTATTTGGTTTAAATTAGTGATAGAAAAAATAATTGACGAACATTTAAAGCATATTACTCACAAGAAGGAAACAAAGCGCGAGGGTGAAAATGGTCCGATTGTGGGAACAGGTGCCACTGCAATGAAGATGTTGACCACACAAGTGAACTGGGAACTCTCTGCCGCGGACAACCGGCCTAACCCCATTGGCGTTGCTGAAAGTACAAGGATGTTATACCGGGGGCCCTGGGGGCCGACGTGCATGTGTGAATGGGTGCCGTACGTGTGGGGGGGACTGGAGTGCCGTGAAGTGTCGACGTTGATACAAGGCGTAGTTTCGCGCCCTCTGGTTTGGACCTCAAGGATAAAAAGCGCCAATGAGAAGTTGTCCAGGGCCCGGGCGGGGTGGATGCAGCTTAACGGCAAAGCTGCCAACCACAACAACAAGCCGAGAGGTTGGGTGCAGCACATGTACTTCAGCTTGGAACTGAACGCAGCGTTGGACGAGGAATACGAGTCACGAAGGTCGGGGTGGCTGGGGAAAGGGTGTGCCAAGTGTACTCGTGAATGTTGGAGAACGAGAGGGCGACACGGCTACAACTATATAGGTGGTCGACTGGGGGAAACGGGGGGAATCCATAACTCGCGGAGTTTTAGGCCCAAAAGTACAGCCAGCGGCTTTGACAACGACATCACGCAAGGGAGGGGGCGGGCATGCCATGGAAGGAAGCAATTTGTACCAGAGTTGCGAGACATGTTCGGGCAATCTTGTGCGACCAACGCCCCAACGAAAATGGGCAGTCACAAGGGAAGCGTATCCTCGGCCAATATGTTGCTGTGCACACGGTATGGGGGGTAAGATTTTGTTTTTTTTAAGAGTTTAGTTGAAAAAGAAGTAGTAATTGGAATTAGAGGGTCTCTTTTCATCACTTGAACTTGGGGGGTTTTGGACACAGAAGACGCGAAGAGTCCATCACGAACATCCAGCTGTATTTGCCGAATATTTGTACAACCAATCCTGCAGAAGTGACTCAATTGATGACTGGTATCAAGACCTATACTGGGACAAGGAGGGGCGTAATGTGTGCGACAAGAAAGACTTGGGTGGAGTGAGATCAGGTGGATGCGGCTGCTCCAAAATCGTTATAGTCTTTATTGTACGAGTCTCCTTCTGGGACAAAGCGTCCGAATCATTTTATTTGCTAGATAAAAGGGCAATGCCAAACATGGGTCGGATCACCGGGTTGTGACGGGGTACGTTAACAGACGGGTAGGAAAAGGTGGTGAATTTTCACAGAGCATAAAAAAAAAAAATGATGTGGGGCGGGGGAAATTTTAAATATTGTATAGAGAGAAGGGGGGACACCTGAGGCACTTTAATTTTTGTACCACGACAACAAAGGACCTGGGGGGGGGGTTGCCCGTTTTTGACGGGGCCAGGACCCCAGCAAAAAGAGGGCGGACGGGGCCCGGGGGGTCAGAAACACTGGGGTAGCCCAAGGGCACTGTGGGCCAAAGTTCACTGGGGGGCTTATAGGTACACCGATCAACGGACATTTGTTGAGAGGGAAGATATGTGTAGGGTGGCGGGGTGGCAAAAGCACAGGTAAATTGGATAGATACTACAATTAATTTGGGTATAAGGTAAATCGGCTTTAATGTGGGCTTGGTGGTGTTTGAGACACGGAACGAACAGCACACGCTGCGCCAATTGGAGGTGGGGGGCTGGGTGACTGGCAGAAGTGGGTGCACTATGGGAATGAGACGCTGCAACTACTGACAACATTATCAAAACCCGTGACTGCTGATAGTGGTGAACGTTCAAAGAAGAAGTGATATCAATTAGTGCTACCAGACAGGGTATTTAATGAACGCGGTGCCAGCGATAAAAGGGTGGGTGAAAACAATGATACACCAACTTGTCATCCGAAACACAAGGGACAGGTAGGGGATGTTAAGTTGATGGTCACTGATATTCACAGGGGAATTCAATGCCCACACTGAGGGGGAAAACAGAAAGGGGGGGAAGGGAGGAGAGGGAGAGGAAGGGGGAAGAGGGCGAAGAAGTGCGGGGGAGGGGGGAGGGCCGGATCCATATGTGGGGCAAGGCGGGGAATTGGGGGTGGTGGGCGGACACAGGGAGAGGGCACTGTTGATCAAGAGGGTTTGTCAGTGTGGTTGGGGTGGGGGGGGGGGAAATCACGGGGGGGGCGGGGTTTGGGGGGGGTAAACGTTGTCCAGAACATAACTACTTTGTTTAGACAGCGGACATAAAAGGAAGGGGGAAAGTGAGACCGGCGGGTGAAGCGCCAGCGGACCTAGCAGACAGCTAAAGGGGGGGGGGGAGAGCCACGCGGAACACGAAGGGGAGACGAGGGGGAGGGGGGGGGGGGGGCGAGCGACGAAGGGGAGGAGAGAAAAAAGGGGGGGGGGCGGGGGGGAAAAAGAAGATGAAAAGACAAACAATGGAACAAGGGGCAACGTATAGTATACTATTTTTTAGTGGGTTATAAAGATAGTGGTGCTAGGCTGTTTTAGGTCATAGATATACGCCAAGATGGCATATTTTGCATGCCAATACTTAGATAAAGGAACTTTAAATTGTATCAAGCATTAAGGGGTGGCTGAAAGGGGAGATGCGACAACTTGGTAACTAGATGGGATAAAAAAAAAGTATCATAATTAGAACGGGGTCGCAGACGACGGGCAGGAATGTTATGTGACATAAGGTGGGGGGTAAATGTACAGTTGGAAATGCCATTACCGGGAACTTAGGAATAAAGAGAAGAATGGGGGTCTTTTTAGGGAAAACAAGAATTTGCATTATTGCAACAAGGGCTTGAAGTATACCTAAAGTTTTGAAACATGATTATTATAAGTACCAAGCGCTTGACTGCATTCGTTCTCCCGCCGTCAACCGACATCTATCGTGGGGCTTGGGACTTAAGGGTTCCTTCTTCGATGTCGTATGCATGCATACATACAAATAAAAAAGTTTATATAATCGGAGTGGTACGGGGGGGTGAGAGGAGAGGGGAGGGGGGGGTCGACATGCGTGGTTTGTGAAGGGGGGTGGTGTTGTCTCGGAGATCATGGAAGGTTTTTTTCGAGGAACAAATACGTACAGGGTGGATGAAGGTTGGGTACGTGGTGGGGGGGGCCAAAAAAGCGGTGTTCACGTGATACTTCAGTCGTTGCAGCGCTCTTGCTGCTAACAAGGCTCCTAAGTAAGTTACCATCTGTATTGACCGGTTCTTCTTCTTCCTCCTTTAAAAAACAGGAGAAGAAAAACACAAAAAGAACAAGTAGTCACGTGATGGCGGAAAGCGGTGCACCACAATGTAGGTAACATGAAGTGTTAATGCGGATAGAATCGTGGCATAAAATAATGCGCTGCAACATTGAGACAAGTGAAATGGGGGTGCTGCGCAAAAGCCCATATGCGGAATAAGTCAGGGGACATAACACACGGAGGAAAATGGGGGCGGGATATGGTGTGGTTGGGGACACTTGGTGTTGACATATCCACCAACGAAAAAATTACTGTGGGGGGGTTAATTAAATAATTGCAGAATCCAATGATCCGACGGATGTGCGTTTGAGGGAAAGGAAAATTGGGGTGTGTATAACGACAGAACGGAAGGCTATATGCGTCCATTAGTTTTGTGTTAACAGTAAACATGGAAGAGCGCCCTAGTCTGGAGTACATCTTCCGGGTGGTTGAGCGATCCGCGCAATGTTTTGGTTGACATTTAGAGCAAACATTTGGTGAGACAGAAAAAAAAAGGTGGTGAGCGGAGGAACCAGTTTCAGGGAGAAGAAATGAGACGGACTTGTAATGTAAATAATTTTAGAGCTCGTTTTTTAATTACCCTACCTGAAAAGGTGGGCCACGCCCATCAAATTATTAATAGCCTATAAGCTCCGCACCATGTTAGGCCAATAAATGCAAAAATTCACCTGCCACTAACACTCATCCTTTTGCAAATTTCCTAAAACTATTCCAATGAATAACCGTGCTGAGCAAACTTGTTTTCGATCTTCGAAGAGAGAAGCAGAAAAAGGAAGAAAAATTTCAAACAATGAGGCTCTGAAGGAAGCGGAACCATCAAAGGAGGCAGAATCCGATGCCGAAAAAGCGCAAGTGAGGGACCCGCGAGCTATGGAAGCTGACAAAGGAAAATCTTATTGCGACCATATTTGTGCCAGGTAAAAATTTTCAAGATATAATTCCTTCAGAAGGGGATAAAATAGAGTTTTTTTAGACGATTGGAATCTGCTCTTTCCAGCCAACAGAAAGTGAAACGCCTGAAAACGAACGCTTGTTTGCCGTTAGATTTGAGGATTGTTCATGAAATGTGCATTGGGGCAAGTGCAGAGTGCAGAAAAAACGGACAAACGCGCGGTGATTGTCCAAGCCAATGGAAAAAAAAGAAATCGTGCAAAGACTAGCAAGGAGTGAGAATTTGACTGACTGAAGGGGGGGAAACTATGCAAGGAAGAACAGACAGCCAACGGGAGTACTCGTTTAAATTTAGGGGTTTGGGGCGACAATGAGTTTGAAAAAGGAGGGGGTGGTGCGATAATAAATTTTTCGGGCAATAGAAAATCCGCACCATTGGGGGGTGTGCGTAGTATTAATGATAAAGGGGTGGTAGGGGGGGGAGGTTTAAGGATGAATGGCGTCACTTGTTAACATTTGCATCTGTCAGTGGTTTTTCAGACGTGACGGGTGCGATGGACGGGTGAGAGGCGGGAGGGTGGTGGTGGGGTGGGGGCGGGAGGGATGAGGTGGGGGATTAGTTCACATAGTAGCACAAATAGGAAGGGCCGTTCGAGTGTTGTGCACAGGCTCACGGGGGGAGGGGGGGGGGGAGGAAAAAACGGGGGGAGCACTGCCATTACTAAGGAAGGTGCCGGATTGTTGGTGGTCTGCGGGTTTCGGAAAGTCTTCTTGGTTAGGTTTGTTTTTAGAAGGGGAAGGGTGGGATAGTTTCGAGGGTTTGTAGGGGAGCAGAGGAAGTAAATATGGGGTTGCAAGGGTGAGAAGGGGGTGGAGGATTACGGCGGGAGAGATATGGTGTCGAAAAGATCACTTAAGATGCCCTAAAAAGTCGAAAAGACCACTGGAGTCGAAGAAAAAGAGGAAAAAAGGAACGGCATAACCCGAGAGTAGAGGGGGAGGGCAGGGAGAAGGATGTGCGCTGAAAGGTGAAACATGTGCCAGTAACGACTTGAAATCGAAGTAGATGAGTCATGCAATGGTATACAGGAGTCAGCGGGGGGTACGTTGTCTGATATAAAAGGAGTGTGAGGGGCAGGGTGGGGGGCGAAAGAAGAAGGATGACAGAAAGTTTGGATAAGAAAGTTAACATATTGTTAATGGGTAAAAAAATTTTCAGTCCTACTCCACCATACACCTCAAACACTGTCGCATCACAAATTGTCTCAAGAGCACTGCGCGAGACCACAATCAGTTGGATTGCGTGTACGAGGGGGAAATTCATGGGGGGGGGGGGGGGAAGCGATGGATATGCGGGCGCAAATTGAAAGCTTGTGCTGCTGCAGGGAAATAATTTGGAAGAAACAGTTGTACGCACAGCCATCTCATCCTTGCAGCGCGTCAGATGGGTACCCGGCAACCCCATCGGTCTCCAACTCTTCGTTCAAGGCGACGGAACGCTGCGCAACAAAATGCCCCTCAAAGAAGAAAAAATTGGAATCGTTGAGGACCTGCTGTAGATTTCTTTTATAATAAGAAGGTATGATACCATATAAACATTAAGTGCGTTGTAAGGAAAGAAAATTTCAGATGTTGCATGCTAGGGGGGGAGGGAAAAAAAAGGAAAAGGGGGAATAAATGAGGGAGTGGTGGAGCGCCTCAGGCGGCCAAAAAAATTCAAGTCAGAGAGAGAGGAAAACGGGTTAGCACCTGTCGAGCTCAGAACAAGCGGCTAGAGTTGTGAGCGAGGCAGCAGGGTGATAAGGTGGGAAGGCATTACCGTTGGTTGCGAGAAATTGGGGGTAAGAATGCAAATATGGATATGGTCAGGGAAATATTAACCCATGAATTGGAGCTCCAAATGACAACTGCTGTAAGTTAATATAAGGATAACAAGGGTGCGACACTGAGCTAACGAACTAGGGGAGCGTGAGACAGTGTAGCCAGGGGCGGATAGATGCGAGAATGGAACGCTGGTCAGAATTATGTCACAAGTCAAAAACGCGTGAATAAAAGTTTCAGGCAAAACGTCTTAATGGCACACGAGGGAAAAAAGGGGGGACCGACAGTATGACTCTCGGTCAACTGACGTGGGAGCGTGAGTTCCCAAAACAACACGATGATGGAAGGGCGATAACAGGGGAAGTTGCAAAATGCTAAAAAATACTATACATAAGCGAATCTGTGCCATAATGGTGGACCTTGGGCACGGGGGGTGGGTGAGAGTAAGAGCTTTGGGCGTACATCAATCTGTTGGTCCTGGAAAAGAAAAGGGAGGGAAAGCATTATTTTAAGTTGGCAAATGGGGGTGCAAGTGGATAAATCTAGAATAGAGAAACAAAACGGCGTAAATAGACCCGGCCAGGAAAAGTGTCTCGGTGTTTGTATGCCCAGGCGACAGTGTAGGGTCTTGGAAGTTGTGACGGTTTTGGATAAGTCCCAAGGATAGGCACCGTAGAATAGAAAGAAGAAGATAAGGTGCAGGCGTGTGTTGTGTCTGTGTGAATGGGGGTCTGTAAAGTCTAGAACATGTCATGTACTCGCCAAAATGATTAACCGATTTTTTTTATATTAATATAATATAGGGAACTGTTGGGTTTGTATTTATGAGCTTGTGTGAGGAAAAAGGTACGGAGTGTATTATGAGGGGGGAATTGTTACCAAAGTTTATAAGAAGAATAGGTTAAAATGAACAAACAACAAATCACAGGGCAAGATGCGGAATAACAAAAGGTGAAAAAAGATCATTGTGTCAAGTGGGATTGGCACATTGCGTGAATCTGAAGAAAGCCAAGCAAATCGTGTCTTACGCAGCCTGCAATTAAGTGAAATTTGAAACAGACGCAAAATTATTTTTTTTCTACACATGTAAGTGCTTTTACGTAAGTAGGACCGTCTATGTGGCCAGAGTCGGTCAAGGAAATGTAGCCAAACAGGGGGGGAAACACCTTGTAGAACGCGTGAAATACACCATTAATAAGTTTGGGGGTTATATACTTGATAAGAACATGCAAACGAGGTAAAAATTTTTTGGTTTTTCAAACCATGGATGTTAAAGAAACCACTATAGAAAAAGGGGAAAGGAAAAGGGGAAGGGGATACAGCTAATAAACTGAGAGAAACGACTGTAGATGGTGGGAAAAGAATCGTGTGGGGGCATTTAGGTTGTGGGGATAGCGACTACATATTGTTGCGACAGCAAATGTCGGAAAAAGATCAACAAAAGGAAATAAAAAACGACGTGGGAGGAAGGGTGTCTATAACCCCTTCACTCTCTTCAACGGGGTCGGCTCGAGTGGGGTGCCCCATGGAGGTTCTATGAAAAACCCAGCAAATTGAAACAATCGATCTCAGACAACGACAATCTTGTGTACAGAGTGCCGCAGGGGGCGTGCTCAGGAAGGAAAAGGGGTCATGGTAAAAAGGCCTGAAAAAAAAAAACGACTCATCCAACGCATGTCCCACCGAAAGGAGGATCGTTATGGAGTTGAGACCGGGGAAGGGGGGGGACCGTGTAAGGGGAAACACTTATTGGTCGATTTGTTAAACACCGATTTGGTGGTTAATTAAATAGGAAAAGTGAAACTCCAGACCGCGCCCGGGTCCCCTCGCCCAAATCACAGGAAAAAGCGCCCCTGCGGGACCATGAACCCCAAGATCACGCAGAACCAGACAGCAAAAATTCTGTCGGAAGGGAAGGGGAGTGGAGATGTGGTTAGTCCCATGCGGTTAAAACTGACCAAAAAGAGAAAGTCTAAAAAGACGGCACGCGGGGAAGACCCAGGTAATGGTGTGAGGTTAGGGAACGCATCAAGCGGGCCACTCGAGGGACCCCTCCAACCAAAAAAATTCAGTGCTTGGATCGGACAGAATGATGGAAGAGAGGGTTTTGGTGGGTGGACAGTGCCCAGTCAAAAAAAAAAACATTAATTTCCAAAAAACCCTTCGAAGAGAAGGAAGACTTATTTCATACCACGACCAGGGAAGGGGGGGGGGTCCACAGGGGAAAAGAAAAAAGGGAGGGAAAGGAAAGGAATGAGTGAAGCGGGGAGGGTGGGGTTGTAGTCCATTGTTGTTGACTGAAACATGGTGGCACAATTGTTTTCACTCTGATAACATGAGTTTTTGGGTTCGGGGGTGGGGGGTGGGAGGGGAGGGAGGGCGCACTCTTTTTGTTGGTAAATATTAGTGCGCATGGAAGGGGAGGCTTATGGCTTGCACATGCAACCTGGGGCAAGAACGAAAGAAAAATAAAAACACATCGACGTTGTGTT
>JBDPZO010000254.1:0-10031 GCA_039877585.1 Heterodera filipjevi | reverse complement strand
CCATCACATTTTTTCGCCACCCTCCGCTGGTTTCTCTATTTTACTTTGCCTTAGCTTTCTAGCCCCTTATTGTTTCTTAATTGATTGACTTTTCATATTTTATAGGTCGATATAATTAGTGTCAGGCAAATTTAATTTCTCGGATCCGTAAGAGGAATTTTCATTTTAAAAATTATCGGCCGGATCCGGATTAAAAACCCGGTAAGGCCCAAAACCCTAATCCCGGACGCGGATCCGAAAAAAACCGGCCGCAGTTCGTTCCGGCGCCAAACACGAATTTAAATGCTTTTTTGAAAAAAGAAATTTTATGTTTGATAGGTATCCTTTTTAATATGCAAAAGGAAAATAAATAGTAAAGAAAAATGCCAATTTTAAGCACCGCCGTGAGGCAGCGCAGTTCCAAAATTATTCCTTGCCACAGGTATTATGGGCAGGATACGCCAAGTACCTCAACTTGGGTAATTAAACCGAAGACTGAGGCGCTGTGGCTGATAATAAAGTCTCAACTATTGGAAAGATCGAATGCTGTGCGAACACTTTGAGGTCCCTTCTCTGACTCTTTCATTTTGCAGTTGTGCATTTTCTTCATTATTTCTCTTCCACCCATCGCTACTTGTCTCTTCTTTTCTATCTGATATTTTCCATCACATTTTTTCACCACCCTCCGCTGGTTTCTCTATTTTACTTTGCCTTAGCTTTCTAGCCCCTTATGTTTCTTAATTGATTGACTTTTCATATTTTAGGTCGATATAATTAGTGTCAGGCAAATTTAATTTCTCGGATCCGTAAGAGGAATTTTCATTTTAAAAATTATCGGCCGGATCCGGATTAAAAACCCGGTAAGGCCCAAAACCATAATCCGGACGCGGATCCGAAAAAAACCGGCCGCAGTTCGTTCCGGCGCCAAACACGAATTTAAATGCTTTTTTGAAAAAAGAAATTTTATGTTTGATAGGTATCCTTTTTAATATGCAAAAGGAAAATAATAGTAAAGAAAAATGCCAATTTTAAGCACCGCCGTGGAGGCAGCGCAGTTCCAAAATTTATTCCTTGCCACAGGTATTATGGGCAGGTACGCCAAGTACCTCAAACTTGGGTAATTAAACCGAAGACTGAGGCGCTGTGGCTGATAATAAAGTCTCAACTATTGGAAAGATCGAATGCTGTGCGAACACTTTGAGGTCCCTTCTCTGACTCTTTCATTGTTGCAGTTGTGCATTTTCTTCATTATTTCTCTTCCACCCATCGTCTACTTGTCTCTTCTTTTCTATCTGATATTTTCCATCACATTTTTTCGCCACCCTCCGCTGGTTTCTCTATTTTACTTTGCCTTAGCTTTCTAGCCCCTTATTGTTTCTTAATTGATTGACTTTTCATATTTTATAGGACGATATAATTAGTGTCAGGCAAATTTAATTTCTCGGATCCGTAAGAGGAATTTTCATTTTAAAAATTATCGGCCGGTAAGGCCCAAAACCATAATTCCGGACGCGGATCCGAAAAAAACCGGCCGCAGTTCGGTCCGGCGCCAAACACGAATTTAAATGCTTTTTTGAAAAAAGAAATTTTATGTTTGATAGGTATCGTATTTTAATATGCAAAAGGAAAATAAAAGGTAGAAAAATGCCAATTTTAAGCACCGCCGTGGGCAGCGCAGTTTCAAAATTTATTCCTTGCCACAGGTATTATGGGCAGGATACGCCAAGTACCTCAAACTTGGGTAATTAAACCGAACTGAGGCTGTGGCTGATAATAAAGTCTCAACTATTGGAAAGATCGAATGCTGTGCGAACACTTTGAGGTCCCTTCTCTGACTCTTTCATTGTGCAGTTGTGCATTTTCTTCATTATTTCTCTTCCACCCTTCGTCTACTTGTCTCTTCTTTTCTATTTGATATTTTCCATCACATTTTTTCGCCACCCTCCGCTGGTTTCTCTATTTTACTTTGCCTTAGCTTTCTAGCCCCTTATTGTTTCTTAATTGATTGACTTTTGATATTTATAGGTCGAAATAAATAAGTGTTAGGCAAATTTAATTTCTCGGATCCGTAAGAGGAATTTTCATTTTAAAAATTATCGGCCGGTAAGGCCCAAAACCATAATTCCGGACGCGGATCCGAAAAAAACCGGCCGCAGTTCGGTCCGGCGCCAAACACGAATTTAAATGCTTTTTTGAAAAAAGAAATTTTATGTTTGATAGGTATCGTATTTTAATATGCAAAAGGAAAATAAAGTTCAGAAAAAATGCCAATTTTAAGCACCGCCGTGGGCAGCGCAGTTCAAAATTTATTCCTTGCCACAGGTATTATGGGCAGGATACGCCAAGTACCTCAACTTGGGTAATTAAACCGAAGACTGAGGCGCTGTGGCTGATAATAAAGTCTCAACTATTGGAAAGATCGAATGCTGTGCGAACACTTTGAGGTCCCTTCTCTGACTCTTTCATTGTTGCAGTTGTGCATTTTCTTCATTATTTCTCTTCCACCCATCGTCTACTTGTCTCTCTTCTTTTCTATCTGATATTTTCCATCACATTTTTTCGCCACCCTCCGCTGGTTTCTCTATTTTACTTTGCCTTAGCTTTCTAGCCCCTTATTGTTTCTTAATTGATTGACTTTTCATATTTTATAGGTCGATATAATTAGTGTCAGGCAAATTTAATTTCTCGGATCCGTAAGAGGAATTTTCATTTTAAAAATTATCGGCCGGATCCGGATTAAAAACCCGGTAAGGCCCAAAACCATAATCCGGACGCGGATCCGAAAAAAACCGGCCGCAGTTCGTTCCGGCGCCAAACACGAATTTAAATGCTTTTTTGAAAAAAGAAATTTTATGTTTGATAGGTATCCTTTTTAATATGCAAAAGGAAAATAAATAGTAAAGAAAAATGCCAATTTTAAGCACCGCCGTGAGGCAGCGCAGTTCCAAAATTTTTCCTTGCCACAGGTATTATGGGCAGGATACGCCAAGTACCTCAAACTTGGGTAATTAAACCGAAGACTGAGGCGCTGTGGCTGATAATAAAGTCTCAACTATTGGAAAGATCGAATGCTGTGCGAACACTTGAGGTCCCTTCTCTGACTCTTTCATTGTTGCAGTTGTGCATTTTCTTCATTATTTCTCTTCCACCCATCGTCTACTTGTCTCTTCTTTTCTATCTGATATTTTCCATCACATTTTTTCGCCACCCTCCGCTGGTTTCTCTATTTTACTTTGCCTTAGCTTTCTAGCCCCTTATTGTTTCTTAATTGATTGACTTTTCATATTTTATAGGTCGATATAATTAGTGTCAGGCAAATTTAATTTCTCGGATCCGTAAGAGGAATTTTCATTTTAAAAATTATCGGCCGGATCCGGATTAAAAACCCGGTAAGGCCCAAAACCATAATCCGGACGCGGATCCGAAAAAAACCGGCCGCAGTTCGGTCTGGCGCCAAACACGAATTTAAATGCTTTTTTGAAAAAAGAAATTTTATGTTTGATAGGTATCCTTTTTAATATGCAAAAGGAAAATAAAATTAAGAAAAAATGCCAATTTTAAGCACCGCCGTGGGGCAGCGCAGTTCCAAAATTATTCCTTGCCACAGGTATTATGGGCAGGATACGCCAAGTACCTCAAACTTGGGTAATTAAACCGAAGACTGAGGCGCTGTGGCTGATAATAAAGTCTCAACTATTGGAAAGATCGAATGCTGTGCGAACACTTTGAGGTCCCTTCTCTGACTCTTTCATTGTTGCAGTTGTGCATTTTCTTCATTCTCTTCCACCATCGTCTACTTGTCTCTTCTTTTCTATCTGATATTTTCCATCACATTTTTTCGCCACCCTCCGCTGGTTTCTCTATTTTACTTTGCCTTAGCTTTCTAGCCCCTTATTGTTTCTTAATTGATTGACTTTTCAATTTTATAGGTCGATATAATTAGTGTCAGGCAAATTTAATTTCTCGGATCCGTAAGAGGAATTTTCATTTTAAAAATTATCGGCCGGATCCGGATTAAAAACCCGGTAAGGCCCAAAACCATAATTCCGGACGCGGATCCGAAAAAAACCGGCCGCAGTTCGTCCGGCGCCAAACACGAATTTAAATGCTTTTTTGAAAAAAGAAATTTTATGTTTGATAGGTATCCTTTTTAATATGCAAAAGGAAAATAAATACAGAAAAATGCCAATTTTAAGCACCGCCGTGGGGCAGCGCAGTTCCAAAATTTATTCCTTGCCACAGGTATTATGGGCAGGATACGCCAAGTACCTCAAACTTGGGTAATTAAACCGAAGACTGAGGCGCTGTGGCTGATAATAAAGTCTCAACTATTGGAAAGATCGAATGCTGTGCGAACACTTTGAGGTCCCTTCTCTGACTCTTTCATTGTTGCAGTTGTGCATTTTCTTCATTATTCTCTTCCACCCATCGTCTACTTGTCTCTTCTTTTCTATCTGATATTTTCCATCACATTTTTTCGCCACCCTCCGCTGGTTTCTCTATTTTACTTTGCCTTAGCTTTCTAGCCCCTTATTGTTTCTTAATTGATTGACTTTTCATATTTTATAGGTCGATATAATTAGTGTCAGGCAAATTTAATTTCTCGGATCCGTAAGAGGAATTTTCATTTTAAAAATTATCGGCCGGATCCGGATTAAAAACCCGGTAAGGCCCAAAACCATAATCCGGACGCGGATCCGAAAAAAACCGGCCGCAGTTCGTTCCGGCGCCAAACACGAATTTAAATGCTTTTTTGAAAAAAGAAATTTTATGTTTGATAGGTATCCTTTTTAATATGCAAAAGGAAAATAAATAGTAAAGAAAAATGCCAATTTTAAGCACCGCCGTGAGGCAGCGCAGTTCCAAAATTTATTCCTTGCCACAGGTATTATGGGCAGGATACGCCAAGTACCTCAAACTTGGGTAATTAAACCGAAGACTGAGGCGCTGTGGCTGATAATAAAGTCTCAACTATTGGAAAGATCGAATGCTGTGCGAACACTTTGAGGTCCCTTTCTGACTCTTTCATTGTTGCAGTTGTGCATTTTCTTCATTATTTCTCTTCCACCCATCGTCTACTTGTCTCTTCTTTTCTATCTGATATTTTCCATCACATTTTTTCGCCACCCTCCGCTGGTTTCTCTATTTTACTTTGCCTTAGCTTTCTAGCCCCTTATTGTTTCTTAATTGATTGACTTTTCATATTTTATAGGTCGATATAATTAGTGTCAGGCAAATTTAATTTCTCGGATCCGTAAGAGGAATTTTCATTTTAAAAATTATCGGCCGGATCCGGATTAAAAACCCGGTAAGGCCCAAAACCATATTCCGGACGCGGATCCGAAAAAAACCGGCCGCAGTTCGGTCCGGCGCCAAACACGAATTTAAATGCTTTTTTGAAAAAAGAAATTTTATGTTTGATAGGTATCGTTTTTAATATGCAAAAGGAAAATAAATGGTTTTAAGCACCGCCGTGAGGCAGCACAGTTCCAAAATTTATTCCTTGCCACAGGTATTATGGGCAGGATACGCCAAGTACCTCAAACTTGGGTAATTAAACCGAAGACTGAGGCTCTGTGGCTGATAATAAAGTCTCAACTATTGGAAAGATCGAATGCTGTGCGAACACTTTGAGGTCCCTTCTCTGACTCTTTCATTGCTGCAGTTGTGCATGTTCTTCATTATTTCTCTTCCACCCTTCGTCTACTTGTCTCTTCTTTTCTATCTGATATTTTCCATCACATTTTTTCGCCACCCTCCGCTGGTTTCTCTATTTTACTTTGCCTTAGCTTTCTAGCCCCTTATTGTTTCTTAATTGATTGACTTTTCATATTTTATAGGTCGATATAATTAGTGTCAGGCAAATTTAATTTCTCGGATCCGTAAGAGGAATTTTCATTTTAAAAATTATCGGCCGGATCCGGATTAAAAACCCGGTAAGGCCCAAAACCATAATTCCGGACGCGGATCCGAAAAAAACCGGCCGCAGTTCGGTCCGGCGCCAAACACGAATTTAAATGCTTTTTTGAAAAAAGAAATTTTATGTTTGATAGGTATCGTTTTTTAATATGCAAAAGGAAAATAAAAGGTTCAGAAAAATGCCAATTTTAAGCACCGCCGTGGGGCAGCGCAGTTCCAAAATTTATTCCTTGCCACAGGTATTATGGGCAGGATACGCCAAGTACCTCAAACTTGGGTAATTAAACCGAAGACTGAGGCGCTGTGGCTGATAATAAAGTCTCAACTATTGGAAAGATCGAATGCTGTGCGAACACTTTGAGGTCCCTTCTCTGACTCTTTCATTGTTGCAGTTGTGCATTTTCTTCATTATTTCTCTTCCACCCATCGTCTACTTGTCTCTTCTTTTCTATCTGATATTTTCCATCACATTTTTTCGCCACCCTCCGCTGGTTTCTCTATTTTACTTTGCCTTAGCTTTCTAGCCCCTTATTGTTTCTTAATTGATTGACTTTTCATATTTTATAGGTCGAAATAAATAAGTGTCAGGCAAATTTAATTTGTCGGATCCGGAAGAGGAATTTTCATTTTAAAAATTATCGGCCGGATCCGGATTAAAAACCCGGTAAGGCCCAAAACCATAATCCGGACGCGGATCCGAAAAAAACCGGCCGCAGTTCGTTCCGGCGCCAAACACGAATTTAAATGCTTTTTTGAAAAAAGAAATTTTATGTTTGATAGGTATCGTTTTTTAATATGCAAAAGGAAAATAAATAGTAAAGAAAAATGCCAATTTTAAGCACCGCCGTGAGGCAGCGCAGTTCCAAAATTTATTCCTTGCCACAGGTATTATGGGCAGGATACGCCAAGTACCTCAAACTTGGGTAATTAAACCGAAGACTGAGGCGCTGTGGCTGATAATAAAGTCTCAACTATTGGAAAGATCGAATGCTGTGCGAACACTTTGAGGTCCCCTCTCTGACTCTTTCATTGTTGCAGTTGTGCATTTTCTTCATTATTTCTCTTCCACCCATCGTCTACTTGTCTCTTCTTTTCTATCTGATATTTTCCATCACATTTTTTCGCCACCCTCCGCTGGTTTCTCTATTTTACTTTGCCTTAGCTTTCTAGCCCCTTATTGTTTCTTAATTGATTGACTTTTCATATTTTATAGGTCGATATAATTAGTGTCAGGCAAATTTAATTTCTCGGATCCGTAAGAGGAATTTTCATTTTAAAAATTATCGGCCGGATCCGGATTAAAAACCAGGTAAGGCCCAAAACCATTATTCCGGACGCGGATCCGAAAAAAACCGGCCGCAGTTCGGTCTGGCGCCAAACACGAATTTAAATGCTTTTTTGCAAAAAGAAATTTTATGTTTGATGGGTATCGTTTTTTAATATGCAAAAGAAAAATAAATGGTTCGCACCTCCGTGAGGCAGCACAGTTCCAAAATTTATTCCTTGCCACAGGTATTATGGGCAGGATACGCCAAGTACCTCAAACTTGGGTAATTAAACCGAAGACTGAGGCGCTGTGGCTGATAATAAAGTCTCAACTATTGGAAAGATCGGATGCTGTGCGAACACTTTGAGGTCCCTTCTCTGACTCTTTCATTGCTGCAGTTGTGCATGTTCTTCATTATTTCTCTTCCACCCTTCGTCTACTTGTCTCTTCTTTTCTATCTGATATTTTCCATCACATTTTTTCGCCACCCTCCGCTGGTTTCTCTATTTTACTTTGCCTTAGCTTTCTAGCCCCTTATTGTTTCTTAATTGATTGACTTTTCATATTTTATAGGTCGAAATAAATAAGTGTTAGGCCAATTTAATTTGTCGGATCCGGAACAGAATTTCATTTTAAAAATTACGGCCGGATCCGGATTAAAAACCCGGTAAGGCCCAAAACCATAATTCCGGACGCGGATCCGAAAAAAACCGGCCGCAGTTCGGTCCGGCGCCAAACACGAATTTAAATGCTTTTTTGAAAAAAAAATTTTATGTTTGATAGGTATCGTTTTTTAATATGCAAAAGGAAAATAAATGGTTCAAAAAAATGCCAATTTCTAAGCACCGCCGTGGGGCAGCGCAGTTCCAAAATTTATTCCTTGCCACAGGTATTATGGGCAGGATACGCCAAGTACCTCAAACTTGGGTAATTAAACCGAAGACTGAGGCGCTGTGGCTGATAATAAAGTCTCAACTATTGGAAAGATCGAATGCTGTGCGAACACTTTGAGGTCCCTTCTCTGACTCTTTCATTGTTGCAGTTGTGCATTTTCTTCATTATTTCTCTTCCACCCATCGTCTACTTGTCTCTTCTTTTCTATCTGATATTTTCCATCACATTTTTTCGCCACCCTCCGCTGGTTTCTCTATTTTACTTTGCCTTAGCTTTCTAGCCCCTTATTGTTTCTTAATTGATTGACTTTTCATATTTTATAGGTCGATATAATTAGTGTCAGGCAAATTTAATTTCTCGGATCCGTAAGAGGAATTTTCATTTTAAAAATTATCGGCCGGATCCGGATTAAAAACCCGGTAAGGCCCAAAACCATAATCCGGACGCGGATCCGAAAAAAAACGGCCGCAGTTCGTTCCGGCGCCAAACACAATTTAAATGCTTTTTTGAAAAAAGAAATTTTATGTTTGATAGGTATCGTTTTTTAATATGCAAAAGGAAAATAATGTAGAAAAAATGCCAATTTTAAGCACCGCCGTGAGGCAGCGCAGTTCCAAAATTTATTCCTTGCCACAGGTATATGGGCAGGATACGCCAAGTACCTCAAACTTGGGAATTAAACCGAAGACTGAGGCGCTGTGGCTGATAATAAAGTCTCAACTATTGGAAAGATCGAATGCTGTGCGAACCTTTGAGGTCCCTTCTCTGACTCTTTCATTGCTGCAGTTGTGCATTTTCTTCATTATTTCTCTTCCACCCTTCGTCTACTTGTCTCTTCTTTTCTATCTGATATTTTCCATCACATTTTTTCGCCACCCTCCGCTGGTTTCTCTATTTTACTTTGCCTTAGCTTTCTAGCCCCTTATTGTTTCTTAATTGATTGACTTTTGATATTTATAGGTCGAATAATAAGTGTTAGGCAAATTTAATTCTCGGATCCGTAAGAGGAATTTTCATTTTAAAAATTATCGGCCGGATCCGGATTAAAAACCCGGTAAGCCCAAAACCATAATTCCGGACGCGGATCCGAAAAAAACCGGCCGCAGTTCGGTCCGGCGCCAAACAATTTAAATGCTTTTTTGAAAAAAGAATTTTATGTTTGATAGGTATCGTTTTTTAATATGCAAAAGGAAAATAAAGGTTCAGAAAAAATGCCAATTTTAAGCACCGCCGTGGGGCAGCGCAGTTCCAAAATTTATTCCTTGCCACAGGTATTATGCAAATTTGCGGGAAAAATTACGTTGAAAATTGAGAAATTTTCTGAATTTTCGCAAGCGAATGAATTGAGTCGAAAGTACAGAGTGGGAAATATATGCACTGATAAACACTTATATGGCATCAGATATTTGGGCTCTTTAATCTACGTAGAGCAAAAGAATATGGTGAGTTATATAAAATATCAAATAACTGAATTTTCATATTCAAAAATTAAAAAAAAACACTAATAAATTTCGATTTGATAATATGTTTATGATAATCTTTAATTTTTCACATATTTATTAAATTTGGCCCGTTTCCTTTGCCACCATTTGTTAATTCATTTATCAAGCGTCCGATTGGAGCTGTCTCTGTTCGGGAACTTTTCGTATTATTTCACAAAAACAAGGGAAATCGACTTCGCTACGAATTTCGACCATACTTTTAAATCGTCTATTGTGGATATGAAAATAATCCGCGTCTTTTCGAGTTGAAGTAAGGATTCGTGTTCTGGTTTGTGTCCCAACTTAAATTAAATCATGGCAAAGAATTTCCTGATTTAAAAAATCACCCTTTTTTAAAAACCTCCCTTTAACAAAAAAAATATTATATAATTTTTTGGTTTTGGGGGTTTTGGGGGTTTTTTTATGACTTTTTTATTAAGTTTTCGAAATATTCGTTTTTTCAATAGTTTGGTCTTTAAAAAGGGCGATTT
>JBDPZO010000253.1:0-14005 GCA_039877585.1 Heterodera filipjevi | reverse complement strand
AACAATATTTTATAAATTCATTTTTAGTAAAATTTTGACAAAAATTGCTCATTATCATTTTTCATAGCGCTCGAGTCTCTGTTTAATGTGAAACCGATGCAACAAGTCTTTAATAAAATAAAATTAGTCAGCATATATTTATAAGAGATGACGCAAATTTTGAATATGATCTTTTTGTGCAAATTGCACATTGAAATATTTTTATGGCTATTTGATTTAAAAATTTTTTAAATTTTAATCAATATAGAAAATTTAATATGTTTAAAAAGTGAGCATAAGCAACTTTTTCCTTCATAAATCCCGTTTCTTTTGTTACTTTTTCAATATGTCACCTTCATTAAATCATTGCTGTTAAATTTTTGTCTAAGAAAAAATTTAATGAAATGCGCCAAAGTTATTTCCTATTGGATTGTATCCAATATCACAAACTAAGCATTCTTTGTATCATTCGACAGCGCTTGGTAAGTTCTATGCAAAATTTCAAAAATTTTTCGTTTTTTTGTTCGATAGGGTTCGGATTTGGCCAAAATGGATCTCCGATTCGTGACTCGACCCCGAAAATCCCATAATACATGCTTTTTCTGATTTAATTTAGTCATTTTATCATTGGCCATGGGAGGACAATTGAACGAATGGCATAAGAAAGGAAACAAGATCGAATTAATTCTTGCTGTTTTAGTATTTCTGTTGACGTCCAAATAAATAATGGGTGCTTATCCTTTTTGCCACCCCACGAACTAATTTTATTTTTAATTTTTTTTCAAATCTATTTACGCTAGTGATCACGTATATGACCTCAGATTTGTCATATGATTTCATCTCTATGATTTTTTTAGTTTTATCGGTCATTCAAAGGCTGGCTCCCCTCCCATTTTTCAAAAAAAAAATTTTAAGCCATAAAAAAGCATGTCTTAAGGCGGGTTCGCTGATGACGAATCTGTCATCCATTTTGCCCGATTTCGAACCTGTTGTGACTGGGATGTAGACCATTTGGCCAAATGGTCTACATCCCAGTCACAACAGAACCCTGGACCCGAATTCGAACAAAAAGTCGAAAATTCAACAATTTTAAATCCGATTAAATTTAGAATGAGTTATGTACATGAAGCACATGAAAAAAGCGTCATGAAATTATCTAAGGCTATTTATACCTTTTTTGGCCTAAAATCGGATTTAAAAAAATGAATTTTCGACTTTTGGTTCGAGTTCGGGATTCAGAATTGGACAAAAAGGATGCCAGATTCGTGACCGGCGCGTAAAATAGAGCTAGAAAAAAATATAAAAAACAAAATTGTTTCGGCGGGGGTGGCAAAAAGGATAAGAACGATTTTCAATTTTTCGTAGAAATTTAAAGATTTTACAATTCTTTTTCAAAAATTTCATTAAAAACTTTTTTTCCTGGCGAAATTTTGTCCCGGCGAAATTTCGGCGGCTAATTTTGTCCTGTTCCGGTCCGGCTCTTCCACTTGGTCTTGGTGCATTTAAAATCTCCCCATCGGTAAAATTTTTGTTTAAAAAGTTCAGAAGCTTCTATTTTTTTGTGTGTTGAGTCGGGGCTTATTTTTATTTGCATATGGCAAAGTTAAGTCAGGCAAAAGCGGACAAAAATTTTTGATAATCTGGTCGGGGCGCAATTGTCGGGGCGCAAATTTCTTCGTATTCATTCATATGCACCAGTGGTGAGACTCGTCTCGTTACTCGTGATTACTCGTTATTCGTCTTTTGCCACGAGCAACGAGTAACTTTATGCACTGATAAGAATGGGGCTTGAGTACAAAAGTTAGGAAGAGAATTTAGAGAAATTTTGCGGATAGTTCTTGGTGAATGAAGCACCAAAAATATATTCGGCACCCCCGGACCGGAACGGGTCATTTGAGTCTGGCCGTTTGAGTCGGGCCGTTTGAGTAGGAGCCATTTGAGTCGGAAAGTATATCGGGGTCAAAAATACGAAAATCTAATAAAAAAAAACAATTGAGTTTCTTCTCAGTGTTTTTTAAGCTAACATGTAAGGCTAAAATAAAGAAAAAATAATACAAAAGAAAATTATTTTAATTGATCCGTGCTTAATGTAGGGTAGCACGTAACCCGGGGCTTCGGGGCTTTTGGCAAATACCAGGGCCGGGACTTTCCGGTCAGGAAAACTCGGGGTTTGTGTTTGGGGCACCGTGACCTGAAAACCCAAGATGCTCCCGTCCCGTACAACCATACTTAATATGTATATAGGGAATCCATTTTTAGACATTAACTTCTTTTTATATTCTGAATAAAAACATTTAATTAATTTAATTTATCGAGCAAACCAAAGGCACATTAGTGCTCTTATATGGTGCAAAAGAAAACAAACAAATAAAAATGATCAAATAAAAATACAAATGAATACCGTGATAAATCAAATGTAAAATTCACAGGTGATAATTAAATATGGAATGTAAATGTGGCACATGGAGCCTACTCAGAACTCATTGCTTTATAAACCCCTGAATTCCTTGCCTATTAATTTGCAGCCCGCTAAGACTGAAGATTATTCCAGTGTCCTTACTATCCTTTGAAAAAAATTGTTTTGAGTTTTGGCCGTGTGGCGCTTTACCTCGTAAAAGTAACGCCCTCCTGGGCCTTTCTGAGAAAAGAAACTTTTCCCCAGCATCAATGCTGGTGAATCCTTTTATAATTTTAAAGCGGTTGTTAAATCATTAATTTTTCTTCCTTTCTTCTAATTGTGTAAATCAGTGATTTTAGTCTTTCCCCAATTTTTTGTACACAAAACCACATTTTCTAAGTGCTTTCCTCGTGAAAAAACTTTTGAACGCGTTCATTTTATCTATGTCTTTTTTAAATAGGGTTCCAAACTTCCGTGGCATATTCTAATTGAGGTCGTACAAAAGTTTATAAGCTGGCTGTTAAGTTTTTAGTTCCCTGGTTTTTAACACTCTTAAAATCTGGAAAATTCTTAGATATGCGTTTCGTACAATTTTGTTCATATGTTCTGAAAAATTAAGTTTCGAGTCAATTATAATGCCCAAGTCACGAACATTATCCGACTTGAAATCTTTTTGAGTTAATAAAATATTCCTTTTTCATATTATTTTCCCTAAATATAGAACAAAACATTTTTCAGTTGAAATTTCTAACCCATTTATTTTGACCATTTTTCCAAAAGCTCAATTGCTTTATCTACATGATTGTTTTATCATCATTTTCATGGCATAATATATTTTGACATCGTCCGCATACATTTTATGCCAACTGGTGACGCTTCTTTGTAATAAAGGACGGCAGATCATTTATAAAAATTAAAAAGAGCAATGGTCCTAGACACTTCCCTGGGGCACTCAGAAAATATTTTATAATTTTCAGAAAATTCTTCACCGATTTTAACCCTAAAACTTCGATTCTTTAAAAACTGAGTTAAGAATTTCAAAATTTTTCTTTCAATTCCAATGCTTTTAATTTTATGAAGTAATAGATCGATTGGAAACAGAATCAAACGCCTTGACAAAATCAATATAGATTATGTCAATTTGTGATATCTTTTGTAGAGAATTATATATATCGTCCATCGTTTTTAATATTGGGTTGTAGTCGATCTGTTTTTTAAAAACCCAAATTGTTCTTTATCAAAGAATCTTGTACTGTTCAAAAATTCCAAAATTTTGCTACTCAAAATTCTTTCGAACACTCTGCAAATAGTGCTTGTTAATGAAATCGGTCTATAATTCACCGGATTTGTTTTTTCGCCTTTTTTGAAAATAGGGATTACTAATGATGTTCGCCATATTTCCGGAATTTGACCGGAATCCAAAATTAATCTAAATATATCCGCTAATATTTTGGTAATTGGCTCTGCACAATTTTTTAACAAAATGTAAGGAATATTATCGGGGGAAGTGGAATTTCGCCTGGGGAGCTTTTTTAATATATTCCAAATTATTCCAGTATTCATTCAATGTCCAAAAGCTTAATTTTATTCGGTGCTGATTGAGTTAATGGGCCATTAACAATTGAATTTTCTAAAAATGATTTTTGAAATATTTCTGCTAATACTTTGCATTTTTGCTCATTACTGGAATACATATTTCCAGCTTCATCAATTAAAGTAGGAATTTCATTAATTGTTGATAACTTATTTCGAATAAATTTGTTAACAGAATTTTGCCCCTGGGAAATAATTTTGACTCTTGTTCATTTCTAAATTGATTTAATTGTCTCTTCATTTCCCTTGCAATTATTTTATAATTTAGAATGAGATCACTTTTTCCCGGGAATTTTTTTATTAGCTTATGTAAACGTAATTTCTCTGAAAATAAGTCTCTTATTTTTTGTAGATAAGCATGCTTTATTATCGATTTGAGGGGTCTATTGGGTATTAAATTATCATATAATTCAGAACCTTAGATAAGAATTCTTCATATTTTTGTTCAACCGGTGTACACTGAGTTTATTGATAAATCAATTCGATTTTCAAGTATCGCCCGACTTAATTTGGAAAAATTAATATTTTAAAATCTCTTCTATAAACTCTGGAACTTTTATGTTTGAATTTTTCTTTTATTTTAAATCCGACCATTTATGATCGGAAGTTGAAAAGTTTTCAAGTACTGTTAAATCATGGATTAATTCTAATTCACTGGTAATTACTAAATCTAAAATTGCTTTTTCTCTAGTTGGTTCCTTGACATGCTGTTTCAATTGTTTTTGGTCTATAAACTCAATCAGCATATTTGATATCGGATCATTTTTTGAATTATCTTATTTTCATCCCATAAAATATTTGGGATATTAAAATCCCCACAATATATGATATTTTTTGAATTACTCAGATCAGAAATAAATTTAAATAGCTTTTTCGTATTTGAACAGTACAATTAGGAGGACGATATATATTTATAATATGGATTGGTTTTTCAAAAGTAATTTTATGTGTATGAGTTTCACACTGGAATTTTGTCCCAGAGAATAATGCCTGGTAAGGAACCAATGCTTTAATTAGAATTGGCCGCTCCGCCACCCCTTTTTCTGTTCGGTTGGCAAGTACTGTACGATACCTACCATTTAGGGTAAGTTCTGACTCTATTGTGTTTTTGTTATTTAAACCATGTTTCATTAATAAAAATGATGGATGGTTCAATTTTTTGTGCTATATGCTCTAAGTCAGCAATTTTGTTTGAAATTGACCTTGCATTTATTAATAGGCATGAAATCCATGGATTTGCAATGTTTTTTTCTACTTTTTTATTTGGTTTGCTCGCGCTTTCCTAGCGAGTTCTGAGCGGGCGGGGGTTTGGCAATTTTTTGATTGCCAAATCGGTAACCACATACTCAAACAATCCTGAGGATTGGTTCAGAGCATATGCCTGCCGTCTGAGTGAATATAGGAGGTCAAGTTCAGGCGGACACATATCGCGACGGACAAAAACATTTGAGGGGAGGGATTTTGGCGTTTAATAAGTGGAAATTTTTAAGGAATTGATCACGTGATTTAGTGTCGACGAAAGGAATTTTGATTATTCGGCCTTTTGAACTGTTATTGTCGGACGTTTTTTTGTTTTTTCGGGTGGCGATGAATTTCTTTGCCTGTGTCCAATTTGTCTTCAAGTCCACAGTCCTGCACAATGCTTTTGATAAAGTCGTTGTCGTCCGCCTCAACCGCCTCAGGCAATTTTTCTAATACAGCAGATTTGGATTTGTCGACCATCATTTGCTGGTTGGTGATGCCGTAGTTTGTGTATTTGACAAAGAAACACGGGTCCATAGCAGAAGGAGGTGGGCATCCCCAAGGAAGAGGGGGTTGGGCGGCACTGGCAAGCGAAGGCGCTGACTGGGAATGATTGGATTGGATTTGTGCCAAAATTTCTTTGACTGTTGTTTTGATAGTCGATTCAATGGTGGGTTTTAGGATTTCTGCCACCATTTGAGCAATTTTGGCCAGTTCTTCTGGCCCCAACGAACTGATGATATTGCTTTCATCATCGACAAAGGAACGTGACCTTTTTTCATTAAAAACTTTTTTTCCTGGCGAAATTTTGTCCCGGCGAAATTTCGGCGGCTAATTTTGTCCTGTTTCCGGTCCGGCTCTTCCACTTGGTCTTGGTGCATTTAAAATCTCCCCATCGGTAAAATTTTGTTTAAAAAGTTCAGAAGCTTCTATTTTTTGTGTGTTGAGTCGGGGCTTATTTTTATTTGCATATGGCAAAGTTAAGTCAGGCAAAAGCGGGACAAAAATTTTTGATAATCTGGTCGGGGCGCAATTGTCGGGGCGCAAATTTCTTCGTATTCATTCATATGCACCAGTGGTGAGACTCGTCTCGTTACTCGTGATACTCGTTATTCGTCTTTTGCCACGAGCAACGAGTAACTTTATGCACTGATAAGAATGGGGGCTTGAGTACAAAAGTTAGGAAGAGAATTTAGAGAAATTTTGCGGATAGTTCTTGGTGAATGAAGCACCAAAAATATATTCGGCACCCCCGGACCGGAACGGGTCATTTGAGTCTGGCCGTTTGAGTCGGGCCGTTTGAGTAGGAGCCATTTGAGTCGGAAAGTATATCGGGGTCAAAAATACGAAAAAATCTAATAAAAAAAAACAATTGAGTTTCTTCTCAGTGTTTTTTAAGCTAACATGTAAGGCTAAAATAAAAGAAAAAATAATACAAAAGAAAATTATTTTAATTGATCCGTGCTTAATGTAGGGTAGCACGTAACCCGGGGCTTCGGGGCTTTTGGCAAATACCAGGGCCGGGACTTTCCGGGTCAGGAAAACTCGGGGTTTGTGTTTGGGGCACCGTGACCTGAAAACCCAAGATGCTCCCGTCCCGTACAACCATACTTAATATGTATATAGGGAATCCATTTTTAGACATTAACTTCTTTTTATATTCTGAATAGAAAACATTTAATTTAATTTAATTTATCGAGCAAACCAAAGGCACATTAGTGCTCTTATATGGTGCAAAAGAAAACAAACAAATAAAAATGATCAAATAAAAATACAAATGAATACCGTGATAAATCAAATGTAAAATTCACAGGTGATAATTAAATATGGAATGTAAATGTGGCACATGGAGCCTACTCAGAACTCATTGCTTTTAATAAACCCCTGAATTCCTTTGCCTTATTAATTTGCACCGCTAAGACTGGAAGATTATTCCAGTTTCTTACTATCCTTTGGAAAAAATTGTTTTGAGTTTGGCCGTGTGGCGCTTTACTCGTAAAAGTAACGCCCTCCTGGGCCTTTCTGAGAAAAAGAAACTTTTCCCAGCATCAATGCTGGTGAATCCTTTTATAATTTTAAAAGCGGTTGTTAAATCATTAATTTTTCTTCTTTCTTCTAATTTGTGTAAATCAGTGATTTTTAGTCTTTCCCCATATTTTTTGTACACAAAACCACATTTTCTAAGTGCTTTTCTCGTGAAAAACTTTGAACGCGTTCAATTTTATCTATGTCTTTTTTTAAATTAGGGTTCCAAACTTCCGTGCATATTCTAATTGAGGTCGTACAAAAGTTTTATAAGCTGCTGTTAAAGTTTTTATTTCCCTGGTTTTTAACACTCTTAAAATCTGGAAAATTCTTAGATATGCGTTTCGTACAATTTTGTTCATATGTTCTGAAAAATTAAGTTTCGAGTCAATTATAATGCCCAAGTCACGAACATTATCCGACTTTGAAATCTTTTTTGAGTTATAAAATATTCCTTTTTCATATTATTTTTCCCTAAATATAGAACAAAACATTTTTCAGTTGAAATTTCTAACCCATTTATTTTTGACCATTTTTCCAAAAGCTCAATTGCTTTATCTAAATGATTTGTTTATCATCATTTTCATGGGCATAATATATTTTGACATCGTCCGCATACATTTTTATGCCAACTGGTGACGCTTCTTTTGTAATAAAGGACGGCAGATCATTTATAAAAATTAAAAAGAGCAATGGTCCTAGGACACTTCCCTGGGGCACTCCAGAAAATATTTTATAATTTTCAGAAAATTCTTCACCGATTTTAACCCTAAAACTTCGATTCTTTAAAAACTGAGTTAAGAATTTCAAAATTTTTCTTTCAATTCCAATGCTTTTAATTTTATGAAGTAATAGATCGATTGGAACAGAATCAAACTCCTTGACAAAATCAATATAGATAATGTCAATTTGTTGATCCTTTTGTAGAGAATTATATATATCGTCCATCGTTTTTAATATTTGAGTTGTAGTCGATCTGTTTTTAAAAACCCAAATTGTTCTTTATCAAAGAATCTTGTACTGTTCAAAAATTCCAAAAATTTTGCTACTCAAAATTCTTTCGAACACTCTGCAAATAGTGCTTGTTAATGAAATCGGTCTATAATTCACCGGATTTGTTTTTTTCGCCTTTTTTGAAAATTGGTACCACTAATGATGTTCGCCATATTTCCGGAATTTGACCGGAATCCAAAATTAATCTAAATATATCCGCTAATATTTTGGTAATTGGCTCTGCACAATTTTTTAACAAAATGTAAGGAATATTATCTGGTGAAGTGGAATTTCGCCTGGGAAGCTTTCTTAATATATTCCAAATTATTCCAGTATTCAATTCAATGTCCAAAAGCTTAATTTTATTCGGTGCTGATTGAGTTAATGGGCCATTAACAATTGAATTTTCTAAAAATGATTTTTGAAATATTTCTGCTAATACTTTGCATTTTGCTCATTACTGGAATACATATTTCCAGCTTCATCAATTAAGTAGGAATTTCATTAATTGTTGATAACTTATTTCGAATAAATTTGTTAACAGAATTTTGCCCCTGGGAAATAATTTTTGACTCTTGTTCATTTCTAAATTGATTTAATTGTCTCTTCATTTCCCTTGCAATTATTT
The DNA here is from genome assembly GCA_039877585.1 of Heterodera filipjevi. NCBI lineage: Eukaryota > Metazoa > Nematoda > Chromadorea > Rhabditida > Heteroderidae > Heterodera > Heterodera filipjevi. The sequence continues at coordinate 5,147 of JBDPZO010000253.1, read as the reverse complement.
TATAATTTAGAATGAGATCACTTTTTCCCGGGAATTTTTTTATTAGCTTATGTAAACGTAATTTCTCTGAAAATAAGTCTCTTATTTTTTGTGGATAAGCATGCTTTATTATCGATTTGAGGGGTCTATTGGGTATTAAATTATCATATAATTTCAGAACCTTAGATAAGAATTCTTCATATTTTTGTTCAACGGTGTACACTGAGTTTATTGATAAATCAATTCGATTTTCAAGTATCGCCCGACTTAATTTGGAAAAATTAATATTTTTAAAATCTCTTCTATAAACTCTGGAACTTTTATGTTTGAATTTTTCTTTTATTTTAAATCCGACCATTTTATGATCGGAAGTTGAAAAGTTTTCAAGTACTGTTAAATCATGGATTAATTCTAATTCACTGGTAATTACTAAATCTAAAATTGCTTTTTCTCTAGTTGGTTCCTTGACATGCTGTTTCAATTGTTTTTGGTCTATAAACTCAATCAGCATATTTGATATCGGATCATTTTTTTGAATTATCTTATTTTCATCCCATAAAATATTTGGGATATTAAAATCCCCACAATATATGATATTTTTTGAATTACTCAGATCAGAAATAAATTTAAATAGCTTTTTCGTATTTTGAACAGTACAATTAGGAGGACGATATATATTTATAATATGGATTGGTTTTTTCAAAAGTAATTTTATGTGTATGAGTTCACACTGGAATTTTGTCCCAGAGAATAATGCCTGGTAAGGAACCAATGCTTTAATTAGAATTGCCGCTCCGCCACCCCTTTTTCTGTTCGGTTGGCAAGTACTGTACGATACCTACCATTTAGGGTAAGTTCTGACTCTATTGTGTTTTTGTTATTTAACCATGTTTCATTAATAAAAATGATGGATGGTTCAATTTTTTGTGCTATATGCTCTAAGTCAGCAATTTTGTTTGAAATTGACCTTGCATTTATTAATAGGCATGAAATCCATGGATTTGCAATGTTTTTTTCTACTTTTTTATTTGGTTTGCTCGCGCTTTCCTAGCGAGTTCTGAGCGGGCGGGGGTTGGCAATTTTTTGATTGCCAAATCGGTAACCACATACTCAAACAATCCTGAGGATTGGTTCAGAGCATATGCCTGCCGTCTGAGTGAATATAGGAGGTCAAGTTCAGGCGGACACATATCGCGACGGACAAAAACATTGAGGGGAGGGATTTTTGGCGTTTAATAAGTGGAAATTTTTTAAGGAATTGATCACGTGATTTAGTGTCGACGAAAGGAATTTTGATTATTCGGCCTTTTGAACTGTTATTGTCGGACGTTTTTTTGTTTTTCGGGTGGCGATGAATTTCTTTGCCTGTGTCCAATTTGTCTTCAAGTCCACAGTCCTGCACAATGCTTTTGATAAAGTCGTTGTCGTCCGCCTCAACCGCCTCAGGCAATTTTTCTAATACAGCAGATTTGGATTTGTCGACCATCATTTGCTGGTTGGTGATGCCGTAGTTTGTGTATTTGACAAAGAAACACGGGTCCATAGCAGAAGGAGGTGGGCATCCCCAAGGAAGAGGGGGTTGGGCGGCACTGGCAAGCGAAGGCGCTGACTGGGAATGATTGGATTGGATTTGTGCCAAAATTTCTTTGACTGTTGTTTTGATAGTCGATTCAATGGTGGGTTTTAGGATTTCTGCCACCATTTGAGCAATTTTGGCCAGTTCTTCTGGCCCCAACGAACTGATGATATTGCTTTCATCATCGACAAAGGAACGTGACCTTTTTTCATTAAAAACTTTTTTTCCTGGCGAAATTTTGTCCCGGCGAAATTTCGGCGGCTAATTTTGTCCTGTTCCGGTCCGGCTCTTCCACTTGGTCTTGGTGCATTTAAAATCTCCCCATCGGTAAAATTTTTGTTTAAAAAGTTCAGAAGCTTCTATTTTTTTGTGTGTTGAGTCGGGGCTTATTTTATTTGCATATGGCAAAGTTAAGTCAGGCAAAAAGCGGACAAAAATTTTTGATAATCTGGTCGGGTGCGCAATTGTCGGGGCGCAAATTTCTTCGTATTCATTCATATGCACCAGTGGTGAGACTCGTCTCGTTACTCGTATTACTCGTTATTCGTCTTTGCCACGAGCAACGAGTAACTTTATGCACTGATAAGAATGGGGCTTGAGTACAAAAGTTAGGAAGAGAATTTAGAGAAATTTTGCGGATAGTTCTTGGTGAATGAAGCACCAAAAATATATTCGGCACCCCCGGACCGGAACGGGTCATTTGAGTCTGGCCGTTTGAGTCGGGCCGTTTGAGTAGGAGCCATTTGAGTCGGAAAGTATATCGGGGTCAAAAATACGAAAATCTAATAAAAAAAAACAATTGAGTTTCTTCTCAGTGTTTTTTAAGCTAACATGTAAGGCTAAAATAAAAGAAAAAATAATACAAAAGAAAATTATTTTAATTGATCCGTGCTTAATGTAGGGTAGCACGTAACCCGGGGCTTCGGGGCTTTTGGCAAATACCAGGGCCGGGACTTTCCGGGTCAGGAAAACTCGGGGTTTGTGTTTGGGGGACCGTGACCTGAAAACCCAAGATGCTCCCGTCCCGTACAACCATACTTAATATGTATATAGGGAATCCATTTTTAGACATTAACTTCTTTTTATATTCTGAATAGAAAACATTGTTTTTCTGATTTTTTTTTCGGAAGAACAACGACAACCAAATGACAAATAAAATAACTAAGCACAAATTTAACCAATGCTAGCCCCCCTTTGATCCCGATGTTTTTCTCGCTGATGTTCCTCGAGATTACGAATATTTAGCCCATTTTGGGTTTCGTAATGTAACTTTATATTTTTTTGTTTTATCTTATAAAAAAATTGAATTTTAACTAAAAAATTAAATGTTGTATTATGGGTGGCTCTCCGACTCAAACGGCCCGACTCAAATGGCCCTCCTACTCAAACGGCCCGACTCAAACGCCCCGACTCAAACAGCCAGACTCAAATGACCCCCACCGCCCCCGGACACCTCCATATATTTACTCAAAATTATCTCAAAAATTCTAAAAAAATTCACATTTTTTGGTCAAAATCAGTTAGCAAATCACATCCATATATTCAAAAATTTCCATGGCGCCGGTCACCCCCTTCCCCCCGAAACAAACATTTTTGACCATGAAACATCACGAATCTGAAATTTCTGGTAACTTCTTTTTTTGACTGGCTTTTCCCAGTGTTTGTCACCTATTTTGCAATTAATTTGGACGAAAAATCGATGGGAAATTGATGGGGAAAATGCAATTGCAGTCAGAACTGCACGGAAATCACGAAAAAAAATTTTGGAAACGAAACCAAACTAAAAATTACTTTTTAAAATTCGAAAACAAAAAGCGCTAACGTTCGAAAACGAAAACCGGAAAACGAAGTGCCGAAAACACGAAAACGAAATTTAGTGCGTGCAGCCTTTGTAGAGAATAAAAAATCCTATTAAATTATTCGATTTTATGTATGAAGGTAATTTTTCACTAAAAATTATAAAATAAAAATTACTCTTTACTCGAACTCGTGTTACTCGTGATTTTTTGGCAATAATTGTTACTCGGTCAGAGCACCGCTTTAGCCTCATTTTGTGGTTTTTGAGAGGCCGATTGGTTGAAAGTTTCAATAGATTTTTGCGATTTTCTGAGGTCTAACTCGAGTTTTCATGTCGTTTTATGTTTAATTTATGAAATGTGGGCACAGGTAGATAGTTTTTTTTGAAAGAGGCTTTTTGACCCGAAATGAGGAGTTTGCCTGCTTAATGAGGCTTTTGAAAGTTTCATTTGGCAACCCTGGATTTAGCGAAATTACAAACGATTCCGAGTAATTTTTCTTCAAGAAATGATTCCATTATTAAATGAATGGCCCTGATTATAATAATTAACTAGCAATATCGGAGGTTAGTCATTAGTTTAAGTCTAATTTTTTTAGCATAAATACATTTTCATCTTTTTGGTAAAGCATGGATATTTATTTGTAATGAAATCAAAATTTTGGGAAAAATCTTATTGCTTATAAATAGGGCGAGGATTCTTAGTTTTTTTAACTATTTTTTCTGCGGCTTTATTTCGACGAGAAATGCACGAAAACATATTTAGCTCGGAAAATCTTCGTTTTAACGCCACTATTCATCACTAGGAATCACTATTTTGGTTGTGTCAACGTTTAGTTATTCAGTTGGGGCACTATTTGCACTCGGATATTTTTAAATTTAGAATTAGTCGAAAAAGGCATACATTTGAAGAAAACCAAGAGAAGATAAAGCAATATTGGATGACGAAGAAACAAAAGCCAAAAAGACTGGCAAACAAATTGCCAAATATTGAAAATTCACGAAAATAAAATTGCTAGATGATGGACAGGACGCTTTTGATGGATATTTAACTCTTTTTTTTATACTAATTCACATTCTGAACCAAATTGGACAACTGAACTCGTATATTTTTTTGGTCTTTAAAAAATGTAACATGTCTTCAAAGTTATAAATCGCTAATTCTTAACTTAACAGCAAAATTGACAAAATGAATATAATTATTTAGGCATTTTTTGGCTCTGTGAGAAAATATTAATTTAATTAATTTTTTTTTTTTTGCTTTGAAAAGTAGTAATTTAAAATTTTCTGTATTTATGTTATTTTTAAAGCCTTAAAATTCATTTTTTATCGAATTAAAAATTAATTTTCGTTAACCCTGCCTCGACTTAAGGTTAAAAATGCTTAAGAAGAAATAATCCCGGGTTAGACGAGCAACAAAAATTCAAATAAACCAGGAGAGCAACACAAAGCAAAAGTGTTAAATCGGGTTTAGCGTTAAGACCCGAATACCAGCACCAGGCCCCAGCGGCTCAGTTTCAAAGTACAGCCAAAGCGGTTCCAAAGTTGGTTGTGAGTGGTGCTAAAATATGATCATGATTGTATGTAATAAAAATGTTATTTATTCTAATGGTTTGGTATTTTGAGCAGAAAAATTGTCTTACTGGTCAATTTTCTAGAATTTTTTAAATAATTTCGAGAAACTGATGCCAAAAGGGGTAGGCGGTGCTGATAGGCGGCGCCGGAGGAAAATTTGAAAATCTGGGTGTGATTTAAATCAGATTTGGGCCCAAAACTACCAATTTGAATTTTGGGATA
>JBDPZO010000252.1:0-53443 GCA_039877585.1 Heterodera filipjevi | reverse complement strand
GGAATTCCGATGCCCTAATTTTTTTTCGGAAATCGGAATTCCGGTCCAAAAATCATCTGAAATCGGAAAATCGGAAATTTTTTTTCTACAAAATTACTAATTTTTTTTTATAAATTTTTTTTTTGTCTAAAAACTTCTAATTTTTCGAAAATTTTTATTTATTTTTAAGAAAATTAATTCCGATTTTTTTCCGATTTTTCTCCAAAAATATCAGAAATCGGAATTCCGATGCCCAAAAACATCGGAAATCGGAATCGGAAAATCGGAAATCGTCACCATCCCTGATAAGTACCGGAACAATCAAAAAAGGAGTTACATTTTGCCTTATTTTCTGCTGTGATATTAAAATTAGCTTAAATTTATGCTAAGGTGGGCCGGCGGTGCCGATAGGCGCTGCTGGTAAAATTTTGAAAAATTTTGTTAAGATTTATTAACAGAAGCCCCCAAAATGTTTAATTTTTGCGGATTTGGGAACCTATTTTTCAGAATAGTTACGAATTTTAAGCTAAATTTTGAAAAAAAATCAAAGTAAATGCTGTCTGTCCGGTGGTGCCGATAGGCGCCGCCGGCGAAATTTTTGAAAAATGAGTAAAATTTGTTGAGAATTGTGTAAAAAAATGCCAATTTTTGACATTTTTTAGTTAGTTGAAAAAAACGAAGAATAAAATCATAAAATTTGGTCTTTTGTTAAAAAAATTTAAATAATTTACAAAATTCCAAAATTGGCGGCAAATGTGGCAATTCCAAAAATGGTGGCAAATGCCACCAAAAGGTGTCAAATCGCCACGCTGAGTCCGCCGCCGCCCATGCAAGAAATTTTAGTTTTAAACTTTTCCAAAAATCAGTTCGTTTAAACGAAATTTTGAAAATAAAAAGATCCAATACTTATTATAATTCATATTTGCCAAGTTTTTTGACAATTTCTCTTTGTAAATTTCATTTTTCATAAATTTTTCCGCCGGCGCCTATCGGCACCGCCTGGGCAATCATGACTTATCTTCAGGCATAATCACTTTTTTGGGAGAAAAAAAAAAATTTCCGACCATCAAAAAACTTGTCCCCTTTTTTTGTGCCCCTACAAGCAGTGTCAAAAGTCAAAGAATTTTTTTCTAAATTGGTTGCACCTATTCAATTTACCCCTAAAAAATTAATTTAAAAAAAATTATTAAAAACACAGAATTCAAATTAAAAAAAAAAAAAAAATAAAAAAATAAAAATTTAATAAAATTTCACGATTCACGACACCGTGAATTTCACGGGTTTTTTCTATCACGGTCACAGTTCACGGGGTCAATTCACGGTCACGGTCACGTGGTCTACAGCTCAGACACAACCATTATTTTTATCCAATTTAACCCAACTCAACGCATTTTAGTTGTTGTTGTTGTTTTAATAGTTTTTTGGGATAAAACTGATCCATAATTCTGCGTTACCGGCAAAGATTTTTAAAGTGGCGTAATTGAAAATCGCCGCGTCCCACCCTGGACTGACCCCGTTGTGGCCCTTGGGAAAGGCTTTTTTTTATAAAATTTTCAAAACTTATGGGGCATTTTTAAATATTGGTCGGATCCCCAAATGTCGGGTTCACTAAGTGTCGGGTCCCTAAATGTCGGGTTCCCTAATTGTCGGGTCCCTAAATGTCGGGTTCCCTAAGTGTCGGGTCCCCAAGTGTCGGGTCCCCAAATGTCAAATCCCCAAACGTTGCACCACGGCCCAGAAGCCCTATGTCAAAAACATTACTAGAAAAAAAATTACTTAAATTTCCAAAAACTTAGAAAAAAAATTTGGACCACTGACTCAATCGACTCCAACCGGATGCAACCATTGTGAATGTCAATCCATTTCCAGGCTGTGAACATGACTGCCTCAGTGGGTGGGTGCACATAACGAACGGGAAACGGCGTCAGCAAGCAGTGGCCGCAGTTAACAAAAAAAGTTGAGCAATAATATATATTCAGTAATCTTGATATGAAAATTGGATAGGATGCAAAATTGAAATGCCAATAATGAAAACTTTACCAATGTTTCTTTGTCCCTCTCATTTCTTTTTCCTTCGCTCACATTTATCATTGTGTCTTGCACTGTAGAGTAAAATTGTTACTAATCGCCACCAAGGCAGAAAAAGGAACATGGCGCTGACCCAATCATTGTTAATGCACATTCATTATTAGGGCTGATACAAAAAAAAAAATTTAATATTTTTTTTGCTTATATGCTTTGAAGAAAGGAGCTCAAAAGAAGCATTTCTGCGTTTTAAATTTTTTGATTTGAACGTAAATATTTTTAAAATTTAATTTTTGGGGGTTTTGAAAAAAAGATATGCTAACTCAATATTTTGAGGTTTTGTCAATGTTTTTGTATTTGGCATTTTCGATTGTGTGTTTCGGCCCAACTGTAGACAGTAGACACACAAGCAAACAAAAATTGCTCTTGAAAAAAATTAAAAAATCAAATGGAAATATTAAATTGTTTCTACCAGGGTTGCCGCGAGGGTGAGAAAAATTGTCGGGTCGGGTTTCGGGTCGGGCGGCCAAAAAATTTCAGGTCGGGTTCCGGGCTTCGGGGCGAGAAAAAGACCGGGTTTCGGGTATCGGGCGGCAACCCTGGTTTCTACTATTTGGGCTTGAAGGAGGCCCAATAACAGATAAATTTTTTACTAAATCAACGAGTATTTTAGACTGATTCTTGTCTTAAAAAAGCGCATAGCGCAAGACTGAATTCTCACTTTCAGTTTGACCCCAGTTTAGGGCTTAGGTATAGGCACAAAAAAAATTTATAAAGAATGGTGCAACAATAAGTGCTCTAGGAACCGAATCTGATGCACTCTGTTGAGTTCTTGTCGGTTTTATGCGGTCCCAAAACTTTTTATGTTAAAATAAAACATTTGTTCGCCATTTCCTCTCAAAAGTGACCAATTTTTGATCGTTTATTGTATTCACACTTTTCATTGGCGGCTCGTCACGCTTTGCGTATAAATTATTATTATTATACAATTTTTATTAATTTTTTCTAAAAATTCATTCGAATGTCATAAAATGAATTGTCTACTAAAAGTGTGTTTTCTTATAAAATGAAAAAAATATGGAAGTAATAGGCATAATATTTATAAAATTATTTTATGAATTGAGTCTTATATATAGCACAATAAAATGGAAAATTCATTTTGACAATTATAAAATGATTTTAATTAACTAAAAAGTAAGGATAATAAACAATCTATTAATGCAGAAATCAAAGGAAACAGAATCCTAAACATTCCCTGACCATTCGAGATGGAAGAATTGTTCTCATTTGCCATTAAAATCTGATACTTACCTAGGGATGAAAATTTATTGAATAATATAAAACAAATTATATTTTTTAACCCAAGCGTATAAAAAAAATAATTAATAAATTTAATTTACCGGGATAGGAAATTGCTTCAAAAATGGCGCTCGTTGTTAGCCCGTTCCTTTAGAAATGCATTTGGATACAATTATAACAATTATATTCGTACCAAAAAATGCTTCAATTAGACATGGGGTGAAATACATCACATGGATGTGAAAAAAAAGTTATCAAAATAAATTAGTTTCTTATATACTTCCGATTATTCTAAGCATTCTGCCACGAATTATTGTTAAATATACCATCAAACTAATTTTTTTCGCAATATAGGTAATAATAATACAATAATTTTGCTACCGGAAAAGATTTTTCAAAGTGCGTAATTGAATACCAATTTCATAATCTGAAGTTGAAAATCAAAAGAATGATTACATTGGTTGACAGATAGGACTTCAGATTTAGTCTTGTGACCAAAGGAATAGCAATTATCAGAGCTAATTTTAAAAAGAAAAATTTTGATTTTATTCCTGGTAAAATATATATACAATGTTTTTTAGAAAAAAATTATTAACCCATAAATTAAAAAACCAATCAAATTATATTTCCGACAATAAGATATTTACATAAAAAGCATACAATTTGAGAAATTTTTTCATTTCCTAATTTATTAAATAAAAAAAAAACATTTTCCAAAATGAAGATTCAGAATTAATTAGAATTTTTATGAATATTTTTCAGAATGAAATTTTGTCATTTATTTCCCTTTCTATTATATATTTTATTTTTATTCTCCGAAAGTGACTCAGTTAAAGAAAAAGTGGCAAAATCATTTGACGAAATATTTGGACGAAAATGGGAAAATGAGAAAGAAAATGGAAAAGAAAATTTTAAAAAGGTAAAAATTGAAAATGATGCAATTTATGAGCAAAACTCAGATCGACAACAAAGGAAAGAAAATGATGAACAGAAAAAAGAAGTAATTAAAAAATTTGATACAATAAAAGAGAAAATTAAGCAAAAACGAAAAAAATATCCAAAAAACGAATGGAAAAAAATTAAAAGAAAAATAGCGAAAAAATTTGGCACTAAACGATAAAAAATTTATGAATGGAAGAAGGAATATGGGATGAACAGCAAAAAAATAATAAAAGATGATACGGAAAAAATGGAAATTATACAAAAATTTAATGCATTGGTAAAAGAATTTAAACACAAAAGAAAATATTCGAGAAAGGAATGGAGAAAAAATTATGCAAAAATTTCAAAGAAGCTGAACATTGATTTTAGAACAATTTGTAAATGGAAAAAAGACTTTAGCATTGGCACCACTAAAAAATACACCAATCAACAAAAGGCTAAAAAGAATAAACAATATTGAATTAAAGAAAAAGATAAAAAATGGGTTTTCAATAGTGCTAGGAACCGGACCGGACTCCGGCCGGATTTTTCCGGATCCGGGTCCGGAATCCGGGTTTTTGGGCCTCACCGGATTTTTCCGGATTCCGGATTTTTCCGGATTATCCGGAAAAAATCCCACCGGCAATTTTTTGAAAATCAAAATCCGGTTCCGGATCCGGCGTTTTCAAAACCGGATTTCCGGATTTTTCCTGATCCGGCTAACGATGGTCATTTGAAGAAAGATACTGAGATAAGAATTTTAGTGGGAAATTGCACCAAAATAAATTAATTTTTTGAATTATTATGGATTATTCGTGGCTTAGTTCTTTAGTTGGTTGACTCCTGTCCAAAAAACAAAAAAAATTGATTTGGTTCGATACCACCAGAAAGCAATTCAATTCAAAACTTTAATAATTTTTGTTTGCGAACCAAATCACATACTCTTGGTATTATTCGAAAAATCTTGTCAATAAGCCTTTTTCTAAACAAAATTTAAACAAATTGGTTCATCTGGGAAAAATTATTTACTCGAAATTTTGTATTCCAAATAACTTAAACCTTGACCAATTTTGGCGAAAATCTGTTAACTAATGGGCTATTAATTTTCAAAAGTTTCCCCCGGTGGCGCCTATCGGCACCACCGGCCTCCTATTTGCGTAGATTTTTTATCTTTAAGTTCCCTTAAAATTGGTCATTTTAAGTGCAAGATTTTCACGAAAAAACACTAAGATTTTCGAAATTTTTTCAGGCGACGTCTATCAACATTAAAAATCTCCTAAATTGACCTGCTTTTGGTCAAAATCTGTTACTAAAGCACACCCAGATTTAAAAAAAATTCCCGGCGGCGCCTATCGGCACCGCCGTAACCCATTTGCTTTATTTATTAGATTTTTCTTAAAATCGATCACAAAAAATTAGGCATTTTTTGCGCAAATTTTCTATCAAATTGGTCATTTTGCTGATTTTTTGCTCTTCAAATAATTTTTTTTTATGAATTAAGTGAATTTTTTAAAAATCCGGAACCGGATCCGGATCCGGCTTTTTGAAAACCGGACTCCGGAAAATTTTTCAAAAAAACGTAATCCGGAAAAATCCACCGGTAAATTTTAAAAAATGAAAATCCGGTTCCGGATCCGGATCCGGCGAAAAAATTTTGCAGTTTGAAAATCCGGTTCCGGATACGGGAAATCAAATTTTCCTAGCCCTAGTTTTCAATGCTAATCTGAAAATTAACAAAATTGTTGTCTCGTAATTCTTTTAGCCATGATCAAAATTTTAGAAACAGAAAAAGCGATTTCAAATCAAATTAGACGGAAACTTTTATCTTTGATTTAGAACGACTTTTAGCACCTAAAAATCCTCGGTAGGGGTCGGTTTAGCGTTGCCGGTTTAGCGTGGTTGGATATAATGTATATAACTTTTCTCAGAGGCAAACAAACTATTTTTTGAGATTTTGCAAGTTATAGAACTTACCAAGAGCTGTTGAATGATACCAAGATAGCTTAGTTTGGTTGCATCTGAGAAAAGTTATATCCATTATATCCAACCACACTAAACTGGCCACGCTAAACTGACCCGGTTCGAAAATCCTAGCTCTATTAATTAGGTATTAAAAAACGATTTCGCTTGCTATAAAAAAACTTATTTAAACAAATAAACTCGATAAAGAGCTCAATGTCTTTCCTGCTAATAGCACTTGGGGAATTCTCAAATTCTGCAAATTTCCATTATCAGTGTATTCATTGTTTTTTCTTTTTGATGATCCGGCGGTGTTAATAGACGCCACCGGGAAAATCGAATGAAATTTATAAAGAAAAAATCGTCAAAAAAATTGTAATTTTTTGTCTAGATTTGTTACTAAGTAAATTCCAATCATTTTAAAGCAGCGCTCGGATCAGCCAAGCTCGATTTCAAAGTACCAAAATGTGATTTCAAAGGATATAAGGGGGAGAATTTGTGAATTCAAGGACATACCAAATTTATTGAAATGGTTTGTTTTTTTCAACCGAATGAATTTTTCAAGTTTTCCCGTAAGCATTTTCTGTATCTCTATTTAAGTGAACCGAAATCAATTTCAATACCTTTGATATTTTAATTCGTGCTTTTAAAATTACGAAAATCTTTAGTCTAGGAGTACGCCGGTGCCGATAGGCGCTGCCGGGAAATTTTTGATTAGGATATTTTATGAAATTTTATTAACAGATTTTGTCTCAAAGATATTTAATTTGAGGCTTTATTGAAAATATCAAAGACTGGAGGTATGGGGGTACCGACAGGCGCCGCCGGGAAATTTTTGAAAATTTCGGGTGATTTGTTAACAGATTTTGCTCAAAATGGCCAATTTTGGAGAATTCCTTGCAAAAAATGCGAATTCTTTTAGACATAAAGGCAAAAAATTTAAAATTTCCCAAGAAATGAACCTTTCTTACATTTTATGAGCAAAATGCCGATTTCAAAGGACATCTTTGAAATAATGGACGCTTTAAATTTTCAAAAGATGAAAACCGAAAATAAAGGACGTCCTTTGAAATAAAGGTCGAATCCGAGCCTTGTTGTAAAGTAATGTTCTTTTTTCGACCCCAAATCTTTTTTTGTACTTGGCAGTATAGGTGGTGGGGCCAGTGATGCTATCGGCGCTAATTTTCATAATTTGGGGTTGGTTATTAAGAGAATTTCTACTCAAAAGGATAAATTTTTCAAATTTTTTTTGCAAATGTTAATATATTTTTTAATTAATTTTATGGGTCCAATATTGAAAAAAATTGACGATAGGCACCACCTGGAAAAATGAAAATTTCAATGAATTTTATTAAGGAAAAATGGTTCAAATTCCAAAAAACTTCATTGTTTTAACCCAAGACGCCAATCTTTAGGGGTGTAAAAAAATGTCTCGGAAACCGAGACCAAGACCGAGACCCGAAAAAACCCGAGAAATTTCTCGACTCGAGAACCGAGACCAAGAGACTCTCGCGCAGCTCTAATTTTTCGTGCTTTTCAGAATTTTCGTCAATATTTAACTTTTTGTTTCGTAAATATTTATTTAAATATCTCGGGATTTTCGTAAATATACTTCCAGCCCATTGACGACAAAGTGCATTTTTTCAATAAATTTTTAAAAATTATACCGATTGATTAATAAAATATTATATCTTCTTATTAAAATATTTAATGACAAACAGCAATTTATAAAAATTATTTTTATTTAAAAAAGTATTATTACTTGGATCCGTACTGAAACGGCCCTCCCTCTGAAATACCTACTTGCACTTTTCGTACTTCGTCCCAGCAAGGTATGTAAATATGAATTTTTTTTTAAATTTAAGGAGTTACTCTTTGATATGAACCCGTCAGTTACCTTACGGTTTCCTATCACACCTAATGAGTCCAATTTGACTGTATGAGTCTAATCCCATTAGCCTTTTTTCCGACCCAGTGTTTCTCTTTCATTAACACTTTCAAATGAGAAATTAGAGATGTAAACCCAATCAAATTGGCGAACCTTTTACTTTAATAAATTAGGAGAGTCAAGATGCAAAATTGCTTTTAAAAATTTTATCGCTTTTGGAGTTGTATGTCTAGCTGATAAACAGTTCGGGGTTCATGGAACACCTTCCTGAATTCAATTCAGATGTCGACTCCGTCGCACAGTTCGATTTGTCTGAGGGTGAAGGTCCAACGACAGTCCCCGCTGCGCCCAACCTTTTCACTACGACCAGGACCATCAAGTCGGCGCCTCAATAGCAGCAGAACATTGTCTCCTTTTATTCTTTTGTGATAATCTAACATAATGTAAATGTCAACATAAACAATTATAATTGACAAACTGAAAGATGCGATATTGGTTGGCCGTTAGGGATTCACTGTTTGCAATATTTTGATGTATTTGTAGCGGACTTAATGGTATTGAAAAATCATTGTCTTTTTTAAATCAAAACTGCAATACAAAGGGGCATACTAAATTTATAAGAGTCACAATGATTACGATACAACAATAGATTCGGTTAATTTCTCACGCAAATCCATGATTAAACTTATGTATACAGACAGTACTTTCTATTTTATTCATTTATTTGAAAATCTTCATTTGACCCACTTAGGTTTAATTGCCTTATCGTTGACCCAATACCATTTCATTGGCGAATCCCCAACTGCCATTTCATAGGCAAATTTCCCTCACCCGCTAATGACACGGGCGGACCAATACTACTCTTTCATATGATATGATGTTGTGACAGTATAATTCTAAGGCAGTGAATATTGTGTCAGTTTCATCATCGCTGCAAAAAATCTTGTACAGCTTGTACTTGGCGTTGAATCGGAAATGGAGTTGGTAGTCTATGAAGGTAGATGTTCAAAAAGACAACGTTCGTGCCAACGCTTGCCAAAAGAAGAAGATGTGGAGCAAGTTTGGTCTATGTGGACTGAAAAGTGCGCAGTGGCGAAAAAAAATTTGCATTCGTAAAGATTTGGCCCAATTCGAGTGCAAAATGTCAACGAAATATTGACAGGAAATCTCGAATTTATTCAGGTTAGAACGCCAGCGGCGGAGCCGAAATTGCTTCACTCCGAACGTGAAGGCTGGACCAATTTATTCGAACCGGCTGGATTTTGTGAGTGCGAGCACATGCCATTCACCATTGCCGAAACTTCGTTGCGACTCCTCGCGTCTTAATTGGCGACTCCACGGCATTTCAAATGCTTACCAAAATGGGGGCTCAAACTCCGAGAGAGGCCTTTTGACAGAAGTGATTCGTCCGCTCAGCTAGTGTGTCTTCTCAAGCAAAGTTCCCGCCGTGATGATCATCATTGGGCGCGATTTATTTTGTTGGATTGTGGCGTTATGGCGACTCTTTTAATCGGATTTGCCGCTAATGATTGGTTGACCGAAAATACCATCAAGGCATTGTCGGCGTGGATCAGAACACAAATTGCGAAATGGCCAAACAACAGCCAGTTTGACACCAGAAGTGTCCGTTTGAGCATTTCCGCCGCGAGAGGGGTCCGTGGGTTGGGTCTATGCGACCGCCGTTCTGATTCTCATTCTCGTTCTCCGATTAATTGTCGTGAGAATGTCCGCCACCAGAATGAAGACTTTTTCTCGCTGGGTGCAACAGCGTGACAATGTGTACAGAAGTGATCACCAGCACTAGCTTTCTCAGCCACCACTTTTCCGGACGTCGAATGTGTTTAGCGGCAGGGACGCCTTTTCTCGGAGGGGTGTGATGTGATGTTTATTTATATTTTTGACCTTTAATTTATGTTCTCCTTTCGTCTTTTTCCTCTAATTAGTGTCTAAGTCTCTAATCGTTATTCTCTTTGCAAATCTTCTCCTCATTTTTCTGCAATTCATTCTTCCTATTATTCGCATTTATGGTCTTTTATTTACTTCGCCGTCTCCGTTTTGACCTGCTTAAATTAAATAATAATTAAACAGTATTGTCCCCGATCCGTTGCTTCTTCTCCTAATTAATTGGTTAATTGTGAGTCTGTACTTTGACTCAGTTTCTTCTCGTCGTTCGCCAAATTCGTATTTTTGTTGTCAATTGGTTACGAGGACAAGCAGTGAAATTGCACACAAATGTAGCGGCGGGCTAGCTTAAATTTTGTTTAATTTAAGGACTATTTGGTATTTTTTCGTTTATGGCTCATCTTTCTAATCAAAAAAAAAAAAGTGGACGCAAAAAGTGTTAAAAATGATAAAAAACACATGAATAAAATGAATATCGAAGGGATTTTTTATCACATTGAATAAAATAAATATTTATAAAGAACGAAAAATTTTCGTATATATTCATCAGTAGGGCTGCTAAAAATATGCACAAAAAGTGGCTAAAATATGCACATAAAACAGTGAACTATGCACTAAATATGCATAAAAATCATAAAATATGCATTAAAAAAATAGAAAATTAGGGGAAAAAAAATATGTTAAAAAAATTTTATTCCGCATAATTTTAATCGGTTGTTTTTTTCGTTTGCAAAACTAAAAAATTCTCTAGAGCTAGATTTTCAAAAAAAAAATAGGGTCACCGAATAAAAAATATGAAAAATTAAAAAATATGGATGTAAAATTTTAGGAAACTCAAAATTTTAAATGAATTTTTCAAAAAAAAAAAAATGAATATTACAAAAAAAAATGGCAAAATATTAGAGATGCTCGAGACCCAAAATTTCCCGAGACTCGAGAACCGAGACCGAGACCGAGAAATGACACCGAGACTCGAGACCGAGACCGAGACTTGACACCGAGACTCGAAACCGAGACCGAGACCCCTAAAAACCCGAGAAATTTCTCGACTCGAGAACCGAGACCGAGAAATTTTTTTAAAAAATAGGGTGAAATTTTTTTTAACCAAAAAAAAAAAGCATTTTTTTATATAAAAAATTACGCATTCATTTATCAAATTGAAATAAAAAGCTATTGCAATCCTATTTTATAAACTCGAACTTTTGCAATTTAGCCTGGTTCAAATCTACCACATTGCGTGAACATTTTTGAAATTGTTTCACAGATCAATTGAAAAATTTTGTTTTGTTAATAGTAAAAAGCCTAAAAAATTGACTTTTTGGGGGCAAAATCTGTTAACAAACTTAGTAATATTTGTAAATTTTTCCCTACGGCGCTTATCGGCACTGCGGTCACTCAACCCCTTTAAAATTTTTCATTATAAGACGCAAAATTAACAATTTTTGGAGAAAATCTGTTAACAAATCGGCCATCAATTTTCAAAATTCCCCCGATGGGCACCTATCGACACCATCGAATCCCATGGTTTTCTCAAAATTTATCTCAAAGATTGTCCAAAAATAACCATGTTTTGGTCGAAATCCGTTAGTAAAGCTCACGCAAAATAATTAAGGTTTGAACAAATGGATTTTTTTATTGAATGATTAATCATGTTTGAGAATGTAAATTCAAAAAAAATTTCAAAAAGTTATGATTTGCAATAAAACAAAAAATTGTTTTTTTGAAATATGTGTTTTTCATCAGGGCGAGGCGGCAGTGCCGATATGCTCTGACGAGGAAAATTTTGAAAATTTGAGCGTTTTTGGTAACAAATCTTGCATAAAAAGACGAGTTTTTGAATTGAAATTATTCTTGAGACTATACCCAATGGGGTCCGATAGTGCCGATAGGCGCCATCGGGAGAAATTTTTGAAAATTTATGGCCGCCTTGTTAACAGATTTTACACTAAAACTTTATGATTTAGCTGACCAAATAAATTGTTCTGGTCCAAAAACTCAATCTTTAGGGGTGTAAAAAAAGTCTCGGAAACCGAGATCAAAAGACCGAGACCGAGATCGAGACCGAGACCCCAAAAAACCCGAGAAATTTCTCGACTCGAGAACCGAGACCGAGACTCTCGAGCATCTCTACAAAATATGCACGAAAACTAAAAACATTTATCAAAAATGCGAAATATGGGCGTAATATGCGCAAAAATCCCAAAATATGCAAAAATATGCAAATAAAAGTCCCCACTTTTATAAGCAAATGACAAAAAGAAGATTTTTTCCTACTAATTAGACCGAGTAGAATCCAGGAAATAAATATGCATTTGCATAAAATTGGCAGCCAAGTTGTCAAATTATAAACTTAATTTTTTCAAATTGTGCTTTCCATCTTCGCATGCTTTTATTGTCAACTTTTAATATTTTTGCTATTTTCCTGTCACTGATTTTGTTATCATTTTTTTTTATTTGCCAATATTGTTTAATGATTTCCACTTTATATTCATTTGTGTAATATTTTCTTCTAATTCCGAACTCATCTTTCCACCTTATAATTGTGTTATGATGAAACCCAATTTTCTTATCAATTTCTTTATAATTTTTATTCCATTGCTTTTTTGAACATTTTTTTCTTTTTGCCTTATATTCAGCTAAAATTGCAAGATATTGTTCTATAATTTCCATTTTTTTCTTATCATCAAAAATTGGTCTTCTGCAGTTCATCCCATATTCCTTCTTCCATTCATAAATTTTCTCTCGACTAGTGCCAAATTTATTCGCTATTATTCTTTCATTTTTTGCCCATATTTTCGTTAATTTGGTGCCCATTGGAATTTTGTTCATATGTTCCATCATTTTCTATTTTTACAATTCCTTGTACATTTCCGACTTTATTTTTCCATTTTGGTCCAAAGACTTCATCAAAAGATTTTGCAAGTTTTTCTTTCGCTGACTCAGTTTTCCCACTTAAAAATATTAGTAATATAAGAAAGGGAAATGAAGCATCAAAATTCATTCTAAAATATTAGTTACATGAAAATTTATTTATTCAAATATTTATCTGTTATAAGAAAATAAAATAAAAATAAGATAATCTTCATTTTTTAAGCTTTTTACATTTATCTTTTAAAATGCAATTTGAAGAAATTATTTAAGATTATAATCGTGAAGAAATAATGGGAAAATCAATGAAGTCATATAAAAATTCGAGAAATGATTTAAATTGTTATTCAGCATCAATTTTAAGCATAATTGAAACAAAAGGAGTTTTATTGTATGAATTTTATATATTGTAAATAAAAGATAATAATTCAAAAATCATGAAAATAGCAAAATGCTTGAAAATTGGAAGAAACAATAACAGTCTTAATTCAGGCAAAAAAAATTGGAGGTGAGGAAAACATGAAATACGCATAATTTTTCATTGAACATGCAAATGAAAAATAAAAAAATAAGTTAATGGCATTCGTAATATTTTGAATAAAGAAAAGATTCTAAATCAAATAAAAATATAGATGAATAACTTCATCTTCTCGTTCTATTGGACGAACGAAAATTTAAACTAATGCGTTAAAATAGGAAGAGTTTTTAAAATACAAAAAAATGAACTCATATGAATTAGAAAATTTATCTAAATATTTAAAGAGAAGATTTTGTAATCAAAAAAAGATTAATACAATTTTCTAAATATTTAGCTTTATGTTAAGAGTTGAAATAATATATAGATAAATACGAAATTTCACCTTCAGAAATATAAATTGAAATAAAAAACACTGAATATAAATAAAATCTATTCAAGAACCAGCTAAGTAAGGAATGAACACCAAGAAGAAACCTTCTACACCGACAAACTCACCAATTTCTAAAGCAAATTTCCAAAAAAATGTATTTAAAAAAGTAAATGAAAATTAAAAAAAAATATATCTAAATTGTAAAAAAAAAAAACTAAACAAGCCTGCGAGATTTGGCATTAGCATCAGAAAAAAGTCACACACTTGTAAAATGATCAGAAAGTATTTATGGACAGAATCGGTGAATGGAAAAAGAAACAGCAAAAGCAGGAAGAAAAGACAAATGGTAAGGCATTTAAACAAACTTTAAATTCAGCAATTTATTTAAAAATTTTATAAAACTGAATCAAAGAAAATTAAATAATATCGAACAAAGTGGTCTGTTCGAAGCATGTGATGACTTCTTTCTCAAGCTATAAATTTCTAGAAAATTTTTTTGGGGTTTTAAACGATTTTTTTAAAAGAACTGAGTACTACAGGGCAAAAAAAACATTCCGGGCAACCAAAAAAATTAACAAAATTACAAAGCGACGGGTTTTTCAGGATCTGAGCAACTCCACAAAAGGCTCAAAAATGGTTTTAAACCGGGCTATTTTTTTTGAAATATAAATAGAGGATAGATAGAGCACAAAATTCTCTAAAAATGTCGTTTATGATGTGTTCACGACTTGTCTTTGAAGAGGGGCGGATGCTCAAATATCGGGTACCCAAAAAAGGTCAATTTGTGCATACGGATTGATCTGCAGCTAGATACACGTCCACTAAACACCTTGGTGCTTGCCAAACCGAGGCAAGTCAAATTTGCCAAAATTGCATTTACAAGGCGCCGAGCCGAATTTAGTCGATGGGGAAAGGCCTCAGCCGCCCTCCCCCTCCCCTAGGGACGGCGTCTTTTTAAATATATTTTTTTTTACAAATTCTTGCACTATACCAGGGGTGCAATCTAAAAATTTTAAAATAAGAACATTCCGGTCAAAAAATAAGATTTTGGGTCAGAAATAAGAAAATTTTTGAAAAATGGTTGCGCAGCAACTATAACGCAATTTATTCAAGTAAATGGGTATTAAACAATAGTTTTAATTTCCCTTAATTATTTAAGCAATTCTGGGACTTGAAATAAGCAAACTATATTTCAGTCGTTTTTTTTTAGCTGTCGGGCTTTTAACTGAGACATTAATTTATAATTTTGAAAAAGGAAGGGGCGGCGGTGCCGATAGGCGCAGCCGGAAAATTGTCCTCTTTAGAACGAACACACCGAAAGGCGCCATTTGTTTAGCTCAGCTAGTGAAGACCCATTGGAGAGGAGCAAAAAGAGTGACCAACGAAATCAGAGACAAATCAGGAAACAGAGCGAAGTGATTGGGGGGGGGGGGGGGGGAAGGAAAGAGGAAAAAGCATTGGGAGAGGAGCATTTTCGAAATTTCAAAAGGGGAAAAGATTTTCAGCAAGTCGGTACCCCATCAGTTGGCTGGATCAGCGAGCACGTGACGCGGACTACGTGCGCATTTTTAATGGTGAAAACCTACCACCGAAGAAAAAGTTCCGAGTTATTGACAGATGCATTTTGAATATCATTGAAAATTTGATGCCGAAAAGATTGACAAATTTCTTCAAGGCATCTCGCCAAAGTGTGTCATGAACAGGATTCGCAGATGAAAATTTTCAAATCATCATTTGGCTGGCCGAATAATAAAATAACGGTAATTTTCACATCCCGCCCATCCAAAAGCGACGTCCCGACGCTTACAAAGTCAAAAAGGCAATTCGGCTGCTCCGCTGGTTAGTGCCCTTGTGAAACCCAATTAAAGCACCTTGCTTGATCTTTGAGATGCCTTCTGGGTGCTTACTCAGACCCCATTCTTATTCGGTCGGGTATTCGGACCCGTCCAACCACTCGTTTTTATCAAAACCACTTACAATAAATGTTTTTATAATCTTCGGCAAAATAATATTTTTAATAAAAAATGAATAATTAGATAAATTTAGTTAAATAATTGATGACAATCTTTCAAATGTTCATTTTTGCGTCGTATCCACAAATTTAAAATTCTTTTGAAAATTGTCTTTTCCATCTTCGCATGTTCTCTCTGTCAATTTTTAATATTTTTGAAATTTGACTATCACTGATTTTCGCATTTTGTTTTTGCTTTCAATTTAATTTTTACAATATTGATTTTAAATTATAATTGGTTTAAAAGATAAAAGTTTAGTTTTGGACCCGACATATTCATATTATGGAAATTTGTACATCATCAATGTAAAACCGAAAGTAAAAAGTGCAGAAAATTTCCAGTACTCAATTAAACCGCGTTTTGGCCTAAAAATTATATTCATAGCTTTATTTTTTAGGGTTTTTTATTATTCCGGCATAACATAGTTCGTAAAAGTCAAAGAAAAAATTTACTTTTTTATTTTTATTTTGGGAAAATTAATTTAACTTTTTCTTCATTTATTTTTGTTCCTAATAATTCATAATTTATTTTATTTTTTAACATTTACCATATAAATTATTTTTACAAATTTATATATTCCCCCTTAATTCGTATTTTTGCCAAATTTTTCGTCCTTTTACTCCCCCATAAAACATTTTTTGTCTCCGTCCTCCTCTCTTTTTAATTCACCCACCCAAATTTGTCCATTTCAAAATCCCAAAATCAATGAGACAGCCGAAAAATGCGCTGCTCTTTTCCACTCGCGATGAAAACTAAATTCATTTTGCTCCATTCATTTATTTATTATTTTAGCTCCCCTTCTCGTTTATGTCCATAAAAAGAGCTAATTTGTATGGTTTCATTTAAAAACCCACCACTAAACATTTGGAATTGCTCATTTTTGCAGTTTTAATAATTAAAAATAAAGATTTTGGGTTTATTCTTTAATCAAAATCCTCACTAATTTTATTAAATATTCCTGCTTCGCTTTACTTGTCCACCAATTTTAAACCTAAATTTGGACTTGGAGCTCTTTCTTTATCTAGTCAATTGGAACAAATCTATGCATTTACAATCCACAAGGGTCTTTTTCTTTACACTATGGGCCAAATTTGGCCCCAAATAATTGGCCCACCAGCAATGCGCGGTTAATTTAGCCCTCCATATTTGTGTGTTTTGAATGTGTTGGACCTCCTCTATCTTCCCCATTCCCTCACTTTTCTTCTTTCATTCATTCATTGGGCTACTAAAATAAGACAAAAAATCCCAACCAACCCCATCCATCCGTAAATCTCATTTAATCTGCTTGTTGTTTTCACACATACAATGGCACGCACAGAGAGATACAATTAATTATTTGTCATTGTCCCGTGGCGGATGTTTGAAAAAAGCGGCGATGGGGGAGGGAAAGGGAGGCATATATTTTCAGTTAAAAAGGGCATTAAAAATAGGGTTACCATACTATTGATTTGTTTTTTTAATTTAAATAAAAATAAAATTTTGCCTTTTTAAGTTATGTTTTTTTTGTTGGTTCAATTGGCTGTAAAGTCGGGCTCTACAATAAATAACTACGATTTTTGAATGATAAAAAGAATCATTAATTCATTTTTCAATAAAGGACTCTTTTTTGTGCATTAATTTGCTCTCAGTTTTTACTCTCTTCACCCCCATAATTGAAAGGGAATGAAGCACTCAAATTCATTAAAAAAAAGAATTTTTGAATATTTAAATTTTATTCAAATTATTATCTATTGTAAAAATCGCAAAATATGGCCATAAAATATAATATGGAAAAATGCCAAAATATGTAAAAATATGAACCAAAATATGGACGAAAAATTACCGAAATAGACCTAAAAAATCCAAAAAACGGCACTAAAACCAAAGGTAACGAAAAAATCAAAATTAAATTGGCTATTTTGAGCAAAGGCAAAATTTTTTTTAATTATATAAAAAATTTTCGTGAAATTTTTTTGATTATTACTTTTAATTAAGATTTTTTGCCAAAATTTTTATGTTGTACTTTTTTGAAAATTTTTCAAAAGTTGATTCTTAGGGGTGAATTTTTCGCTTTTTATCGCATTTTGTCATGAAATTTTCCAAAAATGCCAAAATATTGAAAAATATGGATTTAGAAAACCATCCTAGAAGCTTCAAACTAAGCTAAAAACATGTTTTTCGTGCGTTTCAAGCCATTGCGAGTTCAGCAAAAAATCTTGATTCCATATAATTGCCAGACCTAGTTATAATTGGTAAAAATAACGATTCATTTCGTGTCAATTCGTTTTTTACGTGTTATAAGTATAAGAACTATCTATCTAACCTACAAGCTGTCTGCGCTTTATTAAAATTGCAATTTAAAGAAACGATTAATCTTGTAATAGTGAAGAAAATAATGAAAAAATGAAAGAAAAACCAATAAAAACTTAATTTTTGTTCGGTGCTCGGTTGGCCCCCAATTCGGCGCTCTTCTGATCATTGGGCAAAAATTGTGATAAAAATGATTGATGATGGTTTTCTGTGTTGCTTTCCCGCCCCCACCCCTATTTTTCCAACTAAATTCACGCGATTTGCCTCTTCTCCCGTCCCCGTCGGGGCATTTTGACAATCGATTTTTACACATTTTTATAATTTATTTTTTTGATTAGGGTGCGCCTATATGTCCCACAAAAAATTTTTTGTAAATTTAAACATTACATTAATGTTTTCTATTATTCATTTAAGACGGAGAAAAATAAATTTGTCGTACAAATAATTAAAAAATATGATGCCAATAATTTAAATTTATTCCTTAATTCTCCTTCCTACAATGTATCAAAAAATCAGAGTTCAACACCCCGGCTCACTGACTATGAAACTTGGTTTCATTTTATTTCCAACGCAAAAAAAAAAAATAGATAACTTATTGAGACGGATAAAATATATAACAATAATGGAAAAGTTTTTTTTATGCAAAAAGTTTTTTTGTTCAATTTAATTCGAAATATTTTGGGCCTTTGTCATGCACGAGGTGCCGAGCAGAGCTGAACGAAATGTTTCGTTTCGTTTCGAGTTTGGTGCTTTTTTTGGCGTTTCGTGTCTCGTTTCGTTTCGTTGGAAAAATTTTGCCAGTTTCCTTTTGTGTTTCGAGTAAATTTACACGAAACGAAAACACACCCCCTAAAGATGGGATTTTTTGACAAAAACCTTCAAAACTGGCCATTTTTAGGCTAGGTTCTGTTCGTGCCGGGACGTTTCTTAAATCCGCCATTAAGAAAAAAGTTTTTATTAAATTTTTTATTTAGATAGATTTTCAAAATTTTCCCCGGCGGCGCCTATCAGCGCCGCCGGCCCCTGCCTCTTGACATTTTTAAAAATTAAAATAAGAAACTGAAAAATTCGTGAATAAGAACCTAAACATGTAGTGAATGAATTTGAATGAAAGAATGTTTTTTTTCTCTTCTGCTAATGACCGCCTATGTCTGTTAATATAAATCAATTAAATTTTTAATTCTTTATTTATTTATTGAAATTTTTTCGATATTTTTCCAATAATTATGATGCTCTGTCCCGGTTGGCACATTAACACCTAATTGATGTTCTTGCCAAATCAATTGCCCACACAGCTGAAGCACCAACAACACCAACCCACGAAAAAGAGCAGAAAAATGCAGAGGATAATTGGGAGGAAAAGTAAGCGAAAAATAAATAATTCTACAAAGATTTGTCGGACTAAATTTAATACGCTTTTGCCATGAGTCATGATGACTCAATCACAGTGTGAAGTTTGGGCACCGGGAAGATCAAGATAGGACACATAAATAGTAATACACTGCACAAGACCTAACTTTCCAGAGACTCAGGCCCAGAGACTTTTCTCGAGTCAAGACCGAGACTGTTTTCATTATTTTCTTATACACTTTAAAATTTTAAAACATTTATTGTAATTTATTTATTAATTAAAATTTTTGGTACTTTATACAGTACACATTTTTGGCTTATTTGCCATTTTTAGGCTTTTTATGCTTTTTTTGCAATTTTTGGTGCCTATTATAATGCCTTTTTTGGTTCCCCTAATTATTACTTGCCATATTTGTTTTTTTATAATATGCAAAAGTAATATTCCGCTTTTTTAAAATTCGCTTTATAGTGCCCAACTTCATGTCGCCGACTCAGTTATGTCTTAATGATATCGGCACGGTATCGGTATTCGTTTTTTTAATACCGAAATTTCGGTTTATACCGCGGTATCGGTATAAAAATAGTCCCCGGTATATAGCGAAAGTGCCGCGGTATATACCGGTACCGAAAATCTCATTTGCGAAACACTAGTATAATTTGGTAACATTTGGCCATCCAGCTCATTACTAAATTGATTAATTACAATTTAAGTCTATCATTTTCTTAATGAACCATAAATTATTGCCTAATTAAATTATTCGTCCATTCTGGTCGGTTTCTGTCAATTGGCAATATTTTTTTCAATTGCTTTTTTCACTAAATTTTTTCTATTCTTTTTCCCAATATTGTTTTGTTTTATCTTTTCTGCTTTTTCTTCATAATATTTTTTTTTAAATGGCAATTCTTTTCTTCCATTTTCAAATTGTTCTAAAATGAATGCTAACTTCTCAGAAATTTTTTCAAATTTTTATTGAAAGGTAAAAAGTAGAATTTTAAGAAAATTTTTGAAATTAAGAAAAAATCGATATAATATATGCTTAAATTCAGATTGATTTAAAATTATTAAAGTTACTTATTCATTTAAAAATGTGTCTTACAAATTTGGATCCACTGCAATATAATTATTTTTTATGCTCACGCATTTTTTTAATGAAAAACCCATTTTGGCACGTTTCTATGGAAACCATTAGTTTTCTTCCTTTTCAATTATTAAAAAAAAATTAAAATGTATTTATTAATAAAAAATGATCAGAAAAAGCGTATGACCATGCCGATGAAATGTTGGCACCGCCAGCATCGCCAACATTTGCCAATAACAGTCGGCCGGTACCGAAACCGGTGAACAACAACAGTGCCAATTTGATGGCCCGCGGATGGGCACGCATTTCGGGACGGAAACGACAGCGACGGAAAGTGCCAAATTTGGAGAGCAACAACTCCAATAACAACAACAACCACCATTTTGATTTGTTACGACGTGACTCGGGCACAATGCCATACAATGTTCAAGTATTTAAAGAAATTTTTTTTACCCTAAAAATTAGAAAAATAATCATATTATCAAAAAAAACATTTAATAATTATGTTCAAAATATTTTTTTTATGTGAATTGCCAATTCAGAAAATTGTATTATTTTTTTTAACACTATTAATTCACTTAATAAATTACAGTAAGACTGTTTATGATTTTAATCATATTAATATACATTGTAACCAATTTTTTTACATTTATAAAAATTGATTAAAATTCTTTTTCAATTAATGTTTTTAGTTGCTGTAATTATGCTACTGTTATTTTTCTTGCTCAAGAAGTTAGAAATTCTTTTTTCCTTAAGTTTTATAAGAATATCCCAGTTCATTTATGATCACTAGGGACCGGATTTTGAGGCAAAATACTTTTTTTTTTCTGCGCACTAGTTCCGATATATTAAGCATAAATTTCCACTTGGTTTGAAGCTTCTACGATGACTTTTATAATGTCCTTTTTATTTTTTCGGGATTTTCATGCCTCAAATGCCTTTTTTGGCATTTTTGGGTGCCATTTTTTTCAGAATTTTTAAGAAATTCCCCAAGAAAAATGCCATAAAAATGAAATTAGACCCCCCCCCCCCCTAAAAATTGATCTTTCAAATTTTGAAAAAGTACACTTCTGAGAATGGGCCTTTTTCAGGATTTTTGTGCCTTTTACATGCTTTTTTTTTTTTTTTTGCATTTTTTGGTGCCTATTATAGTAGCCGCTGCGATTTTTGGTGCCTTTTTTTCTGGTCTCTAATGATCACTTTCCAGAATGGTCGTCGAGGAAGTGGACATTCCGCTGAAAGCACTTGGCCAATTATTAGCGCTAATTCAAACTTGGCACGAGTGGCCCATTTGTCGGAAGACTTCAGCAGAATAGAGGAAGGCGAAATTGAAGAAAAAAGGTAATAAAAACTAATAAAATTATTTCTTCAACCGTACTTTCCGGAGCTTCGGGCCCAAGTAATTAAGTTTCTTAGAGTCCCTAACCCGAATTCTTACAAACAAACAAACAAATAGAGTTCAGTATGGTAGGACATTTATATTTTTTTTAAATATTTTTTCATAGTCAATTTTTATGAAATTTTTTGTTTTGTTTTTTATAAAAATTTATCAAAAAAATGGATGATCTTTGGAGCGAATTTCCCTGACATTTATTTTCCCACCCTCCCCGCTCCGCTCGCATCGATTAACAAAAGAAAAGAAAAAAGGCACGCCATTCCCCAACCAGCAGCAGAGGAGGAGGACATAACCTTGGCTGGTGATGCTGTGAGTAATCGATGCTATTGCAAGGCATTAAAAAGCCAAAAAACAAAACAAAACAACCATATTCCCAAATCATAAAATGCCCTTAAAAAATGCAAAAAATAAATTTTTTTTTTAATTATAAAATAAGAAAAACATGAAAATAGGCCATTTTAGTAAATTATTATTTTTATGCAGAAATTAAAAAGTCCAATTTTATTATGTATATTATGTTTATGTTTAAACTGAGTGCCCTAATAATGGTTCGAATTAGCGTTCTGGAATTAATTCTAGCCTTTTTTTTTCTTCTAACTTTTGTTGTTATTTTTCCAAGGCATTTTCTAAACCGTGGCATGGACCGTATTCGACGCTCTATTCGCCGCTCATTCCGTAAGGGTGGCTCAAGCGGTTGTCATCAATTACAGGTTAATTACTGCACAAAGGCAAAACGCAAAACCAACCCTGCAAGCGCAATCCATTGCCAAAACGGCAAAACAACACCTGCGGGGCATAATTAGCATTTGGTTCTATTCCAATATCCATGCTAAATGATGTGGTATCTTTGGTAATTGCTATTAAAACAGCGATTATCAAATTTACATCTCGGATTTTAGACTCAAAATTTAATTGGATTTAAAATATGGTCATTCTTTAAAATATGACTCCCCGGGCAATAGGAAATTAATGAATATTTTATGGCTAGAAGATAACTTTCAAATTGCCTTAAGCAAACAAAAAAAATCTCAATTTTAATCAACAGCTTTTGTCATCCCTTCCCCTAAGGCATATTTTTCGTAAATTAACATTAACATAATTGCCATTTCATTTATTAATTGACTCCCGGTTGCCCTCTTACAGGCATTGACCCAATCATCGGCATCAACAAATGATGGTGGTGCCGGCGCTGGTACTCAATTAGCTGGCGAAGGACCGTCTTCGGCGGGCGGTGCCGCAAAAAACTATTGCCACTCGGACGAAATTGCGGTGCGTTCAGCCGCTTGCAGCTTTGCTGTGAAGGTTCGAAAAAATTAATTTTTTTATTTTATTGTTGCAAAATTTAAAAATTTGTTTTAATTTATATGCCTCCCAATTAAATGTGCTGGGTTGGCTCATAAAACCGTGCCATGTGCGTTTCATAAATCCGATCTTTTTAAAATTTATCGAGAAAAATTCGTCATAATTTTTCTATCAAAAAATTAAACAATCATGTAATCATCTGATAATTAATGGTTAGTTAGCTCTATTAACTTTCCAATTTCAGCATATTTTATTACGTTTCAAGAAAGTGATCCATAAACATGTAAAAAACTCTTCTTCTTTTTTCCCAATATTCTTCTTAAGACTTTAATGAAACTTTCTGGAATTTGGATAGGCTAGTAGGGCTAACCAATAGCTTTCGGATGATACCAAACTTGTTTATTTTGGTTGATCTTGAGAAAATTTCGGACCAATTTTTAGAAAAATAAAAAAATCGCGGATTTATGATAATCGAATTTGACTTTTCGAGTTCCGATCGGCGGGAGGAATTTTATTTGCATAACCCTTTATTTTTAGTTTTAAATAAAAATTTTCATATTTATTTCTATTTATTTATTTCCGCAAAAACGTAATGAACTGAAGGAGGATTTTCGCCTGGGTTTGAAAAATGTCGAATCAAACTAGCGGCTCTATAAAAATCCGACACTGGAAATTCCAACTTTAAATTTAAATTTTTAAAAATAATTTTAGTATTTTGAAGGATTATTGAAATGCAAACTTCATTTTGTCAAATTTCTTATTTTAATTTAAGTAAAAAATAATTTATTGCAGCATATTCACAGCCTAGATGATATGGAATCCTTTTAACCAATTTCTAATTTATGTTTCCAATTAATTTATTATTTTATTCAAAATACTCAAAAATAATTTTTAAAAATTTAATTTAGAGTCGGATTTTCCAGTGTCGGATTTTCCGACTCCCCATGTAGCTCAATAATAAAAGAAATTTAAGAAAACTAAAAAAACATTTAAGTTATTCAATATTCATTTTTGGGTGTAAATTTGATCATTTCATTGCTTCCAACCATTTACAGTACCTTGGCGCATGCGAAGTGTTCGAGTCGCGCGGTATGTCCGTGTGCGAAAGTGCGCTTCAACACCTGAGAGTTTGTTTTTTTTCAGAATTAGTTTTACAAATTTATATTTTTTGAGGCTTAAAAATTAGTTGTTTTCTTTACGTACTTTTTATATACTGTAGAGCAACGAATTTTCCTTACAGTACTATTACTACTAATTTTGGAAACGTAAACCGAAGCGCAGCAGGCAATAAATACATATAATTGTTCAAATTAAGCAAAAATTATCAAAATTTAAGATTTTTACGCGACAAATAAGGATTTGTAAAATTTAACTCTCAAATTAATGGATGGCATTAACTCTTATAAATAAGGACACCTTGCGACTAAAAAAAAACACAAATTTTCAAGGGCGTTCTTGCTAATCTAATAAGATACTAAGCCATGCCATGAATTAAAACATGCTTTATTTAAGACCAGAAAGCGGGCCACCAAAGTGCTGTTGTATATTTCTGGAGATGGCATACGCGTGGTGGACCAGGAAAACAACAGAGGACTGATCGTTGATCAGGTAATCAAAATTAGTATTTTTATAAAAAATATTTAATTTTAAATCAATTAAATTATTTAGAAAAATATATTTTTTAATTAAACTTTATTTTCTCGAGATTATACAAATTTATTTGTTTTGAATCCTCAAAAATAAATATGGTATTTAATTAATGTTTAAACTAACATTCATAGACAATCGAAAAGGTGTCCTTTTGTGCGCCTGACAGGAACAATGAAAAGGGCTTTTCATATATTTGCCGAGACGGTGCCACACGCCGTTGGATGTGCCATGGCTTCCAAGCCACAAAGGATACGGTAATTTTTGCTATTTTCTTCCGCGATCCCAACTTCACGGCCCCTAGTCAATCCTGGTCACGACCAAAAAGTGCCGAACCTTGAAAAAAATTTTCAGAAAAAAGCGTTGAAGAAAATTTTTAAAGGATTTTCCGGAAAGTGAATTTTGAAAAATTAATAATTTTAATCCTAAAAATAGATAAGAATTTGTAAATAAATAATTTGTCTCCTCACCGCAAAGGGTGAACGCTTAAGCCATGCTGTCGGCTGTGCATTCACTGTATGTCTGGAGAAGAAGCGTAAACGGGACGCAGAAACGGCAGCATACCGTAACGCGCAAGCACTCGCGCATACGGTGGAATTGGACTCCGGCAATGAGGACAATTGTGGTGGCGAATTTGCGAGGCGAGATTGTTTTTAAAAACAATAATACTTGACAAAATGCCAACTTGTTTATTGGTGCATAATGTCACAAAAATTGGCACAATATCGCTTAAATGTCATAAAAATTTGGCCTTTTACTAATTAAAAGAAAATTACAGAACCAACCAAGGCTATCGTTCATTTCGACAACTGTCGATGAGTGAGCGCCGGTCGGACCCGCAAAAGGCAATTTTGGTAGGCGGCCAAGTGCTGGCGGCAACACCGCTTTCAACAATGTCCAATACGTGGGTACCGAATTGTCTTTTCACTTTCACAGTCAAAACAAAATGCCAAAATTTCTTTGTTTTAATTTTTTATGCCTTTTTGAATCTTACAGGCACAGTATGCCATCAATAGCGTCAGCGCCAACGATAGTCAGCAGCGCCTCATCAACACCACGGCCTAGCGCCAACCCAACTTTGTTTGAACGATCGGTATGGCGATATTTTATTATATATGTAATACGTTTGTATATAAATAATTGATTCATTAAGAAGAATAGTTTATTTCAAATTATTTTAATAACAAGTAGATCGGGATCAGTCCTTTCCGTCTCCCGGTCCAAAATCGGAATCCTGAGTTTTTCAAAATTTCCGGTCCAGAGCCACTGTATTTTTTTATTTTAAAAAATGAGCAAAGTTTTTATAAAAATATATATTTTTTCAATTTGTGTCTTTTCTTTTCAAATTTCATTTATGTTTTTCATTTTTTAGTTTTTTTTTCTTAAACGCATTAAAAAAATCTCACCTTAATTTTAGGGATCATTGCGTGCCCCAATCTATGCCACAACAGTTACAAATTTCAACGCCAGCAATGCCAATACAGATGACCAACTTCCGCAACAACAACAAGCAATTGCTTCATCATTTGCCCGTTTCAATTCGCTGCCACCGAAAAATGATGCCATTGTAAAACGACGCATTTTTAGTGGCACAATTATGCCAAGAATGTCGCTGCACAATGAACCAATTTGGGAGGGCGATGTGGAGGAAGAAATTGTTGGCACCACCAACGACGGGGGTAAGCAAAAATCGGAAATATGGCACAAATAAAAAAATGCATAAACAATGTCTGGTCGGGCTTGGTCCTTGAATTCTAAGGAAGGAAGTCATTGAAAAAATTACTGATAAATCGAGGCAAGCCTTTCAATGCGGTTCATAAATTCACGAAAACCGTCACTTATCATATTTTTCTCAAAAGTAACGAAATGAATTTTTTTTTTCGATCGATAAATAGGCTATATTATTTAGAATTGAAGAATTATCGCAATTTTTTAATTTTTGGCTAAAAATTTTAAAATTAATAATTATTAGACTAATCGCACCATTGTGAGCTATTAAAAATTAAACGATACCAAATCGTTTAATTAGGTGGTTTTTAAGAAAATTGTAACGAGTAAATTGTAAAAAATGGCACTTTTACGAAATCTCCAAAGTTGTAGTTGTCCATGAAAGGATTCATCGATTAAGGCTTTTGTCGTTAAGTTTTATTTTATTGTAAATCATTGAATAAAATTTTACAGAAAAAACTGAATACCGTATCAACACCACCAGTTGGAACTTCAGCCGGGGAAATAGTAACGGCCGGGAACGTTTCTACCGTACCCTGCCGCATACAATGCCTAGTTTGGCGCCAAGTAAGTGATTCAAATTATTTGCCAAAATTTGGCTTTTTTATTTTTTTAATGTTTATTTATTCAGCTAATTGGTGTACATTTGAGTCTTCACTTACGACCACAATTCCTGAAGAGGAAAAGCAGTGCAACCCAAGAGAAAGGTAATGCTCTGTTAGTGCATATTACTATGGAGAATTTTCACGGTTACGCTATTGGTTTCAAAATTTACAATTTTTCCTAGATTTTATTATTTTTTGGAGATACGGTGTTAAATTGTACATTTTTCTGTGTTACTGTATTTAAAGGAGATGTGGGTTTCAATTGTATTACTTTTTTTTCTGGGTTACTGTATTTAACTTCTTTAAAAATTGCTTAGCCCTTCACCAGCTGATCCGTTTCACACCAAATTGGAAGGCCAAGGACAACAACGGCAACAATGCCAACCACCATTATTTGCATCTTCAATTTGCCACCAATACTCATCCGTCCGCGCTGACAATTGGCTTGCCGACACACTGCAAAAAGCCGCTTCATTGTCCGGGTTGGCAACAAATTCGACGGATGGCACAGCAGTGGCAACAATGGCACAGCCACAGCAAATGGGCATGACGATGATGCCACATTCCCAATCATTTGTTGGCATTGGGTGTCGAACCCCCGCCGGAGGCCATCAAATGCCAATGGCACAACAAAATTGGCACAATAATGACGGAGGATTCAAAATGAATGCCAGCTCCACGATGATGCCAAGATTTACAGGTGATCTGCATTATGTATGCCCTTTTTGAACAAAACCCTTATTGAAAATTTTTAGGGCAGCCCATAAAAAGTCGAACTCCCCAGTAGGGTTTTCTGTTTCTGAAATTCTTTCCACCGCACCGAAACCAACCGCTTCGCTTAACTGAATCGAATCCGAGCATTTTGGCTAGCCAAACCAATAAACGGAATAGAATTTTCTCGGTTTTTTTTTTGCCCCGGTTTCCCCGTGCCATGGTTAACCGTCGGTTCCGGGTATAAACGGGGTTAAGTTTTCCCATTGACGCCCCCTAATTTTTAAAAAAATCTCAAAAAAGTCATTTTTTGGGCCTAATCTATATCATACATGGAAAGGGGGGGGGGGGGTCAACCAAAATTTTTGCGAAGGGGTTTGGAGGGTCTGGAGGGGGGGGGGGGGGTCAGCGGCCAATTTTGCGAAGGGGTCCGGCCATGTAAATCGACGACCTTTTTTCTTTTTTTGCTTCCAAAAATCTCTTTTTGCGGCGCGTTTTTTCAAAAAACTTCGGGCTTGCGGGGGGGTCCGGCGGCGTCGATAGACGCCGCCGGGGAAAATTTAAAGTATTTTAATGAATTTTGATAAGAAATTTGTTCAATTTTAAAATCTTCCCCCTTCGCTACGACCCTGACCCCCCCCCCCCTTCGTCGGCTCTTCAAATGTTTTCAAAAATGTTGAAGAAATGATAAGGGACTCAGATACGAGCATTTATCCTAATTTTATGGTGTTTGAAATTTTGGTTTAACTTTGAAAAAAAAAATATTTAATTTTCTCGCGATCAAATTGACTTAATAATCCCACTAAATTAAACTTGCATTTAAAATTTTGAAATTTAAAAAAATTTCCGTTCCCGGTCGGAGCCCCGGTCAAAATTTTGGGCCGAGAACGGGGGACCCGGAAAAACGGGGCTTTTTGCCCCAGTTTTCCCGTTCCCGGTTCATCGTTGGTCCCTGTTCCCGTTCCCTGGTTTTTCGAAATTCCGGACCCTAGTAAATCCGCAAAAAAAAAAATAATAAAACATTCAGGTACGGTAACCTCCAACAGTATGCCACCACAAAGGCCGCCGCCGCTTCTTCCTCTGTCGCCACTGGTGGCACTCGCCAGCGACATGACCGACTCGGCGACAACGGCAACATTAGCGAGCGGTGGCGATCGCGCGGAGGCGCCAGTGGCAGTGGGCTCAAATGGAGGTGCTGGCACCTCTAGTCGCAAACAGGGCCGTCAAATTGAGTACCAACTGTTGCAAGAGACAGAAAACCCGCACAGTCCTCCGCCACGTAACAGGTACTGTATATTAAACAATTTTTTTATTAATTTTTGCACATTGATTTTTAGTGTTATTTTTGTAAAGAAAAATGTTTTTTTTTATCAATTATATTGAAATATAATTTCTTCAAATTTTATTTTTGATAATTAACTATTTTATTTCAGCAAAAAATAAATTTCGTCATTTTTAATTTTTAAATATGAATACGAGATTTTCATAAGTTATGGTAATTTTCTGCCCATTAATAAAGCCTTTAAAAGTAAAAAATAATAATATTTTTAATTTTGTATTTTATTAGTAAATTCTCTTAATTTGTTAATTAACAAATTTTTTATTTATAATTTTTGCCAGTAAATTTCCACTTTTCTTTATATGATTATTGACCAAATAAGCAATTTCACAATTCGTGACGAAAAGCAATTTCGCCCAAAGAATTTTTCACATTTAAAATGCCAAAAGCGCTTTATTTGACAAAAACTAATGTCATCATTGGTACTTTACTTGGAAAAAAGCCAAAACTTTTCCTATTTGCCAACATTTGGATAATTATGTTTTTAAATGTCGAAATGAAAGTTATAAATTATTTAAAAAACGAAGAAATATGAAAATTATACAAAAGAATTGGGTAATTAAAGCTAATGGACAGAAGTAAATTGTTATCCAAATTCGTATCAACATTTTAAAAATAAATATTTCAATACAATTTTATAATTAAACTTCTGAAAATCTTTTTTTAAAAAAATTTGTTTAACTTTTAGCCTTTTTTTTCTTTAGGTCACCATTACGAAACTTACTAACAAGCTAACCTCGCGAGCTGTAACTAGGAAAATGCATAGGTGTTATATACCATTGAATAGAGCAGGATCGACTTGTATTGTGAATTTTTAATTTTACTTCCCGACAGCCACTAAACTAAACGTTATGGTAGCCTCATAATCGGGAATTTCGTGCCTGAGGCTGCTGTGGGTCGAAGGGAAAAGAGCGGTGAAAGCGCGTGTCCGGGTGGGTTAAAACGTGTAATTGGGGTCAGGGTTCAAATGAACCTGACCGAAAACATTTTTTATTTTAATTTCAGTCAGGTGGATAAGAACCCTGACCCCAATTACATATTTTTAACTCACTTGGAGACGCGTGGAAATAAAATTCGAAATTCTCTATACAAGTCGACCCTGCTCTATCCAATGATATATATATATATAATATTTATTCATTTTCGAGTTACAGCTCGCGAGATTCCCTTGTAAGTCAGAAGGAACAAAAAAAAATTATGTATAACGAAATTTGGGTAATTAACACTAATGGGAAAAAGTTTAATTACTGTAATTAAAAATAATTTTCAATATTTTTTTAAATAAAATTAATTAACTAGTATTGCACTTTTGAATAAAATAACTCAATTCCTAAATAATTTTTTCAGCGCAATTTAAAAATCGACAAAGAAAAAATATTTCCGAATGAACTTAAACCCTTTTCACATTAGTTTTCTTTAATTTTAGGTCACCATTCTCTGAAAATAAGCCAACAACAAATGCTATCGATCCGTTTGACGTTCATTGGTCCCAACGTGTGTTGGAGCAATCGGCACTAAAGCTGAGGAGTCCTGGTGTCATTCCGGCACGCCCGGCAGGATTAATGGCACTTCCTGAAATGCCAAAAACCATTGATCAGACATTTGATCAACGGAGCGACAGGAAGACAGCATTTGATCAAAGAAGCAACCAAAAGGCGGCATTTGACCAAAAGAACCCGTTCAGCAATGGAAAGACCGCGCCAGTGAATGTGTAATGCAATAATTAGAGCTGGAAATTTATTAATGATTTTTTCAAAAAATTTGAAAAATTCTCAAACCAAAACAGCCCTTTCATTTTGTATTGATATGCATTCATTAACTGTTGCTGTTCAGATTTTATTTTTTTTTATCAATTTTCGATTTTTGAAGTCCAAAATTCTGTTTTAATAAATTTTTATAATTATTGAAGATTTGGAGTGTGATCTATTATCCAATGTAGGTTTTCAAAATTAACTTAAGTTTTTTTATGTTTCATCATTTTAAAAATTTATTTTATAAAAAAAAATAAAATACTAATTTTTCGCTTTTTGTTTAATTAGGTTTGTCTAAGGCTCCATTTTTCTATTCTTTTATAATTAAATAATATTGCAGTTTTTTTTGACGTAAGCATTCTAACAGATAATTCTTATAATTCTGCACTTTTTTCAACAACTTTCTTCATAATACAACATAATGTGAAGACAACAGCTTGTATATAGGGCGTTGTCCATTCTTTGACGTTTGAACGCCAATTTTTTACGCAAATTTGCGCCCTCTTTTTGGCCCGTTTTTTTTGTGCCAACCCAACTAATTATTTTGTTCATTTGAGTGTGATTAATTTAATGGCAAAATATAAGCGTGATATTTTCTTTCGCTTTTTTTTTCTGCCGCTGCCAGTGCCTTTTTCTTTTTTTTGGCATGCCGTCCGTGTACATAAATGTATCAATTTTCGGAAATGCCAAATGTTCCTTTTTTGTTTGTTTGAATTTCGCACCCAATCGCTTGCCTAATGAAATTCAAATTTGGCATTTTTTGTTTTCTCGAGTAACCTCATCATTTTACCAATAAGACAAATGAAAAACTGCTCCTGTGTTTGCTTAGAAGCTGAAGCCTACATTTAATGTGCGGTTGGCGATATGAACTTTACTGATTTTAAAAATACTATACCATAAATGGGCTCTCAATTTTCTTGTAATTTATGTTAAATAATAATTAATCCTTTTATGGAGTAAGAAATTCGACAGTTCGAAAAGTCTCAAATTTTCTTGAAGTTTTTTCATTTTAATGAATTTTTAAAAACTTGGTTCGTATATTTTGAAAAACCAAGTTCTTATTTATATTATCGGATCTCGAAGACCAGAAAGCACCTAGATAAACTTTCGGCATAGAATTCTTAAATTTTTTAAACATTTTATGAAAATTTTAGCTTTTTACTTTAGGATAGAGATGACGAAACTGATAAAAACAAGAGCTGACGAATTTTTTGAAAATTAATAACATAGAAAAAAGAAAAAATTTGCAAGGCTTCCGGATGATGTTAGTGCGCTTAACCCGTCTCGCCCCCTCTTTCCACCACCCACGCGCAAAAGGAAATATAAATACCAAT
This sequence comes from Heterodera filipjevi, assembly GCA_039877585.1. Classification (NCBI taxonomy): domain Eukaryota; kingdom Metazoa; phylum Nematoda; class Chromadorea; order Rhabditida; family Heteroderidae; genus Heterodera; species Heterodera filipjevi. Next base: position 21,211 of record JBDPZO010000252.1, on the reverse strand, counting down.
AAAAAAATAATAATAAAAAAGGTTCAAATGAATAAAATTAGGTTTTTTATTTAGTTCCTGGACACACTCACTTTCAATGTACAAAAAACAAAAAAAAATTAATTCAAAAAAAAATTCTAAATAATTATTTTTTTGGTGTTTTTTGTATTCTAATACAGAGGTATTTTTTAGTTTTTATTTTCCTGTTTTTGATTTTGTTCTTTTATTTTTTGACGAAGAAATAGCAAAAACTTAGAAATTCTCAATGCTAATTTATTTAAGGGTTTAATTCCAAATGTAGCGATTTTTTTTTTCATTTTCTAGGTTAAATTGGATTTTTATAAATGAATTTCCGGCGGATGAACAGCTTTAGTGTCGGAAAAGTGCCTTTCATTGACGCCAAGTGCAATTTTCCCATAAAAATTTAATTTTGCTGCTATTTTTGACTGTGTGCTTATGCCTGTGATAAACAACTTCTGCCCACGTTCCTAATAATAACTAAGAACCTTTCGAATTCATTTAGGAGGGTGAGAGTGGCTTTCCTATTCAACCAATTTTTTGTGGTTCTTATCCTTTTTGCCACCCCCCTCGAAATTTTCAAATAAAAAGTCGTTTCTAGGGTAATTTGGGGCGCTGATCACGAATATGACCTTAGTTTTCCAAAATTCCGACTCCCGAACCCGAACTCGAACAAAAAACCGACACTCATAATTCGAGTATAAAACATATTTCTAGGGATTGTTGGGGTCGCTGTTCACGATTCCGGCATCCATTGCGACCAATTTTGAATCCCGGACCCTGCACGCGGAGAATAAATCGATAAATAAAATTTTGCCGCTATATGAAAAGTCACCATTTTTGAAACCAAAGGGGGGACCCTTTTGATTTTTTTTTTGACAATTATTTTTTTGTTTTGTTTTTTTTTGCACAAAAAGTGCTTCCAAATGGTTTTGAGGTTGCTGATCACGAAAGTGACATTATTTTTGGCTAATTTTAAAAAACAAAATAATTGTCAAAAAAATCAAAAGGGTCCCCCCTTTGGTTTCAAAAATGGTGACTTTTCATATAGCGGCAAAATTTTATTTATCGACTTATTCTTCGAGTGCGGGATCCGGGGTTCGAAATTGGTCGAAATGGATGCCGGAATCGTGAGCAGCGACCCCCAAAACCTCTAGAAATATGTTTTGTACGCCAACTGAAAGTTGGTTTTTTGTTTGAATTCGGGTCCGGGAGTCTGAAATTTGGAAAACTAAGGTCATATTCGTGATCAGCGCCCCAAATTACACTAGAAACGACTTTTTATTTGAAAGTTTCGAGGGGGGTGGCAAAAAGGATAAGAACCTTTTTTGTATGGTTGCAAACTTCAAAAATTTTTTCAGAATCTAGAAAATTTGCATTTCCAAAAAAAAAAACTATTTTTTGACTATTTCCTTCTTTTGCTTAAATTAATTCTCAAAAATTCATAATGCCAGAACCTATCGCAAAAATACATGAAAATTCATTATTTTTTATATTTTAAAGGGGTTACTCCGAGTTTCATTTTGGTCAAATTCTTTAAATTTTAAAATTTTCCAACGAAGCCTTTTTTTTGTTGATGATTTCATCTTATTATCAGCATAAATTACACCAACCACGCGCTAATTTAGTAATAATTCGCATCTATTTTTTAAAATTAATAAACTCAAGTCCAATTTTAGCAAATTGCCATCATACATCGCAACTTTCCCATAACAAAATTTGTGCTTTTGGCCACTTAAATTCCGGCTGCTGAAAAACGCCGAGGGGGGGGGGGGGAGGGGGAGGGGGACAGTGTGCGCTTTTAGCCCAATGATAAGCTCCACCCCAAACACACGCGTAAGTCGGTCAAATTGGCACAAAAAAAGAGGTGAAGCAAGAAGAAGAAGAGGAATGGCACATTCATTTGAATGAACGATGGGAGGAGTGTACGGACGGATGGATGAGTGCCAACAGGGCAAAAATGCGCCAAAAACTAATGATGAATGAAAAAGCATTCACCCACCCCCATAGCCAAACACATTGAGGCCAATAGTCAACAGCAGAGGATGATGATGATGATGTCCTTTCCAATTTACTTAAACTTGGCACACCGACGACGGATGGGGGGGGGGGAGGGGGGACAGTGCCGATGGCGATGGCATTCACTTACAAAAAGAGAAGAAAAAATGCCAAAAATATACCCAAAAAAAAGAGTAGAGATGATGCCGTAGAATGGTGCAAATGACATTTCCTTTTTATCACTCTTCATTTGGCTTCCTTCATTCATCTATGCCCAAATATATTTTGCCAACTTTCTTCCTCATATGCTTCTTTCACTCTGTGCTTGCATTCATTTGAAGTTGTGATGCCGAATGCCTAATTGTGCCATTTAAATAAGTCGAACCGAAATTTTGGCATTTTGGGCCGAAATTGAGAATGCCAAATGTTGGTATATTAAAAAATTGCGAATTTCAACAAAATAATTTGTATTACATTTATGGGAACATTAAGAAATTGAAATTTTCTAAATTTTCAATACGACCTATCTTTAAATTCAAGTCTTCATAGCAAAGAATTTTTTTTTGTCCTCTGAAAATGCCCTATTAAATAGAAAGAAGCCTCTAAAATGCCTTTGATATGCCAACAATTCTAATTAACAAGATAATCAATGAAATAAATGTTCTTTAATTTAAAAACAACAGTAATAGTATTAAGAAAAATAGATTTATATAAATTGTATATTTATATATTTCAGAATTTACAATTTTACATTAAAAAAACAATGGCACGTTATGCAGTAAACTGTGTGTTGCGCATCCTTTTGGCTCTCCAAATTCCATCGGTAAAATTGAAAATAAAATTATTTTACAAATTTTTCAAATTAAGTTCCTCCTGACCTTCCAACTCCGTTTCCCACCAAAACATCAGCACATTTCATTAGCCCAATTTGCATCTATGCTAAATGATGATGATGAACAACCATTCTTCATCCGGTCTTCCTCATATGAAGGGTTGGTGCGGTGCAACAATTGGAAAATTATGAAATATTATAATAAATAAATTATGTAAATATATACATACTTATATTGTCAGAATTTGTATGATATATAGTATTATTTATAGAAAATTGCCTTTGCCTATGGTTTGAGTAAAAAGGGTGCTTTTGGATTAATTTTGTCAAACCCCGGTAATTGCAGCTTATGGATTTAATTTTATTAAACCAATTGAACACCCAATAATTTTAAAAGATAATCGGTCACTTAATTTATGATGTCGATGGAATTCAATTTGCTTGACTCAATTTTATTTGAATGAAAATGCTTTTTGAAAATGCCGTTAGCTTGAGTTGCCTTTTTTTATGTCTTGGGTTACCTTTTATTTGACATGTGAAAAAGGCCGCTATTTACACAGAAAATCCTCAAAATTTGGATTTTGACTTTAAAATGCCATTTTTTGTTTTAGCGAAACTTCGTCTCCCGTAATCGTAAAGCGGGCCTTCGATCGTCTGGACACTTCGTCGCTTGGCCTCAGCGGCTATTGGACGAACGAAGAGCCGCTCACTCGGCTCGCCTATCTGCAACCGGAACATCTACAAATGGCGTTTGCCGACGACGAGGAAAAGCAGCCGAGTGAGGAAAAGCCGTGGGTTGAGGAAAAACCGCCAAAGGCGAGTGCCAGCAAAAAGAATCGCCGATGGGCCCGACCGTTAGCGGCCGGCAAAAAGCGCCGAGTGAACGGCTACGGATTGTTTGGCGACATGCGATTGTAATGGATTACTGATCGATCATTCAGCCGTTCATTAAATTGCTATTATTTTTTTCGTCATTTTTTTGGCATGCTTTTGCGTGATCATTTTGGTCTTTATTGTCTGAGTCCTGGATTTTTTTTCCTTTTTATCGGGTCTAATTCACCGAGATCGAAAAATTTGCGCTCGTTCAAGATCTGTCAATGGAATTTAAATATGATCAGAATTTGTCAGTGAGACCCAAAAAAAGTGTTTTTATAAGTGATCTGCCAATGGCTTTATCCAGATTGTGGCTTTTTGTGTTTTTTTTTTTTTGAAAAAATTCTCAAAAATTATGAGGCTTTTTGACCCGAAATTAAGCTTTTGTTTCATTGCGTGCCCTGTGGTGTAAACCCTTTTTTCTGATGGCATTTGAATAGACTGTAAAACATTCAAATGGATTTTCGCCGACCCATTTGGTGAAAAAATAGGTATCTCTTTGAAAAACCAATACCTTGATAATAAGAATTGGATGATTGAATTTGGTTTATAAATAATATTACATCTAATAAAATTATTTTAATAGAAAAATAATCATAAAACAAAATTAATAAAAATAAACTTATTTAATCTGTAAATTACCGTATTTTCTCTAATAGAAGCACAGTGCTTCCTATTTTCAATCACTCTCTAGGGTGTGCTTCTATTAGAGAGGGTGCTTCTATTTTTCGATCGACAAATTTCTTTAATTCATAAAATTTCTATAATTCCAATGAATGGTCACAAAATCCATTGTTTACATCTTACAACAAATCATCAAAACTCCGTTCACCTTGCCAACTTAGCAGAGATTCAGAGGTGTGAAAGGGGAAAATAACAGGACCTTAATTACCCAGCTCTTAAGTCTTTTAAAAGAAAGACTGACCATCATTTTGGTCAATAAAATTTTTTTAGTTAAAATTGGTTTTTGATCATTAGTTTTAATTAAATTTGGAAAAGTAGAAATTAAAAAGACATTTTACAGTTTGATCACTGACAGAATTTCTTAGATATTAAAAATGTTTCTACATCTCAGGAATGCCCAATTGCATTATTTATTGTTATTAATTTATCCTTTTTTGCATAACTTAATTTCTTCCCAAGTTAGTTGCTCTTTTTTTTTAAATTTTTGTTGTTTATATGGGAAGGAACTTTTATTTGAATATATCATTAAAAACTGTTCCAAAAATTAGTGAAGAATTAAAAATAAAAATTGACAGGTATTCGTATGTGCTTCTATTAGAGACGTGCTTCTATTAGGTGCTAGGTCGTTTCCTAAATTACGCCATTTTACAGAATTTTTGACAAAACACTTCATAACTTTGCTCAAACGCAACCAAATTGCATAATATTGGTATCGTCCGATAGATATTGGTTAGCTCTATTAGCATTTCAAAGTTCAAAAAAATTGATTGTTTTTATGACAATAAAAATAATTTTTTTTCACTTTTTATGGCTACAACTTTCTTAAATCTTTATCAAACTTTTGGAAATTTGATAGGCTAATATAGCTAACCAATAGCTATCGGGTCATACCAAGAATTTACAGTTTAGTTCAGTTTAAGCCAAGTTATAAAGAGTTTTTGTCTAAAAAATCTATAAAATGGCGGAATTTAAGGAAACAATTTGGCGATTTTTAGGAAACGACTCAGCACCCTTCTATTATAGAAAATACGATAAGAATAATGAAAATTAAAACAATATTGATTTTTTTAATATTCAAATAACAAAAATATTTATACACCATACCAATTAATATTTAAAAAATAAGCCCATTTACAATTAATACAAACCCTAATAACCTTATCTATCCATCCATATATGGCTTTGAAGCCCTAAAATCTTGTGGTGTTTTGTTCAAAATGAAATTTATTTTTGCATTATTTAAAAAAAAATCAATTTTATGTAAATGATTTCATGTTTTTGTGCAACTTTTTTGTCTTGTTTTTTTCTCCAAAATTTTTGAAATTTGAGCATTATTAAACAGGAATATAAGATGATGTAAGCGCAAAGAAGCTTTACCATCGGGCATCATTTCAATTTATTTTTTTCCAAATTTTCAAGTTAATTTTGCGACTCATTTTTATATATTTAAATTTTTCAATATATAGTTTTCATTGATTTCATGAAATTCAAAATTTTCGAAAATTTTAACCCCCATTTAGTTATTTGCATCTATGAAATTTACAAAAAAAAGAATAAAGTAATGGGTTTTATAATGAAATAAAGGATTTTAATTTTAAGGAAAATATAAATGCATTTAAATAAATCTTAATTATATAATTTCTTTAGGATTAAATTTTTAAAAGTAATCTTTTTTATGAGAAATGTAATTTTATTTAAATGAGGCACTAAAATTTTTGAATTATAAACAAAACAAAAAAACTTTCATAACTTAAAAAGAAAACTTGGAAGCTGGATAAATAATTGAATTTTGCTGTTTTTGCAAAATAATTAAATTTTCTTTTTGGGTAAATGCATAAAATGTAATTACTATACAAGTTATACAAAAAAAATATATACAAGAACTATCAAAATTAATTTATTTGGTTTGAAGGTGGCTAATTTCGTTTATCATTTTATTAGCGTTTGTACAAAGTAAATACATTTAGGCAGCTTTCAATGATTATTCCATTTTCTTGGTAATTTACGGCATCATTTGCTGTTTATTTAAATTTTTGTTTTTGGCATTTTTAATTTTATTCTCTTATATACAAAAAATGAATGAAATCAATTTAATATTCATTTTCCCTTTTTTCAAATTGCAATTAATCGGGCAAATTTTAATTGTCTAAATTATTTTATTTTAATTTTTAATTGCATTAATATAGCAAATTATAATTGCCTCTTTATTTCTTAATTAATTCATGTTAGTTCATTTTTAATTGGCGAATTTGTTGCTTCAATACACCTGCTGCTAATTGTAACAGCAAGAAATTTTTTTAATAAATTTTAATTCACCGAGGCTTAAAAGCCCAATTATGAAAACTAATTAAGGCATAAAAATCGTTGTTATAAAGCCCCTCAATTATCAAAGAATAATTTATTTGGCTTTTTAATGGGCTCGCCCTTAGGCAAAGTACGCTTAAATTTACCGCATCAATGCTTCAGCATTCCTTTTTTTCTGTTATTTTAAATTTTTTACGGGTTTTGTATTCTATGTTCCGTTTACGTAACACCCGACAATAAATTTACATGGCATAACCAACACTTTCAAAAATGCCAATGCCAACCCCCTCCCTCCCTCATATTTGCCGATGCCATAGCATAGGTAAAACACCAACTGAACGGAAGACGACGCCGGATTTAATTCGTTCGCGCACTTGAGGATTTGGCATTTTGTGCCTTTGTAATTTGAGTTGGAAAAACAAACAACAACGGCACAAAATCGGCCCTTTTTGACGCTCATAAATCCTTTTTTTCTCCTTTTTCCAAAAGTGACATAAAAATTTGCAATAAAAAAAAAATCGTCTATCAATTTTACCGTCTACGTAATATCCCCCAACAACCATCCAATGATGCAATGTGCTAACCCACCTTTTTCATGAGGGTGAGCCAAAATGCAGTCTTAGATGGACAAACGAAACAGAACGGATTTAATCCAAGAAATGGGGGATGGCATTTTCCTCATCCCCCTTCTCCCGTCACTTAAGTGTGTTGGTGTTGAATAAACAAAAAAAAAAAGAAACAGAAAACGGGAAAAATCGGCGTATGTTTAACATTTGCCAACATAAATATATATTTAAATTCGACATTTAAACCGCTAAATTTTATTGTTCTTATTTTTAGAATTGGTTTTATTATTTTCAAAAAAACCACTTACTTTATTGCCATGTTCACCTTTTTCGTTGTTACGCATCTGATGTTGGTGTGCCAATTTTCCATGGTAAAACTTAAGTTTAAATATTTTATTGTAATTTAATTTAAATGAAATATTTTTAGTCGGTGCATGCATTGAACACAAATGTTTTCTTCCGGGCAACAAGGTCCTTGCAAACTGGCCCGTTTTTACAAGAAATGTCTTAGACGATGATAATCCAATCAAAATGTAAATTTTATGATATGATTTAAAAAATTAAATCTATTTTTTTCAAAATAAATTAGTTGGAAAATTTATTTGCATTACAAAAATGGTCAACCAATAAAAAAAATGGCACATCGTCCCGGCAATTTTATTATTGATTTGACAACTCCTTTCAGCATAAAAATGGTGGCCCTTCCGAGCAAACGCTCATTCGATCGGCTGGACGCGTCAAACTTTGACTTCCACAAGCGCTATTTGCTTGACTCGTTTGACACGGAAGAAACGGTGACACCGGTGCCGACGCCACCACCTTCTCCGCTCGTCAAACTGTTCTTCGGCATCCACCGCTCCACCGCCGAGTTGCCCATTGTGCGCAAGTTGACCGAGGGGCTAAAGCGACGACGTTGGGCCATACTTGGCAAGCAGTACCAGCAACAGCAGCTGCAAAAGTTGCAGAACCAGCGCAAATTGAGAGGAATGAAGGGGCGAGGGCGTACGGTACCCAGTGTGCACGGTTTTGGCATGTACGGTGCAATGAGGCTACGGTGAAACGATACAGTAATAAATTGTGATTTACGTCTCATTTGTGAACAACACGATCTTTACAGGCTCGAAAATTTTTTTAACGCAAATGGATAAAAAGCTTGTTGAATAAAAATATTTTTTTTTTACTAAAAGTAGAAAATTTACCATAAATTCAAACAGTCAATAGATAAAATTCTGTAGCATTTTCTTCTTTTTAAAACTATTGCAATCAAAAAAAACTAAGACCGACATATTTCCAACTTTTTTCCCTCATTTTTTCAACAAATGCAACATTGTAATTCTAATGAACAATACAATTTGAATCAAAATGAAAGAAGCCAATTGTTCGAGTCCGTAACGGTACCACTTCATCTGATGAACCCTGCTCCCATTTCAATGCACCATGCCATCTTTAGGAGGGTTAGGAACACACTTTCCGCATGAATCGAACCAGCCAAAACAACCGGGTTCATACTTGCAGTCGCAACTTCCTCCATTATCATCTGACTTTCCATGTCGACATTCGCTAACTTTACCATCAAAGGCTTTGCATGTTTTTGTACATCGGGAAACTGTATTAAAAATATTCTTAACAAAACTAGTAAGATTTTTATTTTATATTTTGATAAAACTAAAAAAAGGAGGAAATAAATTTAAAACCGAAAAGCGGAAACTACAAAATTTATTTGCTTGAAATCGTTTTAGGCTTTTCTGAAATAATTTGCATTCTTTTGACTGAGAGCATTTTGAATGGAATTTTACTTAAAAGAATAGAAAGGCGTATAAAACAAATAAATTTGCATACAAAATAATATTTAGTGCATTTTCTATTTTTTATAAATATTTTTAAAATAAAATAGAACCCTCAAACTAAACTTTTGTGGCATATGATTTAATTTTTCCAGTAATACATTTTAACTGAATAGGTTAACCGTTTAAGCTTACTGTATGCATCCCGAGCTTCTGTCGCTATAAATAGGGGAATAGATGACAGGAGAAACAGAGCAAATGCGAAGAATTTGATGGTATTCATTTCCAAAAAATTTAAATTCTTAAAAAAGATCATTTGGTGTTTATAAAAGGTCTATAAAACGTGAAAACCGGCCAAATCGGAATCAGAAACTATGGTATACACATTTATTCGTTGAAATATTCAACTTGAAAAACAGACAATTTTCGTTTCGATGATTTTAATATCTACTATATTGTACAATGCCCATTTTACACTTAGTTAAATCAGGAAATCATGTTTTAATTTTTGAAATTTTTATTCTGCTTCTTAAAAAATAAATAATGAAATTTTATGGATGATTAATATATGAAAAAATCTTTCAAATAATAAATTTGGTCATTAAAATATAAAATATATTAAGGTTGAGAACTGATTGGTTGTGGGAGTGCTCAAAGCTCTTTTATATTGCATATTCTCTCACATATATGCGATCTTATGATTAGCATAAACATTTTTAACTGCGTCATAAAGATTTTTTTTTTATAAAATTGTTTTTCTATTTTTAATATTAACAAAAACATCACATTACATCAGCATATAGTAAAGCATTTTATTGCTATAAGTATAATATTATGGCTTCATTGACTTCCTTCATAATATTTTTCTATTAAAATAAAATAATAGAAATATATGTATAAACTCTTATTATTGCCATCATAGTATTTTGTTTTGGTTATATTATGAATATTTTTCGGATTTAATATCCACATAAACCATATGTTTACATAAGCACAGTAAATATTGTTATTGCTATAACTATAATTATTATGGATTATTTTTTTCTTTTATTATAAATTAATATTTTGGGGAAAATCTGTTGACAAATTCCATGAAATTTTTCTATCATGCAATGTGCTAACCCACCTTTTTCATGAGGGTGAGCCTCCACCACTTCAGCGAAGGAAGTGTGTAATTATTTATCATTTAGGTGTAACGACTACCAATTAGTCTCGGCTTATCATAATTGCCTACATAATTACTCCATTTAGTGTTCTCTAATTATCTTAAAACACTCTTAATTAGCTCTTTGTATTCAACGGTATAATTTTTTTTCGCCTAAGACGGCTTCTACCTGATTTGCATGAACGAGTTCGAGTCACCGTCCCAATTTCTGTTGATGTTCACCGCGAGTGTTGAGGAAACACGGCGATAGTTCGAAATGATGGTGATGGCCCAAGAGGAGTTTCGCTCTCCGCGGACAGCCAACGCGCAAAACAACGGCTATTACTATGGCAAGTGCAATTAAGTGATGTTTAAACCTACTAATTGGAATATCTGCGTCATTTTCAACCCTTTCCGTATTTCTGCTTTCCGAGTCGAATCCATTTTTATACCAAGTCTCAAAATTCCTTCCTCGTTTAATACCATAAAAATGTCATTCTGCAGAAAGCTGTTTCGGAAGCGTTGAAAAGGCTCGTTTGCCAATCGTAATGGAATGGCGGACCTAATTCCCCTTTGAACATTGGCGTAAATTACCCAGGCACAATGCCATGAAAATGGTAAGCGCTATTCAGCAATAAAAGCATATTTCAGAACGGACGTCGCTTTAGCTCCAATCGACAATGAGTTCGCTGTCTTCGGAGTCGTTCGGCTCCTCCACCTCCGGCATCTATTCCATTTTTCTTGCACTCCTCCAATGGCACCAGCAGTGCCATGAAGATGTCAGCACTCCGACCACCGATCGACAGTCTGCACATTCCGATGCAAAGGAACCGGCCAAGGCCACTTCCTCCTCCCTGATAACAATGTACTCGATTTGCTCAACTACCAGCACACTGATCGACGCATCACATACAGCGGGAGACAGTGGTGGGACGGAGCAAAACGGGGGCAAAACGGAGAAGGAAAAGGAGGAGGGTACCGGCGATGGGTAAGAAGCGATCGGCGAGGGAGACGAAGACGGTGTTTGTGATCAGCAGCCAAAGAAGGAGGAGCGAAGGGGCAGTCCCAATGGGACATCGGAGGAAAAGTAGGCCCTGATTTCAGTGAATACCCCAACAAAATTTTAACCCGCCTTTAGAGAAGCGAAAGTGCCAATGCCAAAGGGGGAAACACTGACGAAGGGGACAAAAAAGTGGCGGGCACACAATGTCAGACGCATTCATTCCGCTGCAATGAAGGAGCATCATCAGTAGCACACAAATTGGTTAACGGAGTGTGCGCAAATGCGTCATTTGAGGACGATGGAAAAATGCTGGAGGAGGAGGAGGAGAAGGGCAAAGAAATGGGCACGAAAGGGAAAGGGGGCCAAGAAAAGCGACAACAGAAGAAGAGGGGCCAAAAGCAGTGCCAAACAGCAAAAGCAACAGCAGGAGATGGTAAATGCCAACCCGAGCAGAAGCAGCAACAGCAACCATTTTGCATAAGACTGAACAGCTCGCCAAAGTCGCCCAAATTGGAGGCCCAAAATGGTGAGAGATGCAATAAGTAGCAACACGTAGTGCAATAGTGTGCTAATAGGCAAAAAAGACTTTCGTCAGCACCGGAGTTGAAGCAAGTCGAGAATGCCGACTTTAGCTCGGAAAAGGAATAGGCAAATTGCAATTTTGGCGGGTCCGATTGATCAAAAAAAAACATAGACAGATTTCGAATCGGAAAATTATAGTCTTTTAGCAAATGCCTTTCCCAATGCATTAATGTTAATTTGTTTTTTTCTTTTTTTACAGATTCCCCCCCCCCCTCACCACCGCCCCTTCCCAAAACGCAACCGCCCGCGTCGACGCCGTCCAGCGCGGGCTCTGAGGAAGAGGCGGAAACGGAAGAAGAGGACGGGCACAAAGTGCGACGGGAACGGCACGGGTCATGTGGCAAAAGTGCCAAAAACGGCAGCGGAAAAGGGGGCAAAGGTCGCAACAAACCGACGACAACAGCACGTTTGTCATAGTAATAATTGCGCAATTAAGGTCTTTTGCAAATGCCGCCCATCCCACCACAGTCATCGCAACACTTTGCCCACCACCGCCAACAGCAGCAGCAGCATTCATCGGGACAGGCAATTAGCGTGCGTGTTAATTAGCGTTAAATAATAAAACGGGCGGAGGAGAAGGGGCATCCTTTTGGGCAAAAAAAATAAATTTACAAATTTACTTGTTTCCTAAATAGTGGGTAAATAATTTCTTTTCTTTGAAGCAAACAGCCAATGGCAAAAATAGAAGTGGCGGAAGCAGTGAATTAATGCGCTTCATTATGGGCGACAAATTGGAGACATCGTAAGGGGAAAAAAGAAAAGAAGCGAAATGTGCGCACCAAATTAAATTTAAGCGAAATTTGGCCAATTAAATAATGGCCCATTTGAAATGTTCCGTCAGCGAATTGTATGCCAACAAAAAGTGCGAAATGAAAGAATAATTTGTGTTTACAGTGCGGCATCACCAAAATAAATGAACAAACAAAGGACTAACACAACAACAACACAAAAAAAAATCCTCCATTTCCATTGAATATTTTTATGCAAAACAAATATTAATTGGTTTTAATTTAATTACCGCTAAATATATACATATTTTCATTTTTATATTTATTATTATTTATGCATTACATTTACCATCCATTTTTCACAAATTTTTTAATCTCTGTTTAAACTGCGTTATTGCGCAAATATTGAATAAGTTTTTTTATAGTACATCAGAACTTGGGCTAAAATTTATATAACCTAAAACCACCTAAACAAAAAAAAACAGCCAAAACATTACCTAAAAATGAGAAAATATAACCAGTCTTAGTGAGCGTAAATTGGGATAAGTCATCATCAAGTTAAAGGGGGGGGGGGGGGGGGGGTGTAAATTGGTTATAAAATTTTTCTGTCTCTGTTTTTAGCATTTCGTGCATCAAAATCAAGTATTTTAATAATTTGTAGTGATTTAGTGAAATTATTAAATATTTATATTAATATTTCAATAACAATCATTCAAAATAGACAAAGTACAACAGCCAATCATCAGTCACTCCCACCTCCCTTTTTCTTCTTAAATGTGTTTGTATGGACACTTTTCAGGTTCAAGTGCACACCTGGAAAATGGAGAACACTATTCCCATTGAATTATGACTACTTTTTGTGTATGTTTACCAAATTACCCGTCCGGATGGTTTTGCTGGAAAAGGCATTGGAAATTGCGCGTTTTTTCTCGCCCAATTTCGCGCTCAAATCGCTGAGTCGGAGGGCCAAACGCGCAAAGAAACGGTGCCATTTGAAAGGACGAACAATTGCATTTGGCGGTGCAAAAAGGACAAAAGGCCATTGCGAATTCCGACAACAAAAGGCTGTGATCAGTTTTTTAGGTTAAACTTTTTTTTGTTGACTCAGCGATGCTCATCACTCATTACATTTTGCACAATCTCTCCAACCTTCGCCGACCCACCACAGTGCCAATTGCTAAATGTTCAATGATACAATAATAAATGAAAAAGACACGGTGATGATGTATCAGAATATCTATACCGTAAATTCCGGTCGGGATCCTTCGAAATCAAATGGGCGACAACGCGACAGGAAAGGTCGACAAAACATTCATTGCCGGAGATGGTTCACACATCCTATATTTTCGGACTACTTTTATGTTAATCTGACCAGATGTTTGTTGTTTGACTGTTCATTTTCCATTTGTTTGTCGTCAGTGCTTTCCAAAGAGAGCATTTAGCCAATGATTTGGTCCAATTTGTCCGAGTTTGGCAACCCATTTGGTGGCACAATGACAATTAAGCATTTCTAAAATGAAATTGGCTCTTTTGATTTAAGAAAATATTGTCCAATTGCACTCATCGCACCCGCCTTTTTGAAGGGATTTTCAGTTGATCTGTTGCCACGTCGAAACCAAGCATTTTGCTGATTTTTTCGAGAAAGGCGTAAAACTGCTCCAGTCGGCCGGAAGGTAATTGTTCATATTTGGCCACAATTCGTTTGCTAAAATTCGAATGAAATTTCGTCGGAATTTTGGGAGAAGGAAAAAATTGCAGCGCAATTTGTGATGAATGAAAATGAGAGTCCAAAAATAAAGATTGTTTAACTCCATGTAAACAAAGTTCAATGTTTTTACTTTGCCGCAATTAATGGTATCCATGGAATCATTTGATCGCATCGGTTGCCAATCACAAAGTCCACCCCGGCGTGGACGGCACTTTGGATTCTGCCGGCCATGGAAGTGTCGCGCACCAAAGGCAGTTCGATCAGTCGCGTACCTTGGCACCGTGTTGTGAATTGGAAATAAGAGTAAAGGCATCAATTCCCATCATAATTTGGAAAAATTCTCTTAGTTCAATGAGTCGTTAAAAAGTCCGAAATTTTCATATATTTTTAAAATCATGATGCCATACGCACTTTGAAAACGGCCCATTGCGGCTTTTCCTGACGGTGTACCCCGACGCCTGGCACTCCCTCCACCTGCAAAAGTGGGCCAAAATGCCTTTGCCACACTCCAAGTCAACAAAGCTCCGCCTTGGACCAACACCGTCCGTTTTCCATAGTTACTTAATTTTTGAGAATATTTAACAAAATGATACTCTAAAGAAAAATTAATTCAATGAACGAAAGGTTTTTATTATGAAAGAGTCGAACGGACCAACAAATATGCAACCACAGCACAACACTCGTAATTCAATGGGCCACAATGTTTTTGCTTTTCCTCTAAATTCTGCAGCAAATTTTTATCAGTGAGAAATGTGAAGCGAACTTTAGGTCCAAGCCAAAACATTTTTAACTGCGTCATAAAGATTTTTTTTAATAAAATTGTTTTTCTATTTTTAATATTAACAAAAACATCACATTACATCAGCATAGTAAAGCATTTTAATGCTATAAATATAATATTATGGCTTTATTGATTTTCTTCGTAATATCTTTCTATTATGTAAGTAAAATAATAGGAATATAATACTCTTATTATTGCCATCATAATGGTTTGTTTTGGACGTATTATGAATTTTTTTTTTCTATTTTAATATTCACAAAAACCATATGTTACATACGCACAGTAAAGCTTGTTATTGCTATAACTAAAATATTATGGATTATTTTTCTCTTTTATTATAAATTAATAGCAACTCATAAATTTGACCTTAATCTCTTTTTTTGACCATTAATTTTTTTATTTCTACATGAACTTTTTTATACGTGTCCAAAGGTTAAATTTTTTTTGTTGAATTTTGAATATGTATATAGGGTGTTTTCCCAAAAGTATTAGTACCACCGTACTCTAGTGGAAACACCGGTGTTATTGATAGTACGGCTACCCGACATTTGGAGATTTGACATTTGACATTTGGGGACCCGACACTTAAGGAACCCGAACAAATAATGTTAAGTAGTAGGAATAGATGAAAAATGAGTGAATTTGAAAACGACAAGCTGTGAGATCATGGCTGCACGAAATTCCGTTTTGTTCGTGATTTCCTGTTTTCGTCTGTTTTGGGGTTTTGTTTTGGTCCGCCAAACTTTTTTCGTTTCGTTTTGGTTTTCTGTTTCCAAAATTTTGTTTTTTCGTTTAGTTTTCGGATTTTTGATTTTTTTTATTTCGTTTCCCGATTTTAAATTTTTGATTTTTCATTTCGTTTTGTTTTCGTCAGAGCAAATATGGACGAAAAAAAAAAGTACTAAAAAGCACTGGTAAGATTGGGGGTTGAGGACAAAACTGTAGAGGAATTTGAGACAAAAAAAACAATTCAAGAGGAGAAATTGATCACAATTATTTTTCTTTTAATATTTGGTCACATGGTAATTCGGTGTACTGGTATGACTGGTTCGAGTCCTCTTCATCACAGAAGTTCTTTTAAATTTAAAAGCAATATCGGAATGGCCAGTTTTTCCGTTTCTTTTTTCTTCATTTTATCTCAAAAATTTTCCAAAATTGACAATTTTGGTCCAAAATTTGTTAATAAATAACACCCAAATTTTCAAAATTTTTACCAGCGGCGCCTATCGGCATCTCCGGCTCCCTCCTGTCTACAATTAAGAAAAAACATCTCCTGGAACATAAAAATAAAATCTAAGTTATCATGTTTTTAGTCGTAAACGCAGAATTCAAAATACTTTCTAACAGCTTAGAATTCCTTGTGTCATTATTTATTGTTTACGGAATTCAATTATGAACAAAATTTTGCTTACGAAGATTTCTGTTTTTTTCGTTTTCGACCGTAAAATTTTTTTCCTTTCGTTTTTAAAATTTATTTTTCGTTTTGTGTTTAATTTTCGTAGCGGATGCGCTTTTTCGTTTCGTATTCCTACCCGAAAATATTTTTTTAGGGGTTTCATGCAGCCCTGTTTGAGATGCTGGTGCATTTCTTAAATTCCGCCACCTATGCGCGTTTTTTAAAAACCGCCATGTTACAAATTATTCCACAAAAACTCTTCTTAACTTTGCTCAAAAACAACCAAATTGTACATACTTGGCATGGTCAGATACCTAGCTATTGGTTAGCTCTATATGCTAGCCAAATTTAAAAAAATTTGATAGACATTTAAGAAAGTGTAGCCCCAAAGTGGCGGTTTTTAGGAAACGACCTAGCACCCACTAAAGGCCCGCTTAATCGGGACCAGGGATGGCGACGATTTCCGATTTGCCGATGTTTTTGGGACCGGAATTCCGATTTTCCAATTTCCGAAAAAATTTGTGCATCGGAATTCCGATTTCCGATATTTTTGGGAAAAAATCGGAATTAATTTTTGAATTTTCTCAAAATTTAACACAAAATCAACCATTTTTAGTTCAAATCGGTTACCAAAATACCCCCAAATTTTATAAATTTTCCGCCGGTGGCGCCTATCGGCACCACCAGACACTTTCGCCTATGTTTTCTCAAAATTTACTCCAAAAATTAAGTTGTTTGGTCAAATCTGTGACCAAAATACGCCAAAATATCAAAAATTTTCCCCGGTGGCGCCTATCGCAGGGATGCTAGATGAAAATTTTCAAAATCATAACCTTCAGTCTAGAAAATCTGATTTTGGGGTCAAAAATCTGAACATTTTTGAAAAATGATTGCACAGCAACTGTACATTAATTTATGGAACTAAATGAGTTCATATATTATTTTTTCATTACCAATAATCATTTTGAGCAATTTGGGATTGTTAGCTGTTCGCCTTTGAAAAAAGACAAAATCTATAATTTTGAATGGTGCCGATAGGCGCCGCCAGGGAAATTTTGAAATTAAAAACAAAAAGAAAATGGAAGGGATAAAATTTAGGATTTTTTAAAATTTTTTTGGTGGGTATTTTGTGGCAACAAATTTTGACCTAAAAATGTTGAAATTTTGGAATAAATTTTGAAATAAATTTTGAGAAACCCTACGGTATAAGGGGTCCGGTGGTGCCGACAGGTGCCGCCGGGGAAATTTTTGAAAATTTGAATGAATCTGTTAACAGATTTTCGCCAAAACGAGTCAGTTTTTGGGCATTATACGCGAGTGGGGGTTCGGTGGTTCCGATAGGCGCTACCGGAGGAAATTTTGAAAAATTATTTTCCCAAAATAATCAATTTGGTGTCTTATTTTGGAAAATTCCAAAATGATTGTATGTCTGGCGGTGCCGATAGGCGCCGCCGGAGGAAAAATGATGATAATTCTCATCACATAAAATTTCCAATTACATGGTCAAAATATTTTATATTTAGTTTAAAAGACTAATGAAAGAAAGTTAACCCTGTATTAAACGATTTATAGTGATCATAAACCCATTGTTTTCTGAATCCTATGTATCGGTAAAATAAAACTCGAAACCCTCATTTAAATCACATTAGTAAGCAAATGCTTTTCTAATCACTGATCAGCCGATTTGTCCCCAGTTGATTCGGCTAAAAACCATTTCATATTTTACTTCATTTTTTATACAAATTTCGTACATACACGATTTTTTTGCATAAAAGTAGAACCCTCTGCTGACAATCATCCAATCTCTGTTTCGTGATATCTTCTAATGTTAAACACTTTTTTACTTTTTTTCATTTCCTTACATTTTCTAAAGAAAGAAATGTGAATTTTGCAAATAATAAAATAGCGTTGTTATTTACGTTGTTGCGAAGTGAATATTATTATGATAGTTAAAACAATTTCTTATTTTTTACCGCTGAAACAACAATTTTAAGGCGAAAAGTTGTCGTACGGGCCCGCCAGACCAAAATTTCCTTAACAATACCTGGGTTGCTTGCTGCTCTTCGTCCTTCTCATCGCCACCGACATTGTTGATCAATGTTATGCCATTTCTGACCCCCGATCTTTTATATTTGTCGGATACTTCATCTATCTCGCCTTAAGGAACGAAGCCGATTTTAACTATTTTTCCTCAAAATTTCAATTTGATTTCTTTTTGGTTGTTTGGATGGTTCTATGTGATTTCGACAGGGTTGGTTTCGATATGAAGTGAATTGACAGTGAATTTGAACAGAAGCTGATTTCGAAAAGTTAAACTATTTCTCGCCTGTCTTTCAGTGTCTGTGTGTTAATTGCCGCCAGTGTGTGAACACGACAGTAATTGATTTTCGACAGCACCCACAAATTTTAAAATTAAATAGGTCTATATATACTTATTTTTTTATTCTAATTTTGTATTCTAGGTTTGCTTAACGAAATTTTATTAGCAAAATGCGGTGGTGCGGACATCACCAATATATTAAACAAATTCATTCTTTAATGACTTGCATAAATTGGGAACAGAATAAATCACGCAACCAAACTCACGCCGAGACAAAATCACGCTGCCAGAAAATTTATAAATTTTTTTTGGTTTTTTAAAATCCTATAAATATTAGATTTTTAGAAAACTCCTTAAATTTTTTGGAATTTTTCAAAAAAAAAAGCTTTGAACAAATGGGATTTTTAAAAAAAAAATTTCTGAAATTTTTACTGCGTGGTTTTGTCCCGGCGTAATTTCGGCGGCGTGATTTTGGGGTGCAACTTTGGATACCGACCTTAGATTATAAAAATTAGAGAAAATGCCCGTGTCCCGACATTTGCCGCTCCAACCAAATAAGGGCTCATTTGAAAAAAAAGTTAAGTCATCATTTATTTATTATCAATTAACTTTTTAAATCACGACCCTTCTGTTAACTAATTTTTATAGCACAAAAAGAATTACACCGGGCCGCAGAAGTCGGGTTTTGGCTAGGGCCGCAAATGTCGGGACCGTTGCACAAAAATGACATCAAAAGCATATACCTAGCCTTGTTAGCTAGAAGCATTTTCCCCCTGCTTGTCAATGTTGAAGTCATTTACTGTCGAAATCAACCAATGCCTAAGCCACCTGGCAACGTTTGGACATTATTGTGTTTTTAGGCGGGGCGGCGGACATTGAGCCCAATGGTCTTTAACTCTTCAGAGAGTTTCCACAATTTTTTTCTCGGGTTTTACTGTACAGACAAAGAGGAGTCGACTGATATATTATTATTTTTTTTGATTTTGCTTCTTCGCTCCCATATTTGATTTTCCAAAATTTCTTTCCCAAAGGCCGACGAAATAAACTAAAAGTTATGTTTTTCAAATTACTTTTTTTGTGTTATTTTCATTTACCGACGAATGTTAGCCTGTTGACACCAGGGCTAAGAATGCAACCCTTTCGAAAATGAATGGAATTGTTTGAACATTATTTTTTTGCAGTTAGTTCATGAGAGAAGCACGAAATTACATTTTCTTCGATATTTTGAAAGAGGGGTTTGGCAACTATTTTTAATTAATGTGGGATTTAGCAGCTAAATACTATGAGTACCTATTTTAAATTTTATCAAATTTTTTTCATCAGCGCCTACTGGACCGGCAAACACTATCAGAGATTCCAATTATTTCAAATCCCCAAATTAAAAACCGGGTCCGGTTTTTCAAAATTTTTCCCGGCGGAGCCAATCGGCGCCGCCAAACACCCCCTCCCTGTTTAAGCGGGTTTCCAATATTTTTCACCTGTTTTTGCAACAACTTTGGCTTTTTGAGATTTTAGCAACAAAAAGTACGATTCCTAGTGATCAGAAAAATTGTCATTTTAATTCATATGTCTTTTTTTCTGCTGACATGGATGAATTAGGTTTGTTCAAATTTACTCGAAAATTAATGACTTTTTGCTTTTTATCAGAATTTTGCAATTAACATATGATTTTTTGTTTTGTGAAAAAGCGAAAAAACTTGAAAAAAAGCGTGTCAATATATTTTTTTGATACTGATCAGAATTTCTCTAACTTGGTCAGATCACTCCCAAAAACTGCTTAAAATGTAAATGGGGAAAAATTCCTAGGAGGAAGAAATAAATCGACCCTTTGTCTCTCTGAGGACTGTAAACTTAAAACGATGCTAAAAAGCTGACCATTTTCTACAGTATTCTAAGGAAAAATGGCGCCGAAAAGATGCAGTTTGTGACCAATTTGACAATTGCTGGAGCAGTCCCCACTCGCTGGGGAGCAAAAATTTTGCTCACAATTCAGATGAAAATGAAGAAGTGATGCGATCGAGTTGGATTTGATAAGCATCAAAACTTTTTGACAAGAAAGTCTTAGATTTTTTTTGTTAATAAAAAAAAATTTTCCTTTAATAAAATATATTTTGAAAAATACAGCCAAAAAAGGTCCTTTGGGCGGGGGGGGGGGAATCCAAATATTCTTTTGCTCTTTATGAGTAATTTTTCCAAAATAAAATTAAGTTTTAGTGACGGCTGAGTAGATAGGTACCGTCAGAACTTTTTTTTGTTTGGAATTGTCAGTTCGACTTTCTGGCAAAGCACATTAATTATTTATTAAGTTAATTATAAGCTAAGTTTATTAAAAGAAATTTTAACAAAATGTTATTCTCATAATTTTTATTTTCTTAATTTGAATTCAAAATTTTTAAAACGAATATTTTATGAACCTTTTTTAACTTTTATCTTATAAAAATCTTGCTTTATTGGATTTGGATATTCATTTTGAATTAAAAAAAATTCATTGCTATTTGGATCAAATCAAAT
>JBDPZO010000251.1:0-18659 GCA_039877585.1 Heterodera filipjevi | reverse complement strand
TAACATTAGTCAATGCTAAATCATATAAAATATTTATGAAAACTCATTAAATAATCGAAAAAGCTATTAAAGAAAATTAAAGGCCCCTTAAAAATAAAACAACTCATTGTTATAAATATTAAAATTACGATTATATATGGTGTCCAAATTAATGAATAATTTTGCTGGCTTTGCATTTTTTACATATTAAGGCAAACCCCTTATTGAAATTCCCAAAATCGACGCCATAAGTTGAGCAAAAAAAAAAAAATAAATAAAAAGCAAAAACTTTTATAAATTAGTACTTTTCAAAATTCTTCGATTATGAACGACATTTATTGCAATAAAAACAAAATAAATTTCAACTGTATAAACGAACAGTTTTTAATGGTTTTAAATAAATTTTTTTATTTATTCTAAAAAATTAAAAAAAGTTACAATTACATTAGGCAGCCACCCTATTAGTTACTTGAAAATCTTATCCAAAAACAGTCATTGGTTTAAACGTTTATTTATAATATTAAAATTTTCAATTTTTTAAATTTAGAATGTACACAGCTGTTCACAATTTTTCTTCTTTAAATAAAAATTATTATTTTGTATTAGATAAAATCTCAAAGGATTTTATTTCTTAATTTTTTTTTTTTTTACCATAAAGAGATTTTTATTCTCTATGAAAGATTTTTAATTGTTTTTTTTTTAAATTATATTTATTTGTTTTCTTTTGTTGGTCCACTAACTGTTTGAAAATGAAATAATTAGACAATTATGTGTAATTTGAATTTTTTGTCTAAAAATATCAAATAAATTTAGGAATTTATCGAAATTTAAAATTCTTTTATGAAAGCCATATTGTTTGAATCATTTTAAATTTCTTTTGGTAATTTCATGGATTGCCGGCCATATTTGCTTATTTTTTTTTAATTTTATTAATTGATTTGATCTTTTTTTTGGCAATAATTTTATATTTTTTTAAAACAGGTGTAATCTTGTTTTTTAAATTAAAATGTCAAATTTGTTTTTAAATTTGATATTTATTTTTTTCACGCTTTTATTAGTTAGAATTATTTAATTTTATTAAATATCAAGATTACAGAAGGAAATTTTAAAATAAAATTAGACTGGTAAAAATTTTAAACTATTTGTGAAAGTCATGAGTTTTTAAAACCACCTCAACGCTAAGCAGAACGTAGTCCCAGTCCCGTTCACACCTAATTAGTAAATATTGGTTTATAATTAATTCAGCAATTTTGGACCATTTTGGACAAATGCATCTTCTTCTCTTCCAGATTTTTTTGTGTGATTCTTAAAATTTTGGAGAAGGTACATTTGGTAAAAATTTCAACTAAGTTTGTCTAGGGAAGTAGATAACACACAAAAAAAAAAATCAGGGCGAAATTTTGGAACGACTGTTTTGACTAAAACATAAAAAAAGGGCAACCGATTGGACTAATAACAAAACGATATTTTAGTCCCATTGCAATATTCTATTTAATAATAAAATCGAAGCATTCTTGTGTTTCGGTGTTTGTTATAATTTTATTATTTAGCCTATTTCAAATATCACTTTTATTTTTCAATAGTTTGATGGTCCGACGGTGCCAAGGCGCCGCCGGGGAAAATTTTTTTAAGCAAAGAAAGTGTTTCAAAAAATTTTAAATCATAAATTTTTCTTGTGTTTCGCTGATGATAAGAAAAAAAAACAAATAAAGACTCAACTCAACCTTCATCAAAAATCTCGACTAATAATGTCTCAACGAAATTTAAAAGAAATTGAAAATTATAGAAATCACCTAGGACTTTGCCAAGTCCGACATTATTCGGAGCGAGCTTTATAGGACTTTGAAGCCTATTGTAATTTTAATCATTGCAAAAAGCCTAATTTCTTTTTTAAATTAGTTATAAAAAATAAATTTGATTATTATGAAAGTATCTTTTTTTTTTCAACAGGAATAAGTGCAATTTGTCTGATGGAATGTTTGATCAGGTCCAAATAAGTCCTTATAAAATGGCAAATTGCTTTAGTTTTAATGTGCTGATCAAATAATTCTCAATTTTTTAAATTAAACTGAAAGTTTTGGCAGCTGTTATGACACAAGTGGAAATTCTTTCTCGCTTCTCTATTTAAGCTTGTGGAAAATCTTAAATTTTAATTTTAAAATCTGTTACATTAATATTGCTGATAATATAAAACAAATGGTAAGTAAAATTTTTTATTAATAATTTTAAACAAAATTTTTTGGTCTAGGCTAATTTTTGCTTAAACCACAAATTAAGCAACTTCGTATCATCACACCCAATAACTTTTGCTAGTTTTCTATTAACCTATCAACATTAAAAAATTTTGATTCACTTTTAAGAAAAATAGGGACAAAAGTCTTTTTACCTTTGACGTCCACAAACAAACATAATATAATCAAATTTTTAAAATTTGGATGTTAATAGATTCAAGCAAAAGCTATCAAGTGATACAAGAAAAGTAGGCGCAGTGTTGTGTCCTTTTGCCCCTTTCTCGGGCATTTGTTGCCTCTATTTTCGTGTTGCCCTTATTTATTTTTGATTTTATTTGAATTTCTTAAACAAAATATCAATTTTAGTTTTTTTTTATTCTTCGTTTTTTTTCCTAACTTAAATGTCAAAAAATAGATATTTTTTTACACATTTTTTATTTATAATTTTTTACCAATTTTTATTTATAAATTTTATTCAGTTACTAAAATTTGGGGCTATTACGTTATCAAATCTAATGAAATTTTGCAAATTTTTCACGGCGTACATGCCCTGTTTTTGCCCCTATTTTGAATTAATTTTCCCCTATTTTCAACCTCGGCGCCCCTATTTTTGACTTTGGAAAGGAATCTCTGAATAAGCCCTGCACTGCCGTAAATTTGAATTTTTTCTCCTAACTTACTGTAAATTATTGTTGCATTTTCAATTTAATTATAAAGAATTATTTATTTATAAATTATTTTGTCTTATGTTTTTAAAGCCTTCTTCTCCGCTCTCTTCTGCTGTTCATCCTGCTGTTGTTGTTGTTGGAGGTGGCATTGGCAGCAAGTCTTCTTTCAATCGTCGTGCATCCGAGTCCGATTCATCTATTCGACGAAGGCTCATAATTGTCCAAAAAATTTTAACATTTGACCAAAGAGGCATTAAAAAACGTCTATTGCGTGCCTGTGAGTCGTGTGGCTAAGATCAACGAGAGAAGCGGGGGCGGCATTGGTAGTGTGTTACTTTGTTGAACATTACTAACTATTATAAGGAGGGAGCTATACAAACTAACTGTAGAAATCAGCATAGTAGAAATCTAATCCCATCAATAATAATAAAAAAAAAATACAATAAAAATCTTAATTTGTTTTGATTAAAACAGGGGTGGTCACGGACACGAATTTCATATCTCGTGTCCTCATGGTTATATCCGTGTCCGTCGTGCGAGTCCCAAAAATCCGAATCTCAAAAATCGTTATCCAATTCCGTGACCACGGTCCTGGATTAAAATGCTTAAGAGTGCCAAAATTGAGTTTTTAAAAGGAAAATGTTGACCGAAACATATTCTAAAGAAGAGGGATAAGGCATTTTAATATTAAATATGATTTTTTTAGGCAAAAGCCGTCAACGCTTTGCGCTTGATAGTGATACGGAAAAAAAGCGTCTTGCTGGTACAATTGTCCATAGGAAAACAGCACATTCATACAAAGCAATCAAAATAGTCTGACACAACGAATGAATGTAAAATTTTGAAAGCTGTAAAATAAATTTTTGATAGTCATATTTTTTTAATTAAGGTAGGCACAAAACGCGAAATGCAAACGACCCTAATTGCGTTCCGTTAAATTTTCAACTTTTATGTTAATAATCATGTATTTATTTTTTCCATTATCTACCAGAAAAAGAAATAGTCATATCAATTTGATAAAAATTTTTATTAAATCAAAATTCGCTTATGGTTTTGCTTTTAGTCGTTTCAGTGCGCCGTCATAGCGTGGCCACCCACCCAATGTACACCAACATATTATTCGATGTACGCAAACAGTGGCCTATCCCTTGCGCTCAATCATCAACAAAGTCTTAGGACCATCTTCATGTGGCTCGTGTTGGGTGCGGTCTACCGCATCGTTTTCAGGCGACCGTTACTGTATCAACCGGCTGAAGAAAGGGTCGGTTTTAGCTGCTTCACAATTCTTCGCATGGGGGTAAAATTTTTGGCAAACATAATTAGGCGAATGTGCTTTTTCGTCAAATAATTATAATAATTTTTGTCAAATGATTCAGGGTCCGAACCCGCGTTCGTAACTAATAAAAATGAAATAAATATTGTGCCCACATCCCCCTTGGTTTAAAAAGTGCTATCTGTCAGACGCCAAATCGACCAATTCCCATTTTTCCAGCTCATGGATTTGATGTGCGCACCCAAAACGCATGGATGTGACGTGTGGTTCCCCAATTTTGGATTGGAATGGATCAAAAGGTACGGCATTGTGACCGGCACTGATTACACGACAAAAGAACGGATGCAAACCGTACCCGTATTGAGGGCCAATATGGCAATAGAGCGACTTTCCACACACCAAGCGTGCAAATGAAATGCTCGAAACCTGCATGGAAAGACTGCGTACACAACGCGACGCAAATTCGTAATTTCAAGGGTGCTCACTGTGGCATAGCAATGGGTGCTAGTTGCTTTGCTAAAAACCGCACTATGATCGTCTTTAAGATCCGCCATTTTACTGAATTTTTGACTAATCGAGTTATAACTTTTTCATCAGAAGCGAAATTAACCAAATAAACATCTTGGTATCGGTAAGATATCTCTGGGGTTGGCTTTATCATATGGAAAGATGAAAGATGAAGAAAATTTTGCATTTAGTTTTTCAAGTATGGCAATTTTTTCCTGTTTTTTAGCTGGCCAATTTTTTTTATAAACTTAATGATTTTTTGAAATTTAGCAGCTAATAGAGCATTTAAGGGCACCTTACAATCCCAGATTGTTTAAGTTGCTTCTGAGCAAAGTTATACTTGATTTAGTCGAAAATTCAGTAAAACATGGCGGATTAAGAAACGTCCCAGCACGCATACGATGTAACCTATTCTTAGTTTAATTATTATTTTTATTGAAATTACCGAGATGGAAGCAGATATTCGTTATAATATGTTGTGAAAAAATTTAGTGTAATTTTAATGACATTTGTGGGGATAATAATTTTTATAAAATTTGCGGAAGTGATAAAAAGAAGAGCGAATTACCTATTACCTATCTATTTTTTGGTGACACTTGGTAAAGGATGGCAAGCGCGTAATTTCCCATTACAATTTCCAAAAAACATGTATCTTAACCCAGGGGTCTCAGATGGAATTTTCAAAATCAGAACATTCAGTACAAAAAATCAGATTTGGGGTCCAAATCAGAACATTTTTGCAAAAAGAAGTGCGCAGCAATATATTAGGAAAACAAAAGAGTTCAAATATATATTTTTCATTACCAATAACCATTTTGACAGTGGGATTGGAAATAATGCAAATCGTACATTTGGGCATTTTTTTTTAGCTGTCGTGCTTTGAAAAGAGACATTAAATCTATAAATTTTGAAAAAGGAAAGGGTCGGCGTTGCCGATGGCGCCGCCGGGAAATTTTTAAAAATTTGTGGTTTTTAATACATCTGATCAATGTGGGGCTTTAATAGACCAATTTTGGTAAAATATACACGAATGGGGGTCCGGTGATGCCGATAGGGGCCCGCCGGTTGAAAATTTTGTAAGTTTGGCCGATTGTTTTTCAAAATTTGCCCAAAAATGGACAAACTTTATGAAAATTTTGCGGAAACTAGCCAACTTTTAAACCTTATTGTAATGCAAGAAAAAAGACAAGATACCTTATTACCTATGTGAATGGTGTAAATAGACATCGTACTTTTCCATTACAATTTTCATACAACCTCTATCGTATCGTACAAATCAGATTTTAAGAAAGAAAATTTTAGGCAAATCAAATTTATGCCATGCAAGTGGGGAAATACAATGTGCAAGTCAATCAAAAAAAGAAACAACAAGTCCAGTATACCCTGCAGGGTGAAGAAATTCTGGTGCAACTGGGATTGAGAAAGAAATCAAGAAAACAGTCGGGCATGGTGCCACAATGACACGTACAATGATTATATTACTACAGTAGCTGGCGTGTATACGGTATGTTTTTAGGTATTTCTTATAGATTCTTTTCGAAAATTAGCCCAATTAATTTTTTTAATTATTTTTTATTTATATGTATCATATTTGGCAACCAAAAAAATGAAGAATATTTGTTTGCGCAATTATTTCGATGAATGTCAATGACCATAAAACGTAGGGCGGACCAGCACCCGAAAGGGAGGGGGGTGTTTGCCATGCGTTGCTGCTGAGTTGGCTGGGCAAACAAACATGGGCACTGAGGGGACCGCCCAAGTATTTCTGGATGTGCTATGCAACTCTTGGAACGCTGACTGGGGCCAAAATGGCCCCCACCTCTCTACACTTGCTAAGTGGGGGGGGGGGGGGGTGAATGAATTGGCTATGAAGGGCACAGGGCATTTATTGGGGCGTCGCTAAAGTCTAAAAATGTGTGGCCCAGTTCAATACAATGATAATTTTAATATCAGGAAGTGGTCCTTTTTTCTAATATCTCACAATTTTTTCTAAATTATTTTCTGTCGAAAAATAAAATGAATGCCACTTAGCAATGCCCGCTGAATTTCTAGGAGGAGATAGCTCTAAATATAAGCGATATACCGTATTTCTTCTAATAGAAGACCCCGTTCTATTAGAAGACCCCCTTCCATTATAAGACCCCTTTTGAGGAGGGTTAAACAATATAAGACCCGGGTCTTCTATTAGAAGAAATACGGTATATTGAATTATTTATACAATTACATTATTTTATGTTTAAGCTAATTTACTTATGGTTTACTTGTATTCAGCTATTTAAAGTTTTGCCTTACGTCTAAATGAATATTAGTTAAATATAACCCATAAGTGATCTTTTTCGTAAAGTTGCTTTCAAATTTTCTTAATTCTTTTTTGTGAAAAAAATTATCAAAAAGTTTTTCTGTTTATTTGGGTGTGTTATTATATTTTAATGGAAACAATTTTTTTTTTCCAATGTCGCGTTGTTTCTTGTTTTGTTTCGTGAATTTGGCCTCTGTTTCGTTTCGAGGGCAATAGTTCAGCGCCATGACAATTCGTCCGGACTACGATTCGTCCGGAAGATGATTCGTCCGCTCAGCCAAAAAGCGACGATTTGTCCGGACGACGATTCGTCCGGAAGACGATTCGTCCGCCAAGATAAAAAGTGCCAAAAACATAAAATTATTTATAATTTTTTGGGGTTTCATTTGGCATTTTTATTCGTTATCATTTTAGTTAGGTCGAATGTTAAAAAAATTAAAAAGTTTTATGTTTTTGGCACTTTTTATCTGTGCGGACGAACGTTTCCGGACGAATCGTAGTTTTTTGCTGGGCGGACGAATCGTCGTTAGGCAAGAGCCGATCTCACTGAAAAAGGGACAAGTGAAAAAATAAACTGTGATTCGATAGGAAAGTGCTGAAAAATGGGCCTATGGCATTATATTCTTTGTTTATTATTTACTAAAAAAAATAATGAACAATGGGCTAACGTCGTAAAAGAGGATTATTATTTTTTTGTATAATAATGATAATATTTCTTTAAAATTATTATTTTTCATATTTAATGCGTGAGTGATAGTCTGCCTTCTGCCACATTGCTCCAACATCATTTTCAGTGAGAAGGTTTTCATCCAAAGATGAAAATTTGAATAATAAAAATAAAGAAATATACATTGAGAAATGGGGAAAAAAGCAAATTTTAGATGAAAATTCACTAATGATAAAAAAACGTGTTCTTAATTTTTTCTGGGTGTATCCTACCCTTTTCGGCGGGTTTTTTCGAGGAAGGGTGGGTGTATCTAGTAGAGACCGGAATTTTGAAAAACCCGGGAACGGGAACCCCGGGGCAAAAACCCCCGTTTTTCCGGGGCCCCCGGTCCCGGTCCAAATTTTGACCAGGGCCCCGGCCGGGAACGGGGGTTTTTCAAAATTTCAAAATTAACCAAAATTCTTAATACCTTTTGCCTAAATGAATTTTTTTTCGGAATTTTCTTTTTTTTCCAGTAAGCATTTTTTGCATTTCGACTTATGTGATCCCGAAACCTTCGGTACTTTAAAAATAGTTTTTATCATACTTTTAAAATTTCGAAAATTCTTAGTCGCCGCCGGTGAAAATTTTGAAATTTGAGCGTATTTTGATCATAAATCAAGCACAAAAAGTGATCTTTTATGGGGATTTTATCAAAAATTAGGGCCCATCAATGGGAAAATTTAACCCCGTTTGTCCCGGTCCAAGTCTCTAGTATCTAGATTCTAGAATATGAATGTTTCTTTTTAATAAAGAGAATCAAAATTATGTTTTGCCATGCTATTTCCTATCTCTAACTTAGGCGGGGCGGGGGAGAGCGGCTGCGTTGCGTGAGTGGGAGAGGAGAGAGAAGGGAATTTTGAGAGAGTCAAAGTCGGGATAGGAAGAAGAAATAGTGAAGCAATTTGTTCTTTACCTAGTCCTCTTTACACTCGATCTTTTAAAATTAGTATCCTAAGATATATATAAATTATAAAATATTTCTTGTCATGGGCCGAAGTCAACCCTTCTTCTTTATGTCTTTTACCGTCTAACAGACCACTGAGACAAAAGGTCAAATACTTTTTGCAACTGACAGGTTTTTCACAAAAAAATTCCTAGCACCAGCTGCGGTTAGGCTTGGTATGCACAATGCTATGGATAGGGTAGCGACGACGACCGGACATTTGGACAGTGGATTTGGACAG
The DNA here is from genome assembly GCA_039877585.1 of Heterodera filipjevi. Lineage (NCBI taxonomy): Eukaryota > Metazoa > Nematoda > Chromadorea > Rhabditida > Heteroderidae > Heterodera > Heterodera filipjevi. The sequence goes on along the minus strand of JBDPZO010000251.1, from coordinate 9,809 downwards.
TAGTCATCTGGACAGTTAACTCATTTGGACATTTGGACAGTGGACGTTTGGGCAGTGAATGAAAACCCTAATAAGAAAAGCTCAAAGAGAAATAACTTCCAGAGGTCGAATATTTGGTAGAATGTTCATTTCCCTAAAATGCTTTCTTCCTCCTCCTAAAAAGAAGGGGAAATTTCTTAAGTTGCACCCCCGGAAATGTTAAGTATTTTGTGTTGGCTAAACACTTCGACAAAAACCTGTCCTCATGACAGATGGCTACGAATTTCCCAAATATTCGACCTCTGGAAGTTTATTGCTTTGAGTTTTTCTTATTAGGCTTTCATTTACTGTCCAAACGTCCACTGTCCAAATGTCCACTGTCCAGATGTCCACTGTCCAAATGTCCACTGTCCAAATGTCCACTGTCCAAATGTCCACTGTCCAGATGTCCAGACACGGGTAGCGACTACCTAACTGCAGATTAAAATCGCTAGCCTCATCGAGATGAGGATTTTTGCGAAAATATAAATTTAATTTTTTATTAAAAATGTTTAAAATTAGTATAAGCCATCCATTTTCATTCTTTTTACGTCCACTTGCCTGCTTTGAACAATAAAGCGAAATTTAGAAATTATTTTATTTTCGGTTTTTGCTTTAATTAGTGTCCGGTTGTTCGTACTAGTCGAATTGGATGTCAGATTCGTAACCAGCGACCTCGAAAAGCCCAGAAAGTTTTACCCCGATTTTCAAAATTTTTTCAAAAATCGGGCAAGCATCAGCCGACTAGCTCGAGATAGGAAAAGAAAAAAAGACATGGTGAGAGTTATCCGGATCACCTCACTTTGAAAAATTCTAAGACTAAGAAAAAAAATGTATTTATTATATCAGAGCTTCGATCTCATAGTTTTCAAAAGCCTCACCAGAGCCCTAAAAATCCTTTTTTGGCACGAAAAGTCCTCAAAAAATCCTCTTTATTTAAAACATCAAAATTGCAAACAAAATCACTTAACAAGCATATTTTTCTTTTAAAACTATCATTGCCACCATTTCTTGACAGTTATAACCATATTTTACACGAAAATTTTAAGCTTTTATTTATTTTCAGCATGTATTTTTGGTTTTTTAAAATTCAAAAGGGCAGGAGCTGGTGGTGTCGAAAGGCGCCGCCGGGAAAATTTTGAAAATTTGATGTATTTTTGTAAAAGATTTTGCACAAGAAATCACCGATTTTTTTGAATTTTTAATTTTCAAAAAACCACAAAAGCCTATCTCACTGGAAAATTTGGATCTGATTTCATTGTAAAATGAGTGTGAATTTTACAAAAAAATTTTAATGTTTCAGGAAAGTTTATGTCAAATTTTCTTAATTTAAAAAAAAATCTTGTTCTTTTGTCTTTTTTTTTATCAAAAACCCCCAAAAATTTCAAGTTTCTCTAAATACCTCAAAAAACCGCAAATCCTCATTTTCAAAAAACCTCTTTTAAATTTTTGATTTAAATTTTGATTTTTTTTACAAATTTTTAGGCAGTGACTTCACTTTGAAAAATTCCAAGACCAAAGAAAAAAAACATAAAGGTATTTATATTCAATTGTATTGTTTTGAGATACTTACATTTTTTTATTTTTTCGTAAAAACAATTTTTTGATTAATATTAACAATTTTTTTTTGATTGATTGTAACAATTATTTTTTTTTTGATTTATTGATTGTAACTGCATAAATTTTTGACAAATTTTTTTTTATTATTATTTAATGTTAAAATTGATTTTCAAATTAATTGTTTTTAGAAACAATATAATAATTTTCAGTGGGTTTTTTAAATAATTAATATATATATATATACATATACATATATATATATATATATATATATATATATATATATATATATATATATATATATATATTATACAATGAATAAAATTATTTGTTTAAATTTAATAATTTATCGATAAAGACATTTAAATATCTTAATTCATCATTTAAATATAATTTACTAATCTTATTTTATTCATTAATTGTGTTATTATTATTTCGACATTTACTTTTAGTATTTAAATTTTTTATTAAATTCCTTTTTTAAAAATCTTAAGCAATGTTTTTTCCTGCAACTTTGCTATGGGTTCTCATATTTTTTTGTTTGGCTCAACCAATTTTTGGAACAAATCCGCATCATTCATCAGCAGAAGGCTCCAGCGAATCCAAAGAAATAAGTAAGAAACTTGAAGAATGTTTTTTTATGGCACGCATAATTTTTTATTTTTGGAGGGGTCAGCATGGTCGGGGTCGGTGTCGGAGTGAAAAAACCAATTGGGATCGAGTTCCGGGGCTTGATTCGTCCGGACGACGATTCGTCCGCCTATTCAAAAAAGTGACAAAACATAAAATTATTTAAATTTTTCTGTTTTTTTTTTTGACATTTTTTATTAATTATCTTTTAGCTACGTCGAATGCTAAATTTAAATAATTTTAGGGTTTTGGCACTATTTTGCTGGGCGGACGAATCGTCGTCCGGACGAACCGTAGTGCCCCGAGCCGGCCGTGTCGAAGGCGCCTTCGGAAAATTTTTAGAAAAATTAGACATAATTTATGAAAAAATTTTGTTCCAAAAAAACTAAATTTTTTGTTGCGAACTTAGAAAGCTTCAAAATTCCATTTAAGGTTTTTTTTTTCTCGTTTTTGCATATATTTCGTTGTCTCTGACTTGCCATGATGCAACTGGTCTATAAATTTCTCGATTTTTTTAACAATATTTGATTTCTATCAGTTGAAGTTTTTAAAGAAAAAAGCTCTTAATTTTTTCCATTTTTTTTGGTAAATCTGGGTTTTTCTTGTTTTTCATTTGAACAAAAGAAAAAATCTATATATTTGCATTTTTTTTGTTGCATAAATTCGAGAATATTTAAGACAGCAACAAAAACTGTGATGAATGTATTGCATGTTATGAAGAAAATGTAACAATTGACACGTTCCATTTTTGTGAAAATGAATTTGGAACAAGCCCGGATTATTATTCAGCAGCAGAAGACTCTAGCGAATCCACCGAAACAATTGAGCAAATTGAAGAAAACGATGGGAAAGGTAATAAATAATTATTTGAATGTAGTAAAAATACCAAGCAAAATAAAATTGTTTGATTTTGTCACTTTGTACTAAAATTCAGTATATCCACAGTTGAGAACCCGGATTTCACCATTGACCCCTCAAAAATCATCAAAATGATTACAAAATCATCACATCTGGGAACACTGTGTATAACTTTGAGGACACTTTTGAGTGCCGCCAATTGAGGCGGTGCCGGATCGTTAGTCAAAACCCCATCAAAATAAAAATTTTGGTTATAACTTCCAAATCTTTGATTGGTTTTGATAGCCATAGGTTTTCTCGATAAGTCTGCGTAAATTTCAGAAAATTTCGTATAATTTCAAAAAGGTTATGGCCAAAAAAACTCGAAAATACAGGGTTTTCTAAAATTTTTCGTCATAACCTCTTTTTGATTAAATGGAATTTTTTGAAATTTTACAGGCTAATAGAAAACACTTAGGGCTATCTAATGATATCAACAATACAAAATTTGGTTACTTTGGGGCAAAGTAATGAATAATTCTTGTTAAAAATTTTCCATATGATGGTTTTGACTAACGCCCATTATGATCGCTTTTTGACTAACGTCATAGCACCCCAAAATTTAGGGCATTTCTTAAGGAAACATTGACACATGGGACCGACTATTTGAGAATCCCAATTTCATTTTTGTAATATGTTTTTGAGAGTTAAAATTGTTAATATTTTCAAATATTAACAAATATTCACCACAACACCTGACTCCTTAAGAATAAACCAACCAGGCTTTCATAAAAAAAAAACTCAAAAAAATTTTGTTTTTTCCTTTTTTCCACTTCGACCCCGAGCCTGAGAGATGGCCGCGGTCCCACACTAAATGAAATATTATAATATAGTAAAATTATTTTTTGATATTTAATATATATTTTTTTGACCCAGGCTTTTATAATAAAGTTTCTGACAAAGGAAAAGAAATTCAAAGAGAGGTAAACAAAGAAAAACAAATTACTGAAAAACGGCTAAATTAATTTTAGGTAATTTCAAAAAAAGAAATTTCGCCAAAATTTAGCAAATTTTTTGCTCATCAAAATTCTTCTCCTAAAAATATCACTGAAGAAAGCCACAAAAACTGTGGTAAATGCACTGCTTGTTGGGATGAAAATATACCAATTGACCAGCTCTGTTTTTGTGAAAATGAAAAATGGATTAAAATTTTTAAAAAAGGTCAGCAGAGAAGAAGAAAAATTGAGTGAATCTTTAATAATTTAAAATTCTAATATTAATTACGAATAATTTTTAAAATTCCATAATTAGATTTGGGGCAAATTTATATTATAAAAACGCATATTAAAAAATCTAAAAAAGATAGTTTAATAATTGGCCATTAAAAAAGTCGAAATACTGACAAAAATTAATTAATCTTTTAAAGAAACGCATGCATTATGTAAGGAATGTCTTCACAATTACACAAATTCGGCTTATGATATGAAGTCATTTTCACCTGATGGACATGGGTTGAAATGCACGGCGGAAGAATGCAAAAACCCAATAACATGGCGTAATGACAGATAATTAGCTAATTTAATTATTTAAAAAAATTAAGAACAATTAAAACAGCGGCTCCCTGAAGGGTCAAAGTCAGTTAGCAAATTAGATGACTTCTGTGACGTACTGGCAGGCAAAAAAACAGTTTATAGAGTAAAAGTTTAAATTTTGATTCCAATTATATGAATCTGACTGAGATTTTTATGTGATCGTCGCTGAGACCGACTAAAAGCCAAGGCACCAAAAATTCCCGAAAATCACGGGGTCAACATTGGTTCTTTTTTCGTTTGCATAAAAAGGCATATGAAAAAGCACGAAAAAAAAATGAAAATTTTTTTTATAGGATAATTTTCTGAAAACTTTCCATTCTCAGGGGTGTACTTTTTCAAAATTGAAAGGTCAAGTTATTTAGGGGTCTATTTTTCATTTTTATGGCATTTTCCTAGGGAATTTCTCAAAAATTCTGAAAAAATGCATCCAAAAACGCCAAAAAGGCACCAAAATGGCAAAATTGCCCAAAAGGCATTTAAGGCACAAAATCCCGAAAAGGCAAAAAAAAAGGCATTATAAAGTCATCGTAGAAGCTTCAAACAAGTGGAAATGTGTTATTTATGCTTAATATATCGAAACTAGTGCGCAAAAAAAGGAGGCATATGCCTCAAAAGTCGAGCTCTAGTGAGCGCGGTAAATAAATACATAACCGGTAGACAAATTTGATTGATTTTTTGTAAATAGTTTTAGAATAAAAAACGCCCGTTTATTGCCTTTTTGCGAATTTAGCAATTAATGACATAAAAGAATTATAGCCCAATAAATGAATGATTGGCCAACATGCGGCGCGTGACCCAGAAAAATTGTCGCTATGAACTATACTTGATTAATCGAATGTCATTAAAAGCCCTAAAATATGCTCTATATTATACCAAAATCCCAAAAGAATTGGTTAAGTTTTGGAAAATTCGGAAAAGTTATGCCCTGAACAGTTCGAAAATTTGGGAACATCTGATTTTGCCTAGCTTTTATCATAACTTTTTTAAAACTTAGCCAATTCTTTTTGGGTATTTTTTGCTTTAAATAAAGAACATTAAGGCTTTTTAATGACACCAAAATAATTAGTTTTTAATTGGTTCTGCGATTTTTGCTGGGTCCCGCGCCGCAAATGTTGTCGCATCACCCAAATGAATTACATTTGAAAAATGAATATTTTGAAGGTGTCGCGAATGCAAAAATGAGTTTTGTTTGGAGGTTGAAAAGCTGAATTTCCTTGTCGTAATGCTTTTTCAAATATGTATGGAGCACTCAAATTTGATCAACTATGCTAAGCTGATGTTCCATTGTCCCGAGTGCAATTCCGAAATGTGCCGCAAATGCAATGCCAAATGGTCAGATGAGCACCAACACTTTGTCATGTGAACAGTTCACCAAGCAACAAACAAAGAAGGATATGAAATGTAAAATAAGGGCTCTATGAAAATCCGACACCGGAAAATCCGACAGAAGCGGAATATCCGACACTGGCAAATCCGACACTTATTAAAATTTTTAAAAATAATTTTCGAATTTTAGTAAATTTATATCCTTAAAGTTGGGAAACTAAATCAATTTATTTTGAACTTTAATTTAAATAACTTTTTTTATATTGGTTCTGCCATCCGGTAATTACATTGCCCGCAAATATTGAAGAGGGTGCCGATTGTTCCTAGTTGCATAAATCTCGGTGAGATTCATGCCTTGGTTTTTAGCATATTTTAAATAAGTGATGAAACGATGTCGGATTTTCCGGCTCCCAAAAGGAGACCATGGAAGTTTGGTAGAACTGAATGATACTCTGACAACTTTGATTTCATATCAAATTTTAAATATCATTCGATTCCTCTCGTTGAGTGAAGTCGAATGGTACCATTTTTATTACCCGGCGACACTTCCAACAAAAGTACAGCCCTGGTAAAATTTCCAAATTTTCAGACCTAAATATCAATTTTTAGGCCGCGAAGCTAGAGCTGGTCTAGACCCTAAATTAGCCCTGGGCCATTCTCCACTAGAGCCGAGACCGAGGCTTCAAAGATCCGAGAAAACTCTCGACTAGAGAACCAAGACCGAGACTTAACACCGGAGACCCCAAAAACCCGAGAAAATTCTTGACCAGAAAACGAAGACCAAGACTCTCGAGCAGCTCTACGCGAAGCGTCATGCCAATAGCGAGGATGCAACGACGGAGCAATATATATATATATAATTTGATATAAAATCCAAACTGAATTTTTGACGAGTTAGATGCCTCGGGAATTGAATTGCCACACCAATTGAGATAATTAGTTTCACCATTTTTGTCCAAAAATTGTTAATTTATCACACCAAGATTTTCAAAAATTTCCCGATGCGCCTTGGCACCACTGAACACCCCTCCCCAGACGTAGTCCATTTTAATTCTGGCATAAATGGAGGAATTCTTACAACATAAAAATTTTTAGAAATAAAATTTTGTCTGAGGAATTCATCAACATCTTACAAAAATGTCCAAAATGCAGCCGCCCTGTTATCAAAAGCAAAGGATGCAATCATGTAAAAAAAAAGAACTATAATTAATAAATTTACACTATAATTAATAAATTTACTCTGGCCCCTATTTTATAAATATATTTGGGATAATTGCACATTTGGCCAAATGGGCTAGAGAGCACTGCATGTAAAACAACAGATTTTTACAGATGATTTGTCGTTGTCGTGCCCACTTTTGCTATCATTGTGGAAAGCCATGTATTAATGGTAAACGTAGATGCAACTGCTTTTGATATTCCATTTTACAAAAAATGTTGCGATAGAACTTGCAAATGTGAGTTGTCTAAAAAACATTGTTCTTATATTGTATATCCTTTGTGTTTACTGATAAAAGATTTTTTTTTGTAACATTTTCCTATTATAAATATTATTCTCATATCATGGATGGCGCCGATTACCGATGTTCCAGTTTCCGGTGGTTTATGGAAAAAAAAATCGGAAAAATCGTAATTAATTAAAAAAAAAATCTCAAAATTGAAATCAAAAATCAACCGTTTAGCGCAGGGTTGCCAAGTTTTTTTTTTCAAGCACAAATGGGCTTAAATCTAAGATTTGGACCCAAAAATAAGATTCTTTTTCGCAAAGTGAATGTAAAACGTTCTAAAAACATGTAAAAATGTTTTTGCCATACGGGGGGGGGGGGGGGGGGGGTGCGGCGGCCGCCGGGTGAAAATTTGTGAAGTGCTTTTGTGGTAACAGATTTTGACCTAAAAATGTTGAAAATTTTGGAATAAATTAACAAATTTCAGCAAATTTGAACAAAAACAGCAATTAAAAGGAAAACTTTAATTTACATAAAAAAAATTTTTTTTGCTGATTCAGAATTCAGATTTTTACGTAAATTTAAGTTTTTCTTTAAATTCTGCCGAATATTTTGAAAATAAAAACTAAACTCTGTCGTAGGCGCTAAATCATCGAGTCTGGCACTGTCATTATAAATGTAATTTTGATTGATGCCGAAAAACTGGGCTTTTTTTAAATAAATTTAAAATGAAAAAGCACATGCATTGCAACATTTTTAGTAAAAAACCAAAATTTTTTTTAACTATTTCAGGCAATTTTTTTCAATACACCATTTTTTAAAGAGCTAATTATATAATAATAATTTCTCATATATTTTATGTTAATTAATGTCTTAATTAGAGATCGGCTTGGTTGACATCTCCAATTTTTTTTATTATCCATTACGACTGACTTTTTACAGAAAAATCCGATGAAGGAATTTGAAGAAAAAATTTTTGGCATATTTTTTTGCGTGGTGAGCCGAAGTGAAAAAAGTATCGATGTGGCGAAGTGAAAAAAATATCGGGGTGGGCAAAGTGAAAAAGTATCGATGCATAGGTTTTCGAGGAGGGGGTCATTTCAGTACGGAGAAAATGATTTTTTAATTACATTTAATCATCTTTAAAAAGACTTTAATAAATAACTTTGTTATTAATTCAATTAATTTAACAGATAAGAATTAAAATTAAAACATTATATTTTTTATAAAACAATATAGTATATTTTATAGATTGGTTTTCTATAGATGCATCAAAAATTTATATTTTCAATACAACTTTTGTTACAGCACAAAAAAAATTCTGTGGATCGATTTCCACTTCACAATCAGTGTAGGTTCAAGTATTACTTCAAAGTGATTTATCGAATTATAATAAAATACATTTATAAAAAGTGCGATTGATTTAATAAATAAATTAGTTATGTATATATTTTTTAAAGAATTATTTTTAACGAATAATAATAATATATATATTTAAAATTATAAATAAGAAATTTATTTATTAAAGTCTTTTTAAAATGATTAAATATAATTAATAAAATCATTTTCTACGAACCCCTTCCTCGAAAACCTATACATCAATACTTTTTTCACTTCGCCCACATCGATACTTTTTTCACTTCGACATGGCACATTTTTTTGGATTCAAAATATATATATTTAAAAAAAATCATTGCCATTATTGGCTATCTAAATTTTAAAAAATGGCGAATCGAAATCCAAGGGTTTAATTATTATGCATTTGCGTTGAAATAAAATAATTTTAAATTTTTTTCTTTGTATTTCAATTTTGCACCTTGTTATTTTGAATAACAAATTATTTAAAATGAAATTAACTAATAATTTCTTCAATTTAAAAAATATTTTTAGTTTATGTGTTTATATAAAAATTTGCTTTTAAAGAATATATGGCTAATTTCAAAAAGAGCAATACGCCTAAAAATCTGCTTCCCACTTATGCAATCAATGCTCATTTGTTGCCAGAACCGGCCCACTTTTTCAACAAATACATTTATTTGAACAAAAAGGCACGCGCAATTTCTTAAAACCATACTGAATTCATTTTTATTTAAAAAGAATGATTAATCTGAAAATATGTGATTGGTTTTGTGTCTATTTCTCTAAACTACCAAAGGTCAGAAAAATCAATTTTTAAAAATAGTCGAGCCAAAAACAAAATCTAAAGCCCGACTTAACAGTTTGGATGAATAAATGTAATGATAATTTTTTACAAAAAACCTGCCGATGGATTTCCAGGCAATGCGTTTATTACCGCAAAACCCCTTTGGCCTTTTATTTAAAAGTAATAAGCATCCGTATTTATTTGGGCCTCACCTTAAGCTAAAATTATTATTTATTTTCTTTATATTTTTTACCGAAA
>JBDPZO010000026.1:17344-53921 GCA_039877585.1 Heterodera filipjevi | reverse complement strand
GTGATACACTGAGTAAGGGTTGGATATAGAACATGGTCGTGCCACGACTCATTTTTCAAAAAAATGGGTCGTGCCACGACTCATTTGTTTCTTTATAGGGATTATTTTGAAAAATTTTCAATAGGGTACCCCCTATGGTCCGAAAATCCAAAAGCAGTTTTTAGCCATAACTTTTTTTTAAAAGAGGTAGAAAAACAATCCAAGCAAATATTAAATAGAGCTAAAAATTATCAATTTTACTATGCAAAAAAATTTAGAAAATTTCATTTCTGAAAATAGTTATGAATTTTTTTCTGAAAATTCGAAAATTTTCAGAAAATCGGAACTAACTTTTTTCTTATTTGTAATTAAAACACAAAATAAATTGCATAAAATTCTCCAAGTTTTTCTGCATTTAATAATCCTTAATTGATCCCAATCGGTCCACACCCAACCAAGTTATACATTGCTTGGGTGGACAGCCATGAGCGATACGGTCGTTTGTTGCTGCGTTGCACTCCAATTTCGGTTTCCCCGCCAATCATGGCGCCGAATATGGTCCTGATGAGGAACAATCCCGTTGTGAGTTCCCTTTCTTTAGCGACGAAGAAGCGCCAAAATTGGCGGATTCCGATCATTATGTCCGGTCTTTCCCGCGCGAACTCCAAGTCGGCGGCGTCATTGACTACGGCCGGCGTCGTTGATTCGTCCCCGGACCATTTGACCATGTCGAAAGACGTTGAGATCTCCTTGGTGACGTTAAGCAGAATTTCTTCCCAGCCATTATCCTCCCTCTGGAGTTGAATGGCCTACGTGGGCAATCGGATTTTGATGGCGTCGGTCATTGTGCCGCCGAAGCTGTGAATCTCTAATTGGTCCGTATCACGTCCTCGAGGCGGCTGCAGCTGGTCGACCAAGCGTTTTGAGACGAAACTCGTTTGACTGCCGGTGTCAAAGAAGACGTACACGGGGATTTTGTCTCTCCTCCCCCGTGCGGTGACCAACAATTTCTGCGTCATTAAGTACGCGAAGGGCTTCTTCCGCGGCACCCCCAGTGCGGCTGCGACGACGGATTCGCCGATCGGCTCAACTGGGTCGGTGGCGTTTTTATCGTTTGTGGCCGCCGCTTCTTGGGTGGTGATGACCCCAGTCACCACATGCGATTGCGATGGTTCCCGCGGTTGGCTAGGACGATGTTCAGCCGGGAGTGGTCGGCCAGACGAACGATGAGGAGGCAGTCGGTTCCTCTGGGGCTCTGGTTAGACGGCCCGACTGTGACAGTCTGCCAGTTGGTCGGCAGTGAGAAGATCGTCAAGTTGAGACGATGAAATGCGGTTGACGAGGAGCAGCGGTCGACAATGAGGCGGTCGACAAGAAGCGGTCGACAAGAAGCGGTCGACAATGAAGCGGTCGACAATGAAGCGGTCGACAATGAAGCGGTCGACAAGAAGCGTTCGACAATGAAGCGGTCCAAGAAGCGGTCGACAAGAAGCGGTCGACAACGAAGCGGCAGTCACTTGAGGTGCCGCTGATTGTAGTTCAGTGGTAGAATTCGGCTCGGCGGATGCAGACTTCTTGCAGCTGAAGTGGATCCGCGTTTCCCGGCCGTTGCACCAAAATTTATGTGGCGAACTCCCCCAAGTGGTGGTGGTCGGTTGCAACGGTTAGGGGGAGGGCCAACACAAATTGGATGGGGACAGGGGGAAAGATGCCCTTGTTGACAGTCGACTGTCGGGAATGGGACACGCAGAAGCGTTGTAGAGCTCAGACGACTGCAGCCCCCCCCCTGATTCCCCGATTGCGCAAGAGGAACGAATAAAAAAATATTTATTCGGCCAACAAAGGAAAAATAGCAGCGCAGGAATAAAAGGGACGGACAAAATGGAATATGGAACGAAAAAAATGAAAAACAGAATGAATTGGTGAAAAGGCTGGGAGAGCCTAGCCGGGGGGGGGGGGCGTGGCTTTACCCGGCTCTCCCCGAGGGGAATGAAATGTCTGATCAATAGTCGCGGTTTCCGCGACAAAAATAGCTTTAACTAAAAATTTAAATAAACTCTTAATAGGTTGTTGGTTTTTCTTTCTTAAGATTGTCGTTACCTTATTAGATTAAAAATTAATAATACATTTATGTAATTTATACAATATAGGACAATACCAATGACGATAACAATTCATTGAGAACATGAGAATAATAAAAAATTATTATAAAACGATAATAAAAATCATACTAAAAAATAAAAAAGTATAAAAACCAAAATTAAAATTAGTTTTTTAGTGAAGGATCAAAATTGTATTTGATATGTAAAATTATTTTTATATTGTAGTTAAATTTTCTCATAATGAAAATCATCTGAAGCCAGAAAAAGTGAATACAATCCACAAAAAAAAAGTAAAAAAAATAAATCTCAATTTATTTTAAAATATAATTGCTATAAAATATTATTATTCTTGATCCAAAATCTTCATGCTATATACCCAATTTATGCTTGCTAATTTTTATAATAAAAAAACAAAAAAAAAAAATAAGTAAAGTAAATCGTCAAATAAAAAATTTATTCTAATAATCTCTGTCGCTATTTCCTGGGGGTCTATTTAAAAAAATAAATTATCTTATTTTATTTTATAGGAATCCCAAAAACCTTTAGAAACGGAAATTATTTTGGCACCCCTTAGAAGAAACAGAACAAATAAAAATTTGAATTTAAATATACTTGTTTTTGTAAATTTTTTTTTACATAAAATCATTCATTTTAAAAATGAAGTAATAATTATTATTATTCTCTGATATTATATAAAATTGCTTTGCTCTTATATAAATAGATTTTTATTATTTTTTAAATAATTGATATTAATATAAACATATTCTTTGCTGTTTAAATGAGCATGATCCGCTTTAATTTGGAATAAAAGAAAATAATTCTTTTGGATCGGAAAGCCTTTCGACAGAACAAAGTTCATTTTGACATTAAATTATTTTTTACTTCATTAGATATAATTTTAGCAAATAATAAATTTTTCTATCATATAGTAAACTTTAAATACGTTTTTTCTAAAATAAGGCTCATCACTTAACATACACAAAGTGAAAAAAACAAGATAAAAGAAAGGCTAAAATTGGAGCAACTCGAAATAACCCCGTAACTTCTGTTTAAAAAATTGCATATTAATCTCACGACGAATCAAATAATTACTTTAAAATAAAAACTTAATTTGGATTCTTAAATAGATAAATGATTTTATCAGGCGAAAACATATCAAATTAAACAAATTCATTAATTAAGAGCCTTAAGGTACTAGAAATTATTTAAAAGAGATTTCAAAAGGAATTAAAACGATTTAAAATTTTATAAAATTGATTAATCAACTTTAAATAAGCTATAATAACTTTTATACCATTATTCTCTATTGCCATAACAATGAAAATTAGATTTTATTAAATAAAAGATTGATCAATAAAACGTGTCAACAATTCTTCCGTTCATTAAACACCTACAATTCGGGATTGATACCTTAGCATACGTGCATGAATGAATTTAATTAACCCTGAACTAAATAAAACATAAATGCATTTTATGAACATGTAAATGCAGGGCTGACCTAACAATGAGATTAGCACAAATATAAAAAAAAAAATTTAATAATCATAAAGTGAAACAATAATAATTTAAGTAAGAAAATAAAAGTATTAAATATTTTTTTACCATATAGCAAGAGGCAAAAGGAAGACTTCCATGAAGGAAGCAAAGCATGATTTTATAAAAAGTAAGAAATTAGATAAAAGATAAATAAAAATAATCCATTTTAATAATATAATCTTTAACACATTTATTCAACATATGTGCATAAAAATAAAGCCTTTTTATTATTTATTCTATATCAGTTACTGAATAAAAAAACCTAATCCAAAAACTAATAAATAACGCAAATAAAAAAAAAAGACTATTTATAAAAGTTTTTATAAATATATAAAAGAAAAAATGAAAATTTTTTATTTAATTCAATTAAATTAAATTATCTGTTGCAATATAATAAAATATTAAAGAAATATTATTTAGCAAAAATATTTAATTTAAAAAAAGTAAAAAAAAAAATACAGGAATAAGAGGCAACACATTAATTATTTTATATAAAAAAATAGAAATACGATTTTAATAAAATTATCCCCCGAAAAAAGGAAGAAAGACATTCTAATAAAAGTCTTTGAAATTAAAATTATAAGAATTATTAAAGTAAAAAATCAAATATCATTGATAAAAATGATTTCTTATTGACCTAAGGTTGACGGTTCTGAACAAGATTTGTTGACGTTTGCCATATTTCCGGAATTTACCTGAGTCTAATACTAACATAAAAGGATCAGCCAATAACATATTAGTAAAGTAGGTTTCTTTCGAAAGATAATTAAGGGCGCGGGTATATTTACAACTAAAATATGATAAAAGAATTGCTTTTTATTACTTTGAAGTATTTGAAAAAGATATATTTAGAATGTATTCTTTATTACTATATAGTTCTTAAATTTCACCATAGGATTAAGATTTCGTTGTAACATAATTTTTTTTTTTTTTTTTACTATTTTACAACGGATCAGTTTGTTAATTCATATCTTTTTCTTATACTTCGAAAGAAATTTTTTTAGATTTTCATTTTATTCACATACCTAATCTTGGAGACATAATTCGTCTTTGTATTTGGTGTTAGCGCCTGGCCTGCTTTTATTTATTTAAAATATGGCTTTAATTTGGCATTGAATAAAAATATTAAGAATAATTGAAAATATTTTTATATTTTGAAATAAAACTTCATTTAAGAAAACTTTATTATACTTTTTTTGTGGAGTAATTTTATTTGTAATAATTTAGGTCGCATATGCTTATGAGAGTTGTTAACTTATTACACGTAAACCCATATAATTTTTTAACAATTATAAAATGCATTTCTTTTTGATAGAAAACCCCAAAAATAATAATTGAACTTATAATGCTTATCTAATTTTCACTTTTTATAATTAAAGTAAAATTAATTCGTTAGTCTAACAATTCCTATTTCTAAAGTTTAGTAAATTAAAAACTAAAATTCCCTTTTTTTATTTTAACATTTTCAAAAAACATCTACTTAATTTAATGCCGATTTATTTAGATTAAACATTTTTACAACATATTCTTTTTACTTTGCTTCCATAACTTTTTTTTAACCATTAAATTCTATAATATAAGAACGATTCAACTGCTCTACGTGTTTTGAAGTTTTATTATGATATTGTTAAGCGATTAATAACTGGTCAAAAAGTTATAATTTGAAATATCAAACAAAGTCAAAAAAAAAGGTGGTAATCTTATGAGTTTTTGTTTGTAACTTTTTTATAAATCAGTAATTAGTAAATTTTTTGTTTGGTTTTAAAAAAACTAATTGAGCTCGTATTTATCACTCGAATAGTACCATAATTTTCATTTTCGCTTTGCAATGATCCTAAAAATTTTTTTTTTTTTTCTCTCTGAATCTTTTTTGATAAAATTAAACTTATGAATTTATTTATTACTTCAATTAAACGGTATTTGTTAATATTAGACCACATTATTTGCACTAAACAGAATTAATAATTAAAATTTAGGGCTAATAAAAAAAATAATATTTTTAATAATTATTTATATATATTTTTTAAATTAAAATATTTGCCTCTTAATTTTTTTAAATAAACGTAGATAAGGGTACATGACTATTCGCAGACGCCGGTTCGCCGACGGAAGGTTCGCCGACGCGGTTCGCCGACAGACGATTCGCCGAGAAGACTATTCGCCGACGCCGGTTCGCCGACGGAAGGTTCGCCGACGCGGTTCGCCGACAGACGATTCGCCGACAGACGGTTCGCCGATAAGATGCGGGACAGAATTGTTGTCAAATAAAATTCAATTAGCGTCAGAAATTCTGGAAATCCTTTTGGTTTAACAAACCACCGCGATACCAAAAAGCCGACGAAAGAATTTTGAGAAAAATTCGAACTTATAAGTAGGGTTGTCGGTTTGAAGCCGAACCGAAAACCCGAAAAAAATTGGTTTCGGTTCAGAGTTTATGGAAAACGACCCCCCTACTTATAAGGCGGGCACTATTTTGGTTTTTGCGTGGCTGAGCACATAATTTTTAATAAAAACATTCTGCCCCGCATCTTATCGGCGAAACGTCTATCGGCGAATCGTCTTCTCGGCTAAATATATTTTTATTCGCATTTTAAGGATATATGATGAAAATTTGTAAAAAAGTAATGTTCTGGTTTCTTTTATTGCCATTTTAAAGAAAAATAATTAAATATCACTTTGTGTTTCGTTCATTTAGAACTTTATAATTTTCCCAAAATATAATTTCAAAAGGAAATAAAATTGTTAAGTAAGATAAAAATTAATAATTAAATTCTTTTTATGAGGTATTCCAATCTCATTTGGATTATCGAATACCTTTGCTTTTTAAACTTTTGCTTATTCATTTCGTGACAAAATATTTTAAAATTTATTACGAATTTTCCAACTTTTCAAATATTTCCCTTCTATAAAATTTTCTCCAATTTACCAATTCTAATCACTTCGGTTATTTTAAAAGTTTTTATTTTTCTGCAATTTACAAGAAATTCCGAAATTATTTTTATTCCAAAATTTGAAAGACGCATTAGAGGGGTTGATGAAAAAGATTGATGAAAACAGATCTATTACAAATGATTTATTGAAAAAATGAGCAAAGACAATGCTCTGAGAAGGTAAATTGAGTACCAAGAATTATAGTTATACACTTTGTTCCTCAATAATGCTTTGGTCTTGTTTTTCGGCTCCTTCAAATGACTGCAATTTATTTGCCATTCATTTGACTAACTTAACAAAAAAATATTTTCGCCATTCTTTCTGTTTATAACTTTCGTATTTTTCCATATTAAAATTTTTGTTTTTCAAATTAAGCCTGGCAGCAAAATTTTCAATACTTTTTCAACCTTTTCATTTTCATCTATTATACTAAATCGATGTTGTACGTAAGTAACGGAGGGAATTTGAATTTTTTTTCGACACGAATGATTTTATGTATAAAAAAAAATTGAAGCTTTTAGGTGTAGTGCTTTTTTATTAGATAGAGAAAAATAAAAAATAAATGAAGAGAAAATAAATCTGTTTTTCTCTGTTGCAAAGAAAAGAGAGAATTACGAAAACAAAAAGAATAAAGAGGCTCATAGTGTTTACATTATTTTGAAATAATTCGTCTATTATCTTACAACATTATTATTTGGATTTGTAATTACTATTTTTTGTAATATGTATAATTAAAGTTGATTCTAAAAATTGTTTGACAAATGTTTTTTCATTTTAATTTAAATTTGATAAGAGGAATTTTTAGGTACAGCGGCACCAAGAATTAAAACGTTTTGTTTTTAAACGTAAATTCATTTGTGTATTTTGTTCACCTTGCCCGGTTCCAGGTAAATTTAACTAATTGTAACTTCGGAAAGAGAAATAATTTCCTTTTGAAGTGTCGTTTTTTACTTTTTTGAGAAATTAGATGCTTTTTGGAATTGGATGTAAAAAAAAAGATCTTTTTTTAAGTTAATTATCGAATTATCGGGTAGTAGCCAAACCAAATATTCGAATTTTCCTTGGTTGCCCATATAGACACTCGATTTTGGTTGATTTCTTCAAAAAAAAAGGTTTTTGTGCAAAATTTTTGGTTCTATTGCACTTGATGAGTCCAATCGATTTTTATGAGTCCATTTACTAACAATCATTTATTTTTTGACTATAACTTTTTTATTGATTAATCAATCCTTAAACCAAAAGCCGAAATTCTGGAACAGGGCAATAATTTGTTGAAAAAATGTATGTTGTGCCACTATATCAAAAGATTTTCTTAATAAAACAACACATGCTTACGTATATGTCCATAAGTTTTTATGCAAAACAAATTTATGTCATAAGGGTGTTTTATTATGTTTTAGCTTTGTTACCAATATTAATATTTTAAATGGTACGAAAAAAGCAGGAATTTCCTGTGGACAATTGTCGAAACGGCCTTAATTCACGACAAATGGACGACAGTACTGCTGATGAAAAGGGTTCAAAGCTCCCTACAAAAGCGGATGAGAAGGGTTCAAAGCTCCCTACAAAAGCGGTTAAAAAGGTTAAAAGCTCCTTTCAAAAGCGGTCGAAAAACTTATCAAATGAAAGAATCGATAATTATGTTATAAATTTGGATGAATCCGAAGTAGAATTAAATGACCTAACAGAAATGTTCAGTGAACAATCATCAAGCCAGTCAATTGTTAGAACAACAAAGAAAAAGAGTTGAAAATTGGCGTATAAGAAAAAGAGATTTGCCTGAACCAGAACTTAATGTTTTTAAGGAAACTGAAAGAAAAAATGTAGAAAATTGGCGTAAAAGAAAAGCAGAAAATGAATTACAAGAATATAGACAGAAAGAGCAAAAACGAGTTGAATTGTGGCGATAAACTAATAAAAAAAGTAATTTTTATCTTGCAGCAAATGACTCAAAAAATGCTATTTTTTTTAAGCTTAGTCCATTTGATTTTAAATGTGAGAAATGTAGCGCAATTCATTTTACTGAAGAAAGTTCAACTTCAAAATCAGTTGTTTTTAGTAATTGTTGCAAAAATGGAACACTGACTTTTTTGGACAATTTAATCGAAGAATATCCTGAAGAAATAAAAAAATTTTTTTACCCAGAACACCCAAAACATAAAATTTTTATTAAAAACATACGACAATATAATAATCTCTTTGCATTAGCTTCTCTTAGTTGTTTCCGTTTTTGTTTTCCAAATCCAGGACCCCCATGTTTTAAAATTCAAGGACAAATTTATCATAAGTTTAACACAGTTGCAATGCCATTAAACAATGAAATACCAACGAATGGTCAACTTTATTTTATTGACACCGAAGAAGCAAACGAAAATCGATGCAAATTAGATGAAGAAATTGATAAAGAAATATTACAAATAATCGATTCAGTTATGAGAGAACAAAATGAATTTGCAAAATCTTATATGTTGATGAAAGATGTAATTCAGAGAGAAACGGAATTAGCTAAAAAGGATGGTTCAAAGATACCCGAAATTCGTTTATTATTTAGTCTTAAAGAAAAAACTGATTTAAACCGATTTAATTTGCCGAGAAGTAATGAAGTTTGTGCTATTATGTTTTGCGATGCAAATGATGACATACCGCCAGCCCGTATTGTTGTTTATCCAAAGGGTACCAAAAAGTTAAAAGATCTTATCCTTTGGATAAATGCGTTGAACCAATGACGTATCCGCTACTTTATCCCAAAAATAAATCAGGCTATGAATTCAATATCAAAGATAATTTTGGCAAAAAAGTTTCATTATGTGATTATATTAAATATTTTTTATTTGAACGAGACAATCATAAATTTTATCCACATTTTTATGCAGGGATACTCTTTCAACAATGGATTGTTGATTCAGCTGCAAAAATAGAATGGGATAGGTTAGAATACATTCGCAACCACCAAGCAGAATTATGCAGTAGCAATTATGAAAATGTCGAAGATTTTCTTCAAAAAAAAATGATAAAAACTGGAGCAGAACTCTCAAAAAAGTCATTCTTCCATCAACATATATTGGGGGTCCTCGAAATATGCATGAGAGATTTATGGATGCTATGTCAATTGTAAGTGAAACAGGAAAACCGGATATTTTTGTTACTTTTACATGTAACCCTAATGATCCGGATATATTAAAATGTTTAAAACCAAGCCAAGTTCCTTCTGATCGACCAGATATCGTTTCACGGGTTTTTGAATTAAAAAAAGCTCATTTATTAAATTTAATTATCAATGAAAAAATTTTCGGTTCCGTAATTGGTTATTGTTGGGTTATTGAATATCAAAAAAGAGGATTACCACATTTGCATTTTCTTTTTACGTTAGATCCCAAAGATAAATGGCATACATCTGAGGATATTGATAGATTCGTCTTAGCGAAAATACCAGACCCTGCCGAAGATCAAGAATTATACGAAATAATAACGACTTTTATGATACACGGTCCTTGCAAAGAAAACTCACCATGTTGGGATATAAATAAAAAAAATGCAAAAAGAAATTCCCAAAACCTTATTCGGATAAAACAGAATTAAGTGAAAATGGTTATCCGGTTTATAAAAGACCTAATGATGGACGGTTTGTATACAAAAAAAATGTTAAATTAACCAACCAATTTGTTGTTCCCTATAATTCATACCTTAGTAAAGTATTCAAAGCACATATAAACGTCGAAAGGGTTGCCGATATAACAGCGGTAAAGTATCTTTATGATTATATATACAAAGGTTATGATGCTGCAACAATAGAATGCACAACAATAACCGATGAAGGAAAAAAAAACAATATTAAAATATGATGAAGTTGGAACATATTTAGAAGCCAGATATTTAAGTCCATGTGAAGGATGTTGGAGAATATTTAAATTCCCTATGTATGGTAAATCTCATTCTGTAGATATACTTGATGTACATTTAGAAGGTAAACAAAATATTTTTTTCAAAAAAAATGCCAGCATTGACCAAATAAAAGAAGCATCGAAAAGAGATTCTACACTTACTGCATATTTTAAATTTTGCCACTTGCACCCTGAACTTAAAATAAGATATGTAGAAATGCCTAAGTATTGCACGTGGAATAAACAAACCAGAAAATGGAAATATCCGAGGGAAGGAAAAACCAATAAAATAGGACGTTTAAGACCCGTTCACCCAACCGACACAGAAAAATTTTATTTGCGTTTTCTTTTACTTAATATTTATGGAAAAAATTTTAAAGATTTAAAAACGGTTGATGAGATTGAATATGAAACATTTGGGCAAGCATGTTTAGCTCGAGGTTTGATAACGAATGACGATGAGTGGCACAAATGTATGACTGAAGCATGTTTTTTTTCTCGAAATTTTGTTTGTTAATATTTTGATTCATTGCAGCCCAAAAAACCCTGAAAATTATGGGAATCATTTAAGGATTCAATGTCTTTTGATATAAAATATCGTTTTACGGATTTACCGACAGATAAAATTTATCAAAAGTGTTTACAATTAATCGAAAAAAATCTTAATTATCAAGAAAAGTCGTTAGCAGATTATAAGACAATGCCACAATTAGTAAAAAACATTCTTTTAATGGAAGAAGATGAAATATTAGACCCAAAAATTGAATATGAAATTGCTATACAACTTAAGGAAAAAATGAATCATGCTCAAATCGAAATAATAAATGAAATAATTCCTGTTTTGGAAGATAGCTCTATACAAAAATGTTTATTTATTGACGGACCAGGAGGGACTGGAAAATTGTTTACTTTGAAAACAATTTACCATTTAGCACGAGCAAATAAAAAAACAGTATGTAATATGGCTTTTTCAGGTATTGCTGCTACGATTTTAAAAAAAGGAAGAACACTTCACAATCGTTTTAAATTACCGTTGAATATTTCTAAAAATTCGACCTCTGGAGTTGAAAACAAAGGAAAAGAAGCGGATGAAATTAGAAATACTGATATTTTTGTTTGGGACGAAGCCCCCATGGCTCCACGCTTTATCTTAGATATAATTGATTTAAAATTAAAGGAGTTAATGGATAATAATCGACCATTTGGTGGCAAAACTATGATTTTAAGTGGTGATTTTCGCCAATGTTTAACCATAAAAGAATTTGGAACAAGAACTGAAATAGTTAATTTACTTATTAAAAACTCCATTCTTTGGAAGCATTTTAAAATATTAAAACTGGAAAAAAATATGCGAGCCGATCCGAACGAAAAAGAATTTGCTAAGCAATTAATAGAAATCGGAAATGGTGAAAAAACAATAGATGACTTTATAAATGTACCTAGCACATGTGTAAGCAACGGTAATTTAGTTTTGGAAATATTTGGCGATATTATTGACAAAAAGAAATACGATCTCTTTAGTGAAAGAGCTATACTATCCCCATTAAACAGTGTTGTTGATCATTATAATAAAGAAATAATGGATTTAATCAATGGCGATTTGCAAACATTTTATAGTGTAGATGAAACTGATGCCAAAAATAATTTCCCAATCTCAACAGAAATTCTTAATTTAATAAATATTCCTGGGTTTCCGACTCATAAATTAGCGCTTAAAAAAAACTCAATGGTAATGCTACTACGAAATTTAAATGTGAATGAAGGTTTATGCAATGGCACAAGACTTCAAATAATAGAAATGGGTAATTTCGTATTAAAATGTTTAATAAAAAGTGGTGATAGAATTGGAGAAAGAGTCTTAATTCCAAGGATAACTTTGGTAGAGGATAAAAAAGTACCATTTGTTCTACGAAGACACCAATTTCCAATTAAACCGGCTTTTGCTTTTACAATTAACAAAAGCCAGTCTCCTCAAACTTTTTCGAAAATTGGATTGGATTATACTGAACCACCCTTCTCACACGGACAAACTTATGTTGCCTTCTCGAGAGTTAAATCATGGAATGGTATTAAAATAAAAAACAATTCTTCCAACCCGGGAAATAATTATACAAAAAATATAGTTTGGAAAGAAATACTTAGTTAATATTTTTGCGGCGAAATAAAACCATCATTTTATTGTATTAATCAGAAGTTGATACAATTAAGCAAAAAAATTCAATATAAAAAAAAGTCAAAACAATTGAATAAGGAAAGGAAATGAATAAAAGTGAAAATGGAACAAATATAAGGCAAACTTGGAAATAAATTGGATTGAATCTTCAGTATATGAAAGAAAAAATATTTTGATTAAAATTAATTATATAATAAAAAAATTAAACAAAGAAAATGAGTTTTAATTATATATATTAATATAAATTTGGAGCTAAAAAAGGTAAGTTAATCGTTGCATTAAAAAGGGGGGTGCAACGTATGATAGGGCGGGATTCGTTCCCTTTAACTATCATTTAACCCCTTAAAGCTCCAATGATACACGGTGCTTTGGTGCGTTCTCGACGCGGGTATCGTTAGTAAGCCATAAGGCTGAAGCTAAACCCAAAGCCAAAAACCCCAAAATAATTTGATTGAAATATATAAAATAAAATAAAAAAGAATAGAGCTAAAAATGCGAAATACTAATTTAAAAAATATTAAACATTTCAATATTATTTACCGATACCTGTGTTAAATGGTTTTTGATTCATAAAAAAGTTTGTTACATAAAAATTGTTGACCGATAAATGGGCTATTAGTGAAAATGTTATTGTAAGCAATTGTCTGAATGTAAATAAATAAATTAATGTTTTTTAATTCTTTGACAATGTCATTCCGGAATTTTTGCATTTTTTTGAACGAAAAAAGGGAATTTTTTTCGACGCGAATGATTTTCTTTAAAAAAAAAATAAACATGCGAGAAGTGTGAAAGTAACCAAAGAAAGGGATTAGGAATATACATTCACCTATGTGGTAATATTAAGAAAGACATTAAGTGATTTCTTTCTGTGTTTAACAAATGTTATTTGGTTATCTAAAAGCACTTTTTTCCCCATAAAAATAAATCAGTTGTTATGCTTGCGTTTTTTTTTATTAATTTTTCTTATATTTTAATGTTGTGTTTTTTTAATTTAAGAAAACTTTTTTTAGCTATATCTTATATCTACACTATTACATAATTTTTTATCTTCAGACTTAGCACCTATTTTAAGTGGGACAAATGTGGGCTTTTAATTATTTCGGTCATGCAAAGACTGGTTCCCTTCCCATTTAAAATGCATGAAACCCAGCAAAAAAAGTCCTAAAATTATGTAATTAAGGCAATTTGTACATTTTTGGCCTAATAATCTGAGGTCGTATTCGTGATAAGCACCCCGGAAAACCTTCAAATATCAATTTTTAAATCAAAATAACAAAGCTAAAAAAAAAACGAAAAACGTCATATTAAAAAAAGTCATTTTAACGAATTTTTTAGAATGTTTTGGAAAACTAAGTAAGGTTTAAAATTTTTTGTCGTTTTTAAATTTTATAAAAAATGTACCTTTATAAACAAGGAGTTATTTACCATTGGTATAACACAGGGTTCGGATATGTCCTTAGAATCAAAGGACCGTCCTTTGAAATGGGCCTCCCCGCTTAGAAAATTGAAAGTGTCTTTATTTCCAAAGATGTCCTTTAAATCGGCATTTTGTCCACTAAATTTAAAAAAAGTTAAGTTCATAAGAAAATTGAAAATTTTGGTATTTTGTCCAAAATAATTATCATTTTTTGCAGGAAATTCTTCAAAATTGACATTTTATGGACAAAATCTGTTAACAAATGACACCAAAATTTCCCAGCGGCGCATATCGGCACCGCCGGACCCCAATTTGCTTAGGGTTTCTCAAAATCTATCAAAAAAACGCACAAATTTTTCTTTTTGCTGCAAAATCTTCTAACAAAATGTACTTGAATTTTTTCCCGGCGGCGCCTATCAGCACCAATCGATATTGGTAGATCCGAACCCAGGTATAACACATTTGCTCGAGGGGTGAGGGTGAAAGAAGGAGACAAAATAGAAAGAGATTGAAAAAGATAGGGAAAGAGACAAAGAGAGAGAAATAGCAAGAGAAACACAGATAAAGAGAGATGGAGAGAAATAAAGGGATAAAGAGAGAGAGAGATAGAGGACGTGGTAGAGAGAAAGTCAAAGAGAACGAATGATAAAAAATTAAATACGTGATGCAATTCTTTTGCTGAAACCCCCCACATACAAACAGAGACAAAATCAATTAAGAACTGATGCCAATTTTGAATTTAAAGAGTATTGACTAACAAATAAGCTAAGACCCGAAAAATCAAGGAAATTTATAGAAGGTGTTAAAGAACGGGTGGGCACCGCGAAGCGGTGCCCGGCCGCTCGTTCATCATACTAATTTGATGTGTAAGTATGTATGTATGTATGTCACAGCAGATTTGAAATTTTTATCGAAACGAAAACTTTTAAAAAAATAAAAAAAAAGATATTTTTGCAAACAAACTAAGGCAATAAAATTATGAAATTGGACCTGCTCTTGGCTTATTTTTTTAAATTTATTTTTTGATTTTTTCCCCAATTTTGATTTGGAATTACTAAGAAAACAAAAGTGAGACAAGGGAAAGAGAAATGCAATAATGTAAGAGAAAGACAAAAGATGGGAAAAAGTGAGGATGAGAGGGGCGAAACAAACTAAATGAAAGAGACAATGAAAGAGAGTGATAGCGAGACAAAGTGAGAGAGAGAGAGAGAGTGGGGGGGGGGGTGGGAGAAGAGTAAAGAAACCAAAGACAGAAGAGTGAATGGGGGGGGGGCTGGGGGAAGATTAGAAGCGAGAGAGAAGTAAAAAGAATAAGAAAGAAAATGTGAGGGAGAGAGAGGAGCGAAAGAGACTACGATAACAAAATGATTGGGAGAGAAAGACAGAAAGAGTGAAACTGAAAGAGAGAGAGAGCATTAGAGGTAAAGAGTGAGAGGAAAACAAAACGAGAGAGAAAGAAGGAGCAGAAAAAGGGAAAAGGGAGGAGAAAGTTAGAGAGACAGAGAAGAGAATGCCGAAAAAAGAGAGATAGTAAGTGGACGGAGGATGAAGAGTAAAAGGGCGTGAGAGGGAAGGAGAGATAAAGGTAGAGTGAGAGAGAGTGATAGAGAGAGAACTCTAAAGCAAAGGAAAATGGAAAAAGGAGAGAGAGAAAGAACCAATGAGGTGGAAAGGGAGAGCAAGCGAAAGAGATAAGGGAGGGAGAAATAAAGAAGGGAAGGAGACATAAAGGTAGAGTGAGAGAGAGTGATAGAGAGAGAACTCTAAAGCAAAGGAAAATGGAAAAAGGAGAGAGAGAAAGAACCAATGAGGTGGGAAAGGGAGAGCAAGCGAAAGAGATAAGGGAGGGAGAAATAAAGAAGGGAAGAAAGAAATGAGAGCGAAAGAGTGACAGAGAGGGGAAACGGGAAAAAGACAGAGTGAAGGAGGGGGGCGGGAGTCAAAAAAGATGAGAAGAAAGATAAAGTGAGAGCGAGGGAGAGAGTGAGGAAAAGAAAAAAGGAGAGACGAAGATAGAGAAAGAAAGGGATGGAGCGAGGTAGAGAGAAAGGAAGGAGCGGGGCGAAGACAAAGATAGAGAGAAAACGGTGCTGGCGCGTTTCTTAAAAACTGCCATGCATGCGCGTTTCTTAAAACTGCCAATTTCACTGATTTTTCGACTAAGTCTTATCATAACTTTTCTCAGAAACAACCAAATAAAACACTCTTGGTATTGTAAGATAGCCCTTGAATTGCTCTATTAGCTTACTAAATATCAAAAAATTTCATCAAGGCTTAAAAAAGATGGAACCAAACAAGCACAAAAAATTGCCATAACTCTTGAATAAATTAATGAAATTTTTTGAAATTTAGCAAGCTAATAGAACAACTCATTGGCTATCTTACAATACCAAGAGTGTTTTATTTGGTTGTTTCTGAGAAAAGTTATGATAAGATTTAGTCGAAAAATCAGTGAAATTGGCAGTTTTAAGAAACGCGCATGCATGGCAGTTTTTAAGAAACGCACCAGCACCGAGAAAACGTCAAATAAAAGCTAGAGCGGTTGGGAACCGCGAAGCGGTTCCCAACCGCTCGTTAATTATTAATTCAAACACTTAATGTTGCTTTTCAATTGTTAACAATTATATTTGCTTTTACTGGGTTTTCAAAGAATAATAAACATAGAAATAAGTGATTTCTTTTTTAGTTTTAAAAGCACTGTTTATGATTTTTCATTGTTTACTCAGTTAATTAATAAAAGTTTTTTTATTAATGTTAAATTATTTTTAAATCATGCGGTCAATGTAGTAAAACTGAGCACGGATAATCAAAGGTTTTTTTATATAAAATTTATTATTGTTTTAATTAATATTTATATAATTATGCACTTTTATAATTCATGAATTATTTTAACAAAACTTTTTTATTTTTGTTATGTTGAAATAATTGCAATATTATTATATTACAAAATGGCGGCTAAGCAGAATTTTTTCTCGGAAGTGTAGTAAATTTTTCAAACTTTTGGATCATTCATCTTACAAATGGGGTCGCTGTTCACGATTCCGACATCCATTTCGACCAATTTCGAACCCCGGACCCCGCACTTGAAGAATAAGTCGAAAAATAAATTTTTGGCGCTATATGAAAAGTTACATTTTTGAAACCATAGGGGGAGACTCTCTTGATTTTTATAACAATTTTTTTTTGTGTTTTTTTTTTTTTTTGTAAAAAAAGTGGTTCCAAATGTTTTTGAGGTTGCTGATCACGAAAGCGACATTAATTTTTGGCTAATTTTAAAAATAAAATAATTGTCAAAAAAATCAAGAGGGTCTCCCCTTTGGTTTCAAAAATGGTGACGCCAAAAATTTTATTTTTTGACTTATTCATCAAGTGCGGGGTCCGGGTTCGAAATTGGTCGAAATGGATGTCGGAATCGTGAACAGCGACCCCAAAAACCCCTAGAAATATGTTTTGTACTCGAATTATGAATGTTGGGTTTTTTGTTCGGGTTCGGGATTCGGAATTTTGGAAACTAAGGTCATATTCGTGATCAGCGCCCAAAATTACCCTAGAAACGACTTTTTATTTGATCGGGGGGGGGGGGGGGTGGCAAAAAGGAAACGAACCAAAAAAAAATTAATTATATCTATGCCCATCTGTTTCTTTTTAAATAATATTGCTAAAAAAATATTTTTTAAATTAATATCGGTTTGACAATAATGCTTTGAATTTTTTACTTTTTTTATTTTACGATGTAATGTTTTTGTTTTAAAACAATGAATTAATTTTTACTTGACTAAGATGATTATTAAAAATATCGAAGATTTTTTTGATCTTCATATAATTATGCTTTGAAATAAATATCAATTATTGCTTAATGTTTTGTCGATTATATTAAATAAAGACAACTTTATTTATTTGCTAATTCAGGTATTGTGTTTGATTTTAATTTATCTTTGATGTAAAAAGTAGTATTATTTTGCATTTGCTTTTAACGAATTTGTATTCTAAATAAAAATATTGGGGCGCAAATAAGTTTAATAAATCGGCGAATGATTTTAAAAATAAAATTGAAAAAAATAAGAGAGTAAAAAAAGCAATACAAAAATTCAACCAAAATTATTTTAATGTACCCCTCAAATACTCGGGTTATCACGGTCGGCCCAATTATTAACCGGCGGGAGGGACCCGGAACGGGACCGCGGGAATGGTTACAGAAATGGAAAACCGGCGCAATTCTCGTCCGGTGCATCCGTTCCAATTATTAATGTATGTAAATTTTTGATTGAGTTTTGCTTATTTTTAATATTTGGAAATATTGATTTTATTTTTTTCTGACTCATTTTAATTAATTATATTTCAGGAATCTATTTATTTCAATGAATTCATTGGTAATTACTTTAATATTATTTTACTAATTGTTTCATTAATTTAGTTTATAATTTGGACGACTTATTTTATAAATATTCTCGTCGAATAATGGCGTTGCTACTCCGAGGATAGTTGCTGAGGTTTCCTTTTTAGAATTTTCTTTAAAACTTTTGAAAGACTACCTTTTTTATTTTTTGTTTTTTAAAGAATTTTATTATATTACTTGTCATTTTATTGATATTTTTTAATAAGTCTTTGGCATTAGTTATCTATTTTTCTGATTAATTGGTTTTTTTACTTTCTCTATTTCACATGAAAATAAATTTGGCTTAAATACAAAATGGAGTCTCGGTCTTTAGAAGAATTACTTTTTTTAATTGGATTTAAATTGTTTTTTGTTAATATAAAATGATTCTTTGTTGGTTTTGTGGCTTGATCATCAATTAGGTTAATTATTACAGTAGCAATAATTACAATAGCAAATTGCTAGCTTATACATAAAAATATCTAAAGATGTTATGATAGTGTTAAAGAGTTTTTATCTAATTTTATGCAGGAGTGTAAATTTTATTTTATTACCGTATATTTTTCGATTTTGTGCTTTCAATATTCATAATTCAATATTTTAAATTTTTGCAGCCATGTGTATATTTTGAGCATTTATTTCTCACTTTTATAGTGATATTTATGATTCAATATCTTTAATTATTCAATTTATTGATATAACCTGAAAATTCTGTATTTTTCTCAAAATTTTAATGAATAAATTTTAAGTACCAATATTTGGTTCTTTTCGAGTTTTGAAGAATAATAAATTAATGATTTTTTCCTTGCCTAAGTTTTTTGTAGCAATCATTTTTAAAATATCTTTTTCTTTAGCATAATTCAAAGTATAATTTTTCATAATAAAAACTCCTTCACAATTAAAAAATAATTCATAAAATTAAAAAATGCATAAATATCGATGCAAATTTGTTCATAAAAATTATTTAAGGGGGAATTGATCAATATTTAAGTAATTAACTAATAAATGACATTCCGAAACGCAATTAATCAATTATGAAACCCCATTGAATATTCAATTATTAAAAAGTCTAATTAAATAATGCTTAAGAAGAGAAAAAAACTTTATTACAATATTTTTTACCATTAAAAATTTTAATTAATTAATTTATTTATTTATGCGAACAAACCACAAGGTACAAAGAGAACTTTTCCGTACTTCAAGATGATAGACGTAATGACCTTTGCGAGAGCTTAAAAAAATGACTTAAATATTTTATTAATTTTTAATTTAATTGATCACCACTAAAGAATAAAGATTTATCTCATGATACATTTACGAACCGATGAAAAAAAAACTCATTTTAATTAAAATATTCACGAGAACTGGAGTAAACTTGGGGATGTTTACCCCAGGTTAATTAAACCCGAGTTAAAGACGAACCCCGCGGGGTAACGGAACCCGGGTTTACTCATTACCCCGGGGTTAGCGCAAACCCCGAAGATGAGCACCAGACGAGTTACTAAAACATAAATATTTGAAGATAAAAAATATATATTGAAATTTCATTTATCGCCAGACCAAACAACGAAACCAGTGCACAAGAAATTAAATTAAATATTACTATTAATGACAAATTAAAAAAAAAATAACATAAAAAGGACACATAATTTATTTATACAATAAACATAATTTCTTTAAACAAATAAGCATTTATTTTAAATTATAATTTAGTAAAGCAACCGAAAGAATATTTAAATAATAAATTAAATTCTTTAAGTGCTTAGGGTTGTATCATAAATTTTCTAACCCCGAAAATTTTTTCTTTTTTAAAAAATTGTAAAAATTTTAAATTGTTTTATGCATAGCATAAATTCGTTATACTTTTTTTAAAATTTAATCTTTGATATGTACTATTTCAATTTTGTCACAATTCCCCCTTTTTTTTATTCTCACTTTTAGAAAGCATGCCAAAAACCGACATTCGCGCACTAATTTTCCAGCGTTTCTCTAGGGCAAGATCCAAAAATGACTAATCTTTTTGCTATCATACAATCGCATTTTATTACCTTATTAGCTTGCAAAATTTAAAATATATTATTATTTTTTTAATTATAGAATTTCGACTTGTTTGGCTCCCCATTTTTTAAAATCTTAATGAAATTTTTAGAAATTTATCAAGTTAATAAAGCAACTTAAAATAACAAGATTGTTTAATTTAATTGCTTCTGAGAAAGTTGTGACTATTGAAAAATGACCTTTTCAGAGATCTTTCTTTAATTTTTTTTGTGCGGAACTTATGGAACACCCTAAGTACAAATGGTAAGTTCGGATAAACAACCTCTTGCAAATTTGGAATACTTTTTTAACTTACACTACCTTTTCGGATAGCAATTACACAAAGAGACATAGCTTTAAAATATACAAAATAGCTCTACAAAAGACTAGAAAAATTTTAAATTTTTTAATTATACATCACAAAATACTTCTTCTTTATTTTTACTAACAAATTATTGCAACCAAAAAATGCACAAAATTAACAAAGAACTTGAGCTATCGAATAATATATATTAATTTTTAAGATTCGTTATTGTTTAATAATATGGAAGAACTTTAAGAAACAATAAATTGTTAATGATGTTGTAGCTGTCTTAAACATTGGGTTCCTTTTGCATTTGATTATTTTTATATTCTATATATACATATTTATGTACCATCCTGTGAACTTTATTTTATTTTTTATTTTATTTTTTTTTGCACCACTGTAAATGTACTTTTTAGTACCTTGTGGTTGCTCGATAAATAAATAAATATGTAAAAAAATAAATATCTACTTAATAATAAAAAAAACACGAAAAAAAAAACAATAATCGCTAACAACAATATAACACTAATTAAAAAAATATATGAATTATCGAGCAAAAAAAAAGAGAAGATAATGAGAGAATATTAAATAAGAGAATTTAACAATAAATAATGAAAAATAAAAATACAATATAAAATATTCGAAATTACAGTCAGAATTTAGGTTTATTTTGGTTCATAAAGTTATTATAGAAAAGTAACTTTAATTTTTGACGGCTAATAAAGACCCTAAAAAATAAAATTTTTGCAAAAATATTAATTTACAAATTGCATAATTATTTAATAACGGTGGGTTGCTTTAAGAAATAAAAAAAATATATATAATATATATGATTATTAGAAGTAATTTAAAAAACCCATTATTTTTCGTTTTACTGCAGACCAAAATAAATTAAAAATTCGAAACTTTTAATTAAATGAATTAAAAAAGAACAGTGACTTATTTTCTTCGCCGTAGGTGTGGGTTTGGCGCTTCTTGCCTTCGCTACGGAAAAAGTCAAAAAAGGCTAATAAAAAAGGGGCAAGTCATTACCGGTGGCGCAGCGACTTTTGCAGAATTAAAATTTTGTTTAAAACATTAACAAATAATATTGTTTAAAATGAAATAATTGAAAGAAATAATTATAAATAAAATATTTTTTATAAACGCAAGAAATTAAAGAATTAAAAAAAACTAAATATAATTAATTAATTAATATATTTAAACTGCCAAATAATAGAAAAATAAATAAAAAAATGTAAAATCAATTTGAAAAATAGTAAAAGTAAACTAAGCAAAAAATTAATAAAAAAGAAATTCTAAATTAAAATTTATATTCATTACAATAAATATTAATTTAAGATAATGCTTGTATACTTTAGAATATTATTACAATGAAAATTTAAACAAAGCTATTTTTCACAAGTTATTTGTAATAATACTTAGAAACACGATGATATAATAAAGCGAAACACAGAATCTTTGAAAAATTTCACAAGGAAACTGAGAAATCCATCATACGAGGCTGAACTTAAGCCAAAAACAATTTGAATTCATTATTATTCAAAAAAACAGAAAAATTGGTTATTAATTAAGAATAGGGTTGAGCGGTACTGGTACTAGTACCGGGTTTTCCCAGCCAAAAAGTACCGGTTTTTTCAACCTGAAAAGTACCGAGATACCGGTTTTCCCCAAAAGTACCGGTACCGCTCCTTAATTAAGGAACAAACATTCAAATACAAATCCTTATATTTACTTGGAATAACTTTTTAACATATTCTCAGAAAAATTACTTTCTACCGATGACTAACGAATGATAATGAGAGAGGCAATTTTTTATGTCTTTATTAAAAATTATGAACCTTGACTAATATTGGCAAAGTTTTAAATATAGTTAGCAAGAGCCCAAGGAAGAACCAATAGGAAGTCACTCAATCTACCAGGGAAAAAACCATAATTGCAGATTCATAGTAAAAAATAAAAAAATAATTTTTTTAAAAAGAAAAATGAAAAAAAAATCACAGAAAATATGTTCACTTAATTAATATTTTAAAATTCAAACAAATATTATTCATAAAATTCTTTATAATTTGTACAAATAATTTTTTTTAAAAATTACATCGCACCACATCATCATAATGAAATCCAAAAGAGTTGTCTATTCGAATATTTCTTTAGTAGAAAATTTGATTAATTTATAAAATTCTATAATAGCCAAATTAATGGAATTCCCCCTCCACCTTCATTTAAATACTAAAATACAGAAAAAAATTAACTATGCAACAATATGATAAATACTTTTAAAAAAAGGAATAATAATTTAAATTTTAGAGAATCTTATAAATATGCGTAAAAAAATTTAAGAGAGTAAAATAAATTTAATTTTACATCCAATTAAAAAAAGAGATATAAAAAGGTAAATGTTTGGCTTGATTGCTTTAAAAAAATATTTTATACAAATAAATGAAATATTATTTATGAAAGTAAAATATTTTTAGCTTATTGCTAAAAAAATATGGCATTTAGTAAAAAAAAAAAATAATTATATTTCAAAAAATAAAATTATTTTCGTAAACCATTTTAGGCAGTAGCCTTAAATTGTTGAAGCAGATTGCAAAAATATTTGACAACAAATAATGGAGAAAATAAAAAATTTAAATTAGAAAAAAATATTAATAAATTAATTTAAAGAATTTTTAGGAAATTATTTCTAGAAAAGTAAGAAAAATGTTATTCATTAGTAATTAGTTTTTAAAATATAAGCAAACGAAATTCAACAGTAATTTTACCCCCCAAAAAAGTAAGACATTTATTAAACAAAAAATTAAGAAACTTTTATAAAATCTTTATGTTACCATGCTCGAATAAAAAACTTAGAAATCAAATTTGATTAATTATTTTTAAAAATATTTACAAAAAATATACTCATCTCAAGAGAAATTAAAAAACTATTTTACCAAAAAACTGAAAATATGCTTTAAAATAAAAAAGTCATCACGCAATAGACAAAAACATCGACGCACTCATCGTGGAAAAAATATATAGCCAATAACTTAAATAAATTTATAGTTCACTTTAAAATAATATGTTCTAATTAAGAAACTTGCTTTTAATTGATTTTTTTTTATTTTCTTTTATTTTAGTTCATTTCTAAGAAATACATTTTAATTTCGTATTTTTTATTATTATTTTAGTTCAGAAAAATTAAGTAAATATTCTTTGAACATAACTTTGCGCAGCAGACACTTGCGCCGCCCAAATTTGCAACAAATTAGTAAATTTACCCGTCCAATCAAAATAAACCTTTTTAAAAGGTGGGTTTTTTTTAAATCTAACCCCCATTTTTTTTTGAGAACCCGCCCCCTAGCTTTAAAAAAATCCAACCCCCTAGTTTTTTTGAAACAACCCAATTTTTTAAAGAAATCTAGCCCCATAGCCTTTCCGAAAATCCACCGCCAATTTTTTTAAACCCCATCCCGCTAGTTTTTTTTGTAACTCACTCCCTAGCTAAAAATCCAAACCCTATTTTTTTTGAAAACCCAGCCGTAATTTTTAAAAATTTTTTCTTAAAGATTAAGGGTTAGGTTTTCAAAAACCTGGGGGTTGATTACACCCTTTCAAGTGTTTTATTTTGGTTGGACGGGTAAATTTAATTATTTGTTGCAAATAAAAAATAAAAATTTCTTAGGCGGCGCATGTGTCTGCGGCGCAAAAAATGCGGCGCAAAAAATGCGGCGCAACTGTCTGCGGCGCAAATGTCGCGGCGCAAGTGGAGAGAATAATAGTTCAAATATAAAAAATAAAATAAAATGCATAAAATAAACTCAGAGTCTAAAACAATAATATTTTTATATAGAAAATATTAAATATATGGATACTATTACTAATATATTAAAAAATACGGAAAAACACGAACCTTGAAAAAATATTATTATAATTATTTAATTTTAATCAAGACCCACCATAATTGAAGGAAAAAAATTAATTAACAAAAAGATAAGAAAAGTTTGCAGTACCTAATTATGAATGCAGCCCAATAAAAACAATAAATTCATCATAATTGTCCAAGATACAACGATAACTTACAATAAATTAATAAAAAAAATAATAATTTCAAGCAAATTAAGTCTAAATATAATTGCAGAAAAACGAATAAAAATGGTAAATACTGTAATTAGAATAAAAATTTCAATTCACAACAAAATAGCATTACTGCAGAGTAATAAATAAACAATTGAAAATTCTATTAAAAATACAGTTAATTATATGATTATTCAGCCATATATTACAAAAAATAATATTTAATTCATTTTGATTTATTTAGAAAACATAAATAACATAATTATTTTGGTTTATTAAACATTGGAATAACTTAGTTAAATTCCAATGTAGAATATAATTTTTAATAACCTATAACAAGATAACGAGCACAGCGTTCAAAGGAGGCGACGAATACGGGTACTTTGCGCTTGTTTATTAGCAACTATACTACTAAAATGCTCAAATTTTTGGCAAAAATGAGAACATAATTAAAAAAATATATTAAAGTATTACACAATGATAAATTATAAAGCAGCCAAATTGTTTTTAATTGATTTGTGAATATTGCTGAAAACGTACATGTTGGAATGATAATCTTAGAATTATATTTTTACTAAAAGTTTATTTCATTATTTAATACACTGAAAATAATTACAAATAAAAATAAAACCAAAGTTGTTCACAATAAAAACTCTTAAAATTGCAATGGGTCAAAAATATTCTTAAAAATCTTCAAAAATCACCATTCCCCAAAAAATAAGAATATAAAATAAAAAATTCAATTTAATTATTTACTTTAAAAAACGCTCAATATATTTAAAAATTACACTTAATACTCTGAAAATGAACAACCAATTAAATTTCATTATTTTAAGAAAATCGTGGCTGTCAAAGTGAAAAAAAAATGTGTTTTTGTCATATTTTTCTTAAAACATAATGAAGTTTTTTGTTATTTTAATATAAAAACTCATTTCAATTTGAGAAAAAGGGAGCTATTAAGTTTTTTAGCATTTTTTTAATAAAAAGTATTATTTTGACTTGATCCATGGAGCTAAAAAAAGCACATGCTCAGTACCAATGTTAAGTTAGATTTAAGAGCAGTTTCATTTTCTACGGACCAACAAAACCCATTGCGTTTTAGGGGTTTTATCATCGATAAAAACACAAAAAAAAAAAAAATTGCGTCAAAACTTAGTTAATCCCCTAAAGAAAATCGGCAGTACCTAAGTGTTGAAATCATACTCGAAAACGACCCGAGTTTGTCGAGACAGGATCACGGAACTTTCTGGAATCGAGACTCGAACCCGCGACCCGAAAATCATAGTTTTTACAAAAATTATAGACAAATAAGGAATTTTATTTCTAAAAACCGATCAAATAAAATGGAAGAACGAAACAAAAAAAAAAGCCAAGAAAAAAATTTTAGGTTAATCAAATAATATAAAAAATGAAATATTTTCTTAAATAAAAATTTACAAAATCAAAAATTTTTGTGTATTCTTTAGTAGCAAGCACAAAAAAAGCTTTCCGCGAAATTTCAAAAAAAAAAAAATTGGCTAAATTTAAAAAAGTTATGATTAAAAAATGCCAAAAATTTGGTAAAATTTAGTTTTTCAATTAACCGTTCCAAAATAAAAAAAATTAAACCTTTGAATAATTTATTGCATAGAGAAAAAAATATATAAAGCGCTTAAATAGAAAATAAGAGACGCCACCTCCGAATGAGAACCTCGAGAAGAAAAAATAGTAATATATAATTACATAAATTCAAAAAATAATAATTTTGAACTTTTAACTCCGAAAATTAAAAAGGAAAAAAGACTAAAAAATATTTAAAAAAGGAAAAAG
Organism: Heterodera filipjevi; assembly: GCA_039877585.1. Taxonomy (NCBI): domain Eukaryota; kingdom Metazoa; phylum Nematoda; class Chromadorea; order Rhabditida; family Heteroderidae; genus Heterodera; species Heterodera filipjevi. The sequence goes on along the minus strand of JBDPZO010000026.1, from coordinate 27,315 downwards.
CTAAAAATATACAGCTAAAAAAAGTTGTTTTAAAATTAAGCAATAATAAAATTATGAAAAATAAAACTAAACTTAATCTTCAAAAGAACTAATAAATAATTAAAATTATTTTGATTAAATTTGTGTACCACCAACTCATAATCCATTGAAGCGTTCTTTTTAAAACACACAATATTATTAATTCTATTTTATTTTTTCATAATTTTAATTCTTTCATTGTATTTTTCAGAGTGATGGAAGAAAAAGAAGGAAATAATAATTCTGCATATTTTAAATTATATATTTCTACCAAAGCAAGGCAAACCTACAAGAGATCTTCTTTCTCTCTTTTGACTATCACTATACCATTTTTTCTTCTCTTTTTTTATTCCTTTATTTCTCTCTATTTCTGTTTTTTTCTTGCTTTTTCTCACTCTTTGTCTCTTTATTTCTTCTTATCTTTTTTTATTTTGTCTCCCTCTTTCACCTCTTTTCTCTCTTCCTCCTTCTTACTCGATTGTCTCTCTTTATCCTCATCTCTGTATCTTACTCTCTTTTTATCATTTTCTCTCTCTCACTCTACCTTTCTCTCTTTTTTCATCGTTTTCCACGTCTAACTCGATCTTTCTCTCTCCCACTCTATCTCTAACTTTTCCTCTCTCTCTCTCTCTCTATTAAATTATTTGAACTCAATTAAAATGGTGCCGGGTCGTTAGTCAAAAACGATCTTAATGGGCGTTAGTCAAAAAATCATCAAGAAAATATTTAACAAAAATTATTCATTAATTTTGCTCCAAAGTCACCAAATTTGTTTATTTATCATATCATCATTTGATAGGCTGTTAAGTCGTTTCCTAAAAACTGCCATTGTAATGATTTTTCGACAAAAAGTCTTCATAACTCGGACTGATGCTGTCGCGATATTTGCTGTACTCCTCGTCGCCAAGTTTGCCGAGTAAAACTCGAACTTTTGTTGGTTAGGGAAGATCTTTTCCATCCTCCTCTATCAGCACACCATATCTTTTGAACCATTGCTCAAAATTATTTCCGAATTATGGGTCGTATATAAATTTTGAAATACGCCCATCAATAGATCTGGCCAAACTCGCATGGTTTACGCCTGCCCTTAAACGAATAATCTAAATTTTATTCGAGTAATTTTTAATGAATTAGCAACCACGAACAAAAAATAAGTATGAATTTTAAATTAATAAAACAAAATAAAAAAAAATTTGGAAATCAGTCGGATAATTTTTAATGTTAAAAATAATTTTGAAAATAAAAAGTGGAAGGACTGAGAAACTTTTGTTTGTTTTTGTTTATATTAACAAACATTCTCTGTCCCTTCTTTAACCTTTCATATCTTATTTCTTGTGCCTTTTCGTTTTTTCTCTGCTTCTTTTTTCGACTTTTTAAGTAGACAACCCACTATCTAATTTTTTCTCTTTCTTTTTTCCTTTTGCAACAAATTGACATTTGGGCGGGACTCAAGTAATAATATTTTTCAAAATTACAACGCGCCATAGCAGATTCAATCATTTTTTGACAAAGTAAAAAATAGCCTATTCAATGCCAGAAAAAATTACTCGCAAATTCGCTAACAGTTAGAAAAAAAAAAAAGAAAATTTGCTTAAATGATGTATTAGTATAAAAAATAATCTACAAAATTTAATGAAAACAACAAAATAAACTATAAGCAAATCGAGAAGTCCTACACCTTTAAAAACCACTATATTTAATCAGCAATTCTTTGTTCCTCAGAACTTATTTTTAAATAGTATGCAAAATTTCAAATAAATTTTCAAAGAAACGAACCCTGTTAAAATTTAACAAAATATATTTAAAAACCAAAAAAAAAGCATTGTTTTTTTAAAGAAATGCAAATAAAATTGTGAAGAGTGATTCAATAGTAATTCTTATTAATATTTGTTTTTAATATACTAAATAGAACTTTTAATTTAATTTTTTTTAGACAAAAAAAATAGAAAATACCTAAATAAATTAAAAGATAAATATACAAACAATTTCTTAAAAAAAAATTAAATAATAAAAAATGCATGTTAAATATAAACTAAATAGGTAAAATAAAATTAAAACTTAATTGAAATTCACTTTTAATTTAACGATTGCCATAAAATAATTTCAAAAGAAACCCGAGAAAACATTTTATATTTCAATTTTATTTATTTGCTTACCAATATTTTGTAAATGGAAAGTGGAATTTCAAAAAATAAAAAAGAAAATAACTAATATGTGATGCAAATATTCCGGCCAAATATAGGAATTGGCTTAATTAGACAATTCATTTAAAAAGAATAGATATTACATGGCTTTTATTTCGAAGTAAAATTCAAACATGTTTTAGCCAATGACGAAAAAATCGACCAAATTAATGAAAAAAAATGTGTTCTTTTCTTTCTCTAAAAATTCTTAATTTAAGCGATATTATAAATTAAAAAAAAATAAAAATAAGCAACATAAAGGAGAAAAGATTTATTGTTACATAATCACAATTATGCATTTTTAATTTTTTCTAAACCAGCAAGTATAGTAACATCCAAGATGAAGAGGAATATGATAATTTATGCTTCACACCAATTAATAATTTAATATTCCCAAAAATTAATAAGTTTTAAAATGTCATTAAAAAATGATCAAAAGTAAGCTAATAAAAAAATTGAAAAAATATATATAATTAATGTTTTCGAGTGAAAGAAAAATTAAAAATTTATTATAAAAACTAAATACATCAAATTTGGATATAAAAAAATATATTCAATAAACGAAAAAATTGAAAATAGATTCTTACAAAATAAGTTAATAATTTTGTAAAAGGATCATTTATCAGTTTAATGAAAATTTTAAGAATTAATATTCTTAATTACGGAGAACTACTTCATTCTTTGAAGAGCAAAAGCGAAGAAAATTAAAATTTTAATTATAATTTGGTAAAATAAACAAAGAAAAAAACGAATTTAAAAAAAATAATTATTTTAACTTCCATAAAAAAAAACTAATAAATAAAAAGCTTTCAATTAATTGAAGGAGCACAAGGATGGTGTTTATTAAACTTAAAATAAAACGACCATTAAGAGAAAGTACTGCATTTGAAGAACCAAGGCAACCGTAATTAAAGTTTTATTTAACAAATTAGTAAATTTTTAACAACATTTTTAGAGCTTCCAAAAGTATTAATAAAAATCAAAATGAGGGCAAATAAACAATTACTAAAATGAATACATGCAAAATTTGGAATGCTATTAAACATTAGATAACACATAAAATTTAAAACAACGTTTTGATAAAATTTTTACTAAAAAAGAAATGTCGACCCGGATTATAAATAAAGAAAAAGAGACTTTCAAATTTAAATTAAAAAAACCTCCGGTTTATTCAAGAGTACAATTCTAGACATTGAAGACGGTGGTTGAGTCCGGTTGGCAAGTGAAAAATACTATAAAATTAATACAAAAATATAAATTCGAAAAGAATAATAAAAAATATTTTACATGCTATTTCTTTTGGAAATGTTAGAGAAAATTTTTATAAAAATTGTAAAAAATAATACTTAAAATCTTATTAAAAGTTTATCCGAGAATAAAACAGAAATATGAAATAGAACATACAACATAGTGTACCAAATAAAACTTAAACCAACTAAAAAAACAAATACATAGAAACCCATATTAAATGAAAAAATATTTGATTTTCCGGAAACTTATAATTAAGCTTATATCAAAGATAAATGCATCATTTGTTTTATTAAAAGATCTTTGTTTAATCGTATATTGTTTAATTATGTTCATAAAAATTCTTATAAACTCAATGATTTGAGGAAATAATGAAAAAACAGAAATTTGTTTTTGTCCAGAAAAATAAACTCCCATAGAAATATGGAACCTTAGATTTAGCGGGAAAAAGTTTTTATGCATTATGACTAGGGTTGTACGGGACCGGGGCGGGGGCGGGGATTCTCCGGTTTTTTGGGGCCGTTCCCCGCTCCCGGTTTGCAAAAAAAAAAAAAAAAGTTCCGGTCCCGAAATTTGGGTCTTGGCGTGGCCGAGGCAAACCGGGACCAAATATGCACTGGTAAGAATGGGGTTCAAAGAAATTGTTGAGAAAATTGAAGAAAAGGGAATTTAGAGGAAAAATTTGTTATAAATAGGTTTTTGCCAAAAGCCCTGGTCTCGACATCCCTAATTATAACAATCATTTTTATACTTATGAGTCCTAAAATTTTATCAAAACAAAAAAATAAAATAATCGTTTATTATTTTTATCTTTTTAGGTCTTATTTATAAAGAATAACAAACATTTTCTATTTATTTTTGTAATAATTTTTATACCAGAATTTCGACCAAAATTTTTTATCTTTAGTATTAATTCTATTTTTTTTTAAATGTTAAGTTGAATAACTTATTGCTATGGGAAGTCTATGCAAAAATAATAAATTAATCATTTTTTGCTTTTTCGTTTGATAGCGTTTAGTGTTTGCCTAAGCGTTATTGTAATTTTTATTATAAAACAAAATTTTTATTATATATTACTATGTTCAGCCATTTTCATTCGATTTTACATTTCTTGCAGACATATTCAATTTTTAATAATCAAAAGAATATCATTTTTTTACTTTGCTTTAATTAATTCACTAAAGTATTTATTCTTTAAAAAGTCATTATTATACGATTTTATCACTAAAAAATCAACAATTATGGAATGGGAAGGAAATCTAACATAAATTAAAAAATAATAATTATTAAACACAAGCAGAATTGGTTAAAAAAGAAAAAATAAATAATTAAAATGTGAACTAAGAAATAATTCAAGGACCAAAAACATAATAGATATTATTGTTTCAAATTTATTTATTGTAAAAAAAAAAATTAAAAAATGAAAAGGAAAAATTATTTTACTAAAATATTTACTCATCGTTGTTTCTTCGGAATGCTTTTTTTGTAATAATTAAAAAAAACAATATTCGATTATTAAAGCCCTTTTTCTGTGGCAGTACAGGAATGTCACAATCCTCGGGTTCGCCATTGGAATATCAGCCATGAATAGAGAAAAAATTAATTATAAATATATATTTTTACTTGGGTACGAAAATACGGATTGCTAAACTTTTTTCAATCCCCAACATGAGTAAAATAATAAATGAATTGAATGAAAAAGGTGCAAAATTAAAAAATTACAAAAAGAAAAAAAAAGTCATTATCTTCGCGACAGAATACTTATTACAAATTATTTATTAATGAAATACTGAAAAATGAATATCTAACAACTTATATTATTATTTAAACATTGAAATATTACATTTTAGTGAAATTGAAAATTAAAATTCTTATAAAAATATTCTTTGAATAAACATTTATTATATCGTATAATTTTAAGCAAAAAACCGAAAAAAGCAAAAGTATATTAAATTACTAATTTGACACATAATTTAGACCCAACAAAATTCAGTATAATTATAAAATAAACGAAAAAATTAAAGTGCTTCTAACATTTTTTTAACGAGAAATGGTCAAGAAATAATAAAAGCATAAAACCTTAGTGGGTGAGTGCTCATTTGCGCCTCCACATTTGCGCCTGCTACATTTGCGCCTCCACATTTGCGCCTGCTACATTTGCGCCTCCACATTTGCGCCTCCACATTTGCGCCTCCACATTTGCGCCTGCTACATTTGCGCCTGCTACATTTGCGCCCCAATAAAAAATAAAAAAATTAAATTTTATCTGCTTTGGCCAGAGTTAAAAATGCCTAAACTTGAAAGATAGGAAATTAACTCTGTTTCCAGACTCAACCACGAGGAGGTAGCAGACATTGAGTCCACACAAACCACAACACAAATTCTAATGAAAAAACTATATATAAAATAATTTAAATACTAAAAAATATTTATTATAATACATTCAGGTTGGACGAACCACAGTATTTTTTTTTGTGTTTTCATTTTTTTTAATATTTTTTTTTTTTTTTTGCTTGTTTTTTTTTTATTATTTGCTTCTTTTTTTAATATTTTCTTATTTTTTTTTAAAGATGCTCGCTCAATCGAGCCAATCATGCACATACAAATAACTCTTGTTTTCCGTCTCCTTTAACGGCATACAACATCAGAAGCCCAAGATCCTCCTTCGTGTTTTTCATTTTTCGTGTGGCCATCGTTCTTGCTTTTTGATTAAATATGATCATTTTTAAATTATCTTAAAACAAACTTACTATTAATGCAAATTTCATCAGTTTTTCGACCAAAATGCTTTGAGATTTTTGCAAAAAAAAAATCTGGTGTGTAGTTTTTGGCAGAGACACTGAATTCATAATCCTCCAAAACGAATGTTAATGGGAAGAAATCATCGAGCAATTCTTCATAGTGACCAGAGGCTAATATGAGTTATTAGGGTTACACTCGCTATTTTTAATTCAATGATTCTAAAGTTTACTTCTCAGGAGCTCAATCGTAATGTATATGTCTGTTCCAAGTGCAGCCAAAGTTATGGCTGCAGAAGCCGTTAAAGCCGCATTCGCAGCAACAAAACTTTTCGCGGCCGCGATTGAGGCTGCCAATTTTGCTAATGCAGCTACTGCTCGCTCTTTTCGAACTGCTTGTTGTTTTCGTATTTGATGTCCATTCGAAGAGAAAAATAAGAGGAAAAATAGAAAAACAATTTTCATTTGAAATTCAAAAATTTTCATAATTATAAAAATGAAAAAAAGCTAAAAAAAAATGTGTACGTTGACACAATTGAAAAGAGAGGCGGGCGGCTGGCACTTTTTGAATAACAAGAGAGGCGGGCGGCTGGCACTTTTTGAATAACAAGAGAGGCGGGCGGCTGGCACTTTTTGAATAACAAGAGAGGCGGGCGGCTGGCACTTTTTTGAATAACAAGAGAGACGGGATTCCTTTCAAGAGAAAGAAGAGAGAGATAGACTCTTTGATGTTCTCGAAGCTTTTTATGACTTTAAGATATTGATAAAAATGAGGCTTTTAACTAATATTATGCTGCTCTTCTTTTTTGTTTGCTGTAATGGCATGCAAAAAACAACCAAAACCAAAGATCTGATAGTTTTTCGGGGCTATGAATGGCGTAGAGGGCCTGTAATTGCAGCAGGGACTATCCAAGTGTGGAGGTGTCCGCGGAAGAGTTGTCCAGCAAGGACCCGGTCTGCAATTGATTCAGAAGAAATGGTTTTTCCATTTTTGACTGCTCACAATCACTTACCAGACCCAGATTTAAATATTGTATGTTTAAAATTCCCAAAATTTTGTCAATTTAATTTTTTGGGTCCGACAAAGGAAAGAACAGGTAAAGCAAATCGCAAGAGCACAGCCAGATGCAGCACCAAGAAATATAATTGGAACAGCGAGAGAACAATTAACAGATGGGCAATTAATACAAATGCCAAGCTACAAAGCGGCCAGAATGTCTGTGGAGAGACAGCGACAAGTTCCTGGCCGTGCTACAGTCGATGCTGTAAACCCATTGGAAATCGAACTTAACGTATTTTCAACAATTATACTTAAAATTATTAGTTTTTCAGGGACCATTTGTTACAGATAAAAGGGGAGATAATTTTTTACTGTGGGATTCGAGAGAACATGAGATCGAGGAACCGTTTTTTTTAATTTTTGCAAGTGAAAATGGTCTTAACTGGCTTCGACAATTCCCGAATTGGGCAGGCGACGGGACATTTAAAAGTAAATTTTTCCTTTGAAATACTTTTCGTAAGTTAATCAATTCAGTGCGCCCCTCAAATTTTATGCAGCTATATACACTAAACGTCATTGTTCAGCATTCAAGCTTACCATGTGCTTATATTCTCATGGCAAATCGTATGAGTGATACCTATAGGCGTGTTTTTACCGTAATCCGTGACCGTTTGGAAGAAGCAGTGCCTGAAAGCTTTATGCTGGATTTCGAAACGGGTCCTTATTTTAATTTAGTTTGTAAGTATATGAAATCTTAGGCGCAAAAACCGCATTCCTTTACGTGTGGCCCGACAGCAGTATCAGACATTGCTTATTCCACTTAGCCCAGGCAGTGAATAGGCGTGTGCAGCAAGCAGGCTTAACGCAAATTTACTTACGAGATATTGAATTTCGGAAAGCAATTAGATCATTGGCCACACTTTCTCTCCTTTCTCGAAATGAGGTCGAGCTCGGCTATCAAATTCTTCGAAATGTTGCACCACAGCAAGCGTTACCAATTTATGATTATTTCCAAACGTATAGTTTTCTTAAAAGCAGGTTTTGGGCCGTCAGCCAAACCCCGGGGGGGTTAACTACAATGTAGCTTTTCGTTACAATTTTTAAGAACGTATCTTTTTCGCCTTGATGACGATGGAAACCGAAGACCAGCTTATTTTATTCCTGAAACCTGGAACATGCATGATTCGGTAATTGCAGATCTTGGCAGAACCAATAATGGAATGGAAGGGTTTCATTCAAGCTTCAACAAACGTTTTTCAGCACCTAAACCCCCTCTATCAACGTAAATTAAAATTACTTGGCAATTTTTAAAATTCAAATTTAAGTTTCATATTAAAAATCAAAGATGAAGAGGAATACCAAAGAAATAAAATGAGACCACATGAAATTGACCCGACACGTCCAGTAGCTGAAGTACCCCGTACCAAAAAATATTTGGAAAATGATCAAGCCATCAAAAACCTGATTGAACAATTTGATCAGCTTGGTCCTGATCAGCGTGATGATGAAAGATGGATTACACATTTACACGCACTGTCATTTCGGCTTACCACAAAAGGAATTGATCATTGGCTCGATTGAGCGAGCATCTTTAAAAAAAATAAGAAAATATTAAAAAAACAAGCAAATAATAAAAAAAAAACAAGCAAAAAAAAAAAAAAAAATATTAAAAAAAATGAAAACACAAAAAAAAATACTGTGGTTCGTCCAACCTGAATGTATTATAATAAATATTTTTTAGTATTTAAATTATTTTATATATAGTTTTTTCATTAGAATTTGTGTTGTGGTTTGTGTGGACTCAATGTCTGCTACCTCCTCGTGGTTGAGTCTGGAAACAGAGTTAATTTCCTATCTTTCAAGTTTAGGCATTTTTAACTCTGGCCAAAGCAGATAAAATTTAATTTTTTTATTTTTTATTGGGGCGCAAATGTAGCAGGCGCAAATGTAGCAGGCGCAAATGTGGAGGCGCAAATGTGGAGGCGCAAATGTGGAGGCGCAAATGTAGTAGGCGCAAATGTAGCAGGCGCAAGTGTGGAGGCGCAAATGTGGAGGCGCAAATGTGGCACAACCTAATTAGTGTAACTTTTGAAAGATATCGGAAACATTCTCCAGCATATTATTAAAATTTATTTGATAATTCTGATCACAAAATAATATATTTTTAGATGCGCTTAGCGTCAGCGATCTCAAAAAATTGGACTCGCTTGCTAAATTTCAATTTCATTAATTTTTTTAAAAAATTGAAGCTTAATTTACATAATTTAAAGTATGACTGACTAGATTTTATCTTTTAGAATATAAAAATGAGTGACAAAAAGTTTATGCAAAAAATTCAAAAATTTAGTTTTCAATTTTTTGAGTCTTAAAGATTTTTTTTTTTTTATTTTAAAAATAAAAAATAAATAAAATAAGAAAAAATTGGTGCAAATCAAAGGCCTTCTGAAAAGTGACACAAAGGAATGCAAGTATGTTAAGCGCTTTGGGGCTACCCGCGTTTCGGCGCTCGCATTTCGGCGCCAGCCAACTTTCAAACGTCATAACTTTTTAGGCAACCTTATGTTTTAAATCTTGTGTCATTCGATTGTTTTTCAAAAGTACTATATTAGCCTTACAAAAATTAAACAAATACTTTATAATATGAAAAATATAAACCAAAACTTACATAAATTTGACTGACTTTTTAGCGTTTTCATTTTATTACTACTCTTTCGTGAGTTCATCAATGGCTTTGCAGTACTTCATACAAAGCTTCTAAACACATAGAGCTGTTGAATGATACCG
>JBDPZO010000026.1:0-16023 GCA_039877585.1 Heterodera filipjevi | reverse complement strand
GACAATCGTTAAATTATAAGTGAATTTCAATTAAGTTTTATTTTTCACATTTTATTTTTGCTTTTTTATGTATTGCAATTTTGATATTTGATTTGAAAAAGTCATATTAAAGATATGATGAATTTTAATTGTTTTGAACATTAATTTTTATTTTACCTATTTAGTTTATATTTAACTGCATTTTTATTGTTTAATTTTTTTTTTAAGAAATTGTTTGTATATTTATCTTTTATTTATTTAGGTATTTTCTATTTTTTTTTTGTCTAAAAAAAAATAAATTAAAAGTTCTATTTATTATATTAAAACAAATATTAATAAGAATTACTATAGAATCACTCTTCACCATTTTATTTGCATTTCTTTAAAATACAATGCTTTTTTTTGGTTTTTAAATATATTTTGTTCAATTTTAACAGGGTTCTTTCTTTGAAAATTTATTTGAAATTTTGCATAGTTCTGAGGAACAAAGAATTGCTGATTAAATATAGTGGGTTTTAAATTGTACTAGCAGCCTTTTATACCACTATTGGGTGTAGGACTTCTCGATTTGCTTAGTTTATTTTGTTGTTTTTATTAAATTTTGTAGATTATTTTTATACTAATACATCATTTAAGCAAATTTTATTTTTTTTTTATTTTTTATTTCTATTTCTGGCATTGAATAGGCTTTTTTTTACTTTGTCAAAAAATATTGAATCTGCTATGGCTCGTTGTAATTTTGAAAAATATTATTACTTGAGAAATGCTTTGATTTAAAAAAAACAATTTTTTTTTTAGTTATGGTATCCCTTACTATATAATAAGTGAGCCCAAGCCCCGCCCCTTCGTTTGAATTCCCGCCCAAATGTCAATTTGTTGCAAAAGAAAAAAGAAAGTGAAAAAATTAGATAGTGTTTGTTTACTTAAAAGTCGAAAAAAAGCAGAGAAAAAACAAAAGGAAAAATCATATGAAGGTTAAAGAAGGGACAGAGAATGTTTGTTAATATAACAAAAACAAACAAAAGTTTCTCAGTCCTTCCACTTTTTATTATGAAAATTATTTTTAACATTAAAAATTTCCGACTGCTTTCCAAATTTTTTTTTATTTTGTTTTATTAATTTAAAATTCATACTTATTTTTTTTTCGTGGTTCTAATTCATTAAAAATTACTCGAATAAAATTTAATTTGTCGCCGCCTAAGCAGCGACGAGGAAAGCAGTGGACCAAGCATCAAAGATGACTAATGAGAAATGGAAATGATATAAAAGATGGGGAAAAGACAAAGGGGACCATTCGAAGCAATTTCATTTTGTGGTTAAATATATTGTTGAATCACCTTTATTTACGCCGATTTAACGGCAGTCAATTGTGGGGTGAATTGGGAAATTTATTGGTGGAAATAATTTGTCTTAATATTATAGGGTTCCCAGGCTATCCTGGAAGTCGATATTAGTGTTCGCGACATTTGGTGCAACGGCCGAAGATAAAAATATACGGCCAGGTGTAAGAGTTATTTGGTGATTACAATTTGGTATTTTTCAACCAAATTTTATTTTGCAATCGGCTTTTAAAATCGAGTGAAAATGTCAGAACCAATAAGAACGGCTATTGGAGCGATGGTAAAAGTTAATACTTAGATTGGGTGTCGTTCGACCAATTATAGAAGCCCACAAACGAACCGAAGAGGGTCTGGACAAATTAAGAATGAAAAAGTGCTTATTACCGGGTTATAGACCGCATTGAAATAAAACAATGATTGGGACATATTTTAGAGGCCTAGGGGAAGCAACCCAAAATGAAGAGAATGAAACGTACCGACTATTTCTCTACCAAGGAAGACATTTTTACGAATGGGTTGAGGAAGGAAGAGAAGTGGTGGGTAAAATAAATATAATTTTAGTTCGAGAAGACAAGAGAGTCTCGCAGAAAGTGTTAAATCTGTAAAACTGATACAAGAGGACAAAATGTAATGCAGGGAAATGGAAACGAATTGGAAACATGCCAAATGCCAATGTTGGCCAAGAATAACGGGGAACAAGGGTTCGGCAATGAAATGAAAGTGTGAATTTTCCTAGGGCACCATGGCCATATTTTGACGGGGACCCTTGATGTGGCCAACTTTTTGGCAACAGTTTAGTGTTAATGTGGGTAACAAAAGTATCCCGGAGATTCAGAAATGTTCGTTTTTGCTAATGAGTCTAAAAGGTAAAGCAGAAAGAGCCGTTAAGGGTTATTTAGCCACGGGGGAAAATTATCCACTAATTTTAAACACATTAAAAAGACAATTTGGAGACCTAAAAGTGATAGGGAATCACTGCAAATGAGTTATTGAACTTACACTTGCAAATGAATCAGTTGTCTCTCTACGCTCGTGTTTCGAAGAATTAGAACGGATTTGCAGACAATTGCAGAATTCGGGTTTACATGAGGGAGAAGACGGGGAATTTATGCTAATGGCGGTAAAAAACAAATTTCCAAGGGCAATAATTTGGAAATTTTAAAAAAGGAAAAGGAATCGGGGCGAAAATGGAAAGTTGCGAAATGGAGGAAAGTTTAAATGATGTCATCTCTTTAAGAGAGGAAGCACTTAGATGTACAAGAAGCCTTAATTTAAGTAACACTAATTCATTCGTTCAAAGAAAAACGATGATTTGAATAAAGGAAGTAACAGGTTTAGAGGCAATGTATTCAGACACAACAATTTTAACAGAAGCATGGATGTACGAAGGGTTTTTTCTGTTCGAAAACGAAAGACGAAACTTGGTCAGAACGGGATTAACCCCTAAATGTTTTTTATGTAAAAGGTGCATTGGGCACTAATTGTAGGCAAGTGGTCGGAAGAGAAGCACGACTTAAAATAATTAACGAACAAGGGCGATGTCATAAGTGTTTAAGAAAAGGACATGATAAAACAAATTGCTCGGGTAAAAATTGTATAATATGCCGTCAAGAGCATCATAAAGCCATTTGTCCAAGGAGTCAAAATCAATTCAGAACTGGCGCAAATGTGACTGAATTGGGTAACAGGAACCAAGACCAAACCGATATGAGCAAGAAACTAACATAATAGCTGTTACAAATATTAAGAATAAGGAAAAAAGGGAGATTTTATTGATGACGATAAAAGTGAGAGTCTATTCAGGTTTAAATTCGAAAAATGTAATGGCGACTGTATTTTTTGATTGTGGGAGTCAAATTTCATTTATCACCGATGAATTGATAAAAAAACTGAGTCCACCCAGAGTTGAAGAAGGATTCTTGATTTGTTACCGATTCGTCAGACATCACCAACCAGAATAAATTCCCCAAATATTTCATACAATTGGAATTGAATAATGGTGAAAGGAAGGGTTAGTGGTCAGTAGAATTGACCAAGTTACGGGAAAATTAAAAAGGATTAAATGGAATCCGGAAAACTCAATTGCTAAATAAAAAACCAGATATTTTGATTGGAATGGCAGAGTTTTGGAAATTCTTTAAAAACGTTTCGCCCATTAGATAACTTTTCAGGGTTAACACGACGGTTGGTCCAATTATTTGTGGGCAAATCAATAATAAATTGGGTAAATTAGTCCTTATTCGAGAATGTCGCAACAATAATTCAAGAAACAAGTGAAGAAGAGCCCAAATTCTGGAATTTGGAAACGATAGGAGTGTGGGATAATCCGGAAGAAAAGGATGATGAAATCGCTTTTAAATTTTTCCGGAAACAGTCAAACGCGATAACGGGAGATATGTAGTAAGTTGGCCATGGAAGGACTCAAAGGATAAACTACCAACAAATTTTGGCTTAGCATACCGCCGTTTGCTAAGTTTACTAGAAAAAATGAAGATCGCACCAAGCCAATTGAAGGCATTAGATGAAACGTTTAAAGAAAATTTAAAAGAACAAATCGTGGAAGAGTCACTATAAAGGGATATAGCGAACTTTCTTGCCTCATCACTGTGTTTTTGCACCGGGTAAAAGCCGGAATTGTGTACGATGGCTCAGCCAAAACGAGGGGCGGAAAATGCTTAAATGATATGCTTTTTAGGGGACCAATCGAAATGCCGCAACTTCCGGGTCTAATAATGCGTTCACGAATTCCTAAAATTGCTTTATGGGCGGATATTCAACGAGCATTCTGGACATTGCAGTTAAAAGAAGATGACAGAGAGTATGTAAAATTTTTGTGGGTTCGAAACATTGAAAAGCCAGTGACCCAGCAAAATCTTTGGTTTTACGCTTTACAAAAGTTCCCTTTGGTGTCATTTCTTCCCATTTTACTTGGAGCAAACAGTTCGGCTTCATTTAAGCCAAATCAATTCTGAATTATCGAAAGAAATTAGAGAAAATTTATTTGTTATATATATTTTTGTGGGTTGTGATAAGAAGATGAAGCCATAGAAAAATATGAAAAAATGAAACAAATGTTTGCTGAAGCAAAAATGAATTTGAGAGAATTTGTCTCAAATTCGGAAAAAGTAAATAATCGATTCCAGAAAAGGATAGATTGGGTAAGGAAAAGCCAAAGGTTATGGGTATAAATGGGAGATAAAAACAGATGAGTTTTCTCTCGAATTTCCAGAGTCAGTGAGTAAAAAAATGACAAGGCGAAGGGTTTTAAAAGATTTAAACTCAATTTTTGACCGTGTGGATGGGCATCTCCGTGTCTTTTACCGGCAAAGTTATTCTTCCAGACTTTATGGGACTCAGAAAGAAAATGGGATGATCATTTAAATGAAAAGGAATGCGAAAAATGGGTTCAAATCACCCAAGTTGGAAAATGACCAATTTTAAACTTAAAAGAAGAGGAATGGATAAAAACGGAGAAAATCAATTGCATGTCTTTGTCGATGCTTCAAAGGATGCTTATGCAGCATGCGTTTACCTCAGAAGTAAAAGAAAAAATTCGAAACTTATTTATTATATTCAAGAAACCGGCTTAAACCAAGAAAAATGAAAGTGTCAATACCAAGAATGGACTTTTGGGAGTGCTAATTGGATCCCGTGCTATTAAATTTGTTGAAGATGAACTTGGTATCAAGGTGAAAGATAAACTTTTATGGTGTGACTCTAAGCCGGTACTAAGCTGGCTAAACTCGGAAAGTAGCCACCAAGGTTCGTGGCAAACCGATTAGAAGAAATCAAAACCAATATAGGATTGGAATGCAGATACATTCCGACAGAAGAAAATCCGGCGGTGTAGCAAGTAGAGGATGTACACCAGGCGAACTGAGAGACCACCCTCTGTGGTGGAAGGCCCAAAGTGGTTAAGCTTCGAGCATAAAAAATGGCCTAAAATAGTTTTAAAATTACTAAAAAAGGAGTGAGTAAATGATTCTGAAATTCGGGAATTGTTAAAGTAAATGAGTCTATTGATGAATTTATTAAATTTGGGCAGTATAAAGAATGGCATAAATTAGTAGTATTAATGGCAAAGGTCATCAAAATCTGCAAAAAATGGATGACTAACATCAAAAAAATACCAGATTCATTAGATTTACAATTTATTTCTGACTTAATTTACGTATCACCTAATGATTATAAAATCGCAGAGAAAACACTTTTAAAATTGGGACAAATTAACTGGGAAAATATATTAGAAAGAATAATCAGATCCAATGGGAAAAGGATAATGATGGGTTATAAGACTGAAAACCCGAATCAGTAAATCAGAAATGCCAGAATCATTTAATAAACCGATTGCGTTTCCGAAAGATTCAAAAATATTGGAAATACTTGTGTTAAAATCCCATAACGAAGTAATGCACGAAAGAGTTGATGCAACACTAAATAAATTTTTGGAAAATTTGGGCCCCGGGAGTCATAAGTGTTGTGAAAAGAGTTTTAGACAATGTGTCACTTGCAGAAAAAATCATGGACCCTCATTTGCATTACCAAAAATGCCACCTCACCCAAGGAAAGGGTAAGAAGAACACATCCATTTGAATATGTTTCATTAGACTATTTGGGCCAATCGATTATAAAAGAAAAAAAGGGTGATAAAATGAAATATTGGATTGTATTGATAACCTGTCTTACAACAAGAGTGTGTATTTGGAACCAGTATTTGATTTGACAGCAATCATTTCTTCATGTTAAGGAGATTTTCAAGCAGGAGAGGGAAGCCAAAATGCATTATGTCAGACAATGCTCAAACTTTTAAGTTAGCAGCCAAGGCAGGCGGAATGTATGATGCAAAATCGGAAAAGGAGCCCAGAAATTAGATGAGTATTTATAAAAGACAAAATTGGGTGGAAATTTATTCCCGCTTTATCTCCTTGGGAAAATGGGTGTGCAGAAAGATTGGTAAAAATTTGTAAAGATGCCTTGTCATCACTGGGTCGTATAATTCTAAAAGCAGGAGAATTGCGCACCTTTACAGCAGAAGTGGAAACTATTTTAAATTCAAGACCAATAACTTATGTATCTGTGGAACATGATGCCGAAGAGCACTCAGACCGATCGATTTTATTAATCCAGGGGCGAACTTGGATATTTTTACCAGAAAATGAGAATGAGGATAAAGAATTTAAATTGGGCAAATGCTCTCGAGGAAAAACTAAAGGAGAGATGGAAGCGCACAAACAAGCATTGGACATATTTTGGGACAGATGGAATCGGGAATATTTATTATGTTAAGAAATCGGAACCAGTGGTACCACAAAGGGCCAAGATCCCAAGAATTTCGAGACCAGAAAATCGGCGATTGCCATAAAATAATTTCAAAAGAAACCCGAGAAACCATTTTATATTTCAATTTTATTTATTTGCCTATCAATATTTTGTAAATGGAAAGTGGAATTTCAAAAAAAAAAGAAAATAACTAATATGTGATGCAAATATTCCGGCCAAATATAGGAATTGGCTTAATTAGACAATTCATTTAAAAAGAATAGATATTACATGGCTTTTATTTCGAAGTAAAATTCAAACATGTTTTAGCCAATGACGAAAAAATCGACCAAATTAATGAAAAAAAATGTGATCTTTTCTTTCTTTAAAAATTCTTAATTTAAGCGATATTATAAATTAAAAAAAATAAAAATAAAGCAACATAAAGGAGAAAAGATTAATTGTTACATAATCACAATTATGCATTTTTAATTTTTTCTAAAGCAACAAGTATCGTAACATCCAAGATGAAGAGGAATATGATAATTTATGCTTCACACCAATAATAATTTAATATTCCTAAAAATTAATAAGTTTTAAAATGTCATTAAAAAATGATCAAAAGTAAGCTAATAAAAAAATAGAAAAAAAAAATATATAATTAATGTTTTCGAGTGAAAGAAAAATTAAAATTTATTATAAAAACTAAATACATCAAATTTGGATATAAAAAAATATATTCAATAAACGATAAATTGAAAATGGATTCTTACAAAATAAGTTATTAATTTTGTAAAAGGATCATTTATCAGTTTAATGACAATTTTAAGAATTAACTATTCTTAAATAGGGAGAACTACTTCATTCTTTGAAGAGCAAAAGAAATGTCGACCCGGATTATAAAATATAAATTCGAAAAGAATAATAAAAAATAATTTACATGCTATTTCTTTTGGAAATGTTAGAGAAAAATTTTTATATAAATTGTAAAAAATAATACTTAAAATTTTATTAAAAGTTTATCCGAGAATAAAACAGAAAATATGAAAAAGAACATACAAACATGGTGTACCAAATAAAACTTAAACCAACTAAAAAAAACAAATACATGGAAACCCATATTAAATGAAAAATATTTGATTTTCCGGAAACTTATAATTAAGCTTATATCAAAGATAAATGCATCATTTGTTTTATTAAAAGATCTTTGTTTAATCGTATATTGTTTAATTATTGTACGGAACCGGGGCGGGGGCGGGGATTCTCCTGTTTTTTTGGGGCCGTTCCCCGATCCCGGTTTGCAAAAAAAAAGAAGAAAAGTTCCGGTCCCGAAATTTGGTTCTTGGCGTGGCCGGGGCAAACCGGGACCAAATAGCACTGGTAAGAATGGGGTTCAAAGAAATTGTTGAGAAAAATGAAGAAAAGGGAATTTAGAGGATAAATTTGTTATAAATAGGTTTTTGCCAAAAGCCCTGGTCGCGCGCGACATCCCTAATTATAACAATCATTTTTATACTTATGAGTCCTAAAATTTTATCAAAACAAAAAAATAAAATAATCGTTTATTATTTTTATCTTTTTAGGTCTTATTTATAAAGAAAAACAAACATTTTCTATTTATTTTTGTAATAATTTTTATACCAGAATTTCGACCAAAATTTTTTATCTTTAGTATTAATTCTATTTTTTTTAAATGTTAAGTTGAATAACTTATTGCTATGGGAAGTCTATGCAAAAATAATAAATTAATCATTTTTTGCTTTTTCGTTTGATAGCGTTTAGTGTTTGCCTAAGCGTTATTGTAATTTTTATTATAAAACAAAATTTTTATTATATATTACTATGTTCAGCCATTTTCATTCGATTTTACATTTCTTGCAGACATATTCAATTTTTAATAATCAAAAGAATATCATTTTTTACTTTGCTTTAATTAATTCACTAAAGTATTTATTCTTTAAAAAGTCATTATTATACGATTTTATCACTAAAAAATCAACAATTATGGAATGGGAAGGAAATCTAACATAAATTAAAAAATAATAATTATTAAACACAAGCAGAATTGGTTAAAAAAGAAAAAATAAATAATTAAAATGTGAACTAAGAAATAATTCAAGGACCAAAAACATAATAGATATTATTGTTTCAAATTTATTTATTGTAAAAAAAAAAATTAAAAAATGAAAAGGAAAAATTATTTTACTAAAATATTTACTCATCGTTGTTTCTTCGGAATGCTTTTTTTGTAATAATTAAAAAAAACAATATTCGATTATTAAAGCCCTTTTTCTGTGGCAGTACAGGAATGTCACAATCCTCGGGTTCGCCATTGGAATATCAGCCATGAATAGAGAAAAAATTAATTATAAATATATATTTTTACTTGGGTACGAAAATACGGATTGCTAAACTTTTTTCAATCCCCAACATGAGTAAAATAATAAATGAATTGAATGAAAAAGGTGCAAAATTAAAAAATTACAAAACAAACAAGTCATTGTTTTCGTGACAGAATACTTATTACAAGCTATTTATTAATGAAATACTGAAAAATGAATATCTAACAACTTATATTATTATTTAAACATTGAATTATTACATTTTAGTGAAATAGAAAATTAAAATTCTTATAAAAATTTTCTTTGAATAAATATTTATTATATCGTATAATTTAAGCGAAAAACCGAAAAAAGCAAAAGTATATTAAATTACTAATTTGACACATAATTTAGAGCCAACAAAATTCAGTATAATTATAAAATAAACGAAAAAATTAAAGTGCTTCTAACATTTTTTAACGAGAAATGGTCAAGAAATAATAAAAGCATAATTAGTGTAACTTTTGAAAGATATCGGAAACATTCTCCAGCATATTATTAAAATTTATTTGATAATTCTGATCACAAAATAATATATTTTTAGATGCGCTTAGCGTCAGCGATCTCAAAAAATTGGACTCGCTTGCTAAATTTCAATTTCATTAATTTTTTTAAAAAATTGAAGCTAAATTTACATAATTTAAAGTATGACTGACTAGATTTTATCTTTTAGAATATAAAAATGAGTGACAAAAAGTTTATGCAAAAAATTCAAAAATTTAGTTTTCAATTTTTTGAGTCTTAAAGATTTTTTTTTTTTATTTTAAAAATAAAAAATAAATAAAATAAGAAAAAATTGGTGCAAATCAAAGGCCTTCTGAAAAGTGGACAAACTAAAGAAGTTTCTATTCTATAAAAAGAAAAATTTTTTGCAATAATTGTGAGCGACATTAAAAAAATACAGTAAAAAAAATAAAACTTATTTCTAAGGGCTTAAATAATATAAATACAAAAATATTTCAGACCCATGTCAAAAATCAACAATTTATAATATGCAAATGGAGGATGCCAACCAGCTACAACATAGCGAAATACAATTGCCAACACTGGGCCAAGAAAAAATACAATTTGAAGAACCTTTTATTAAGAATCAAATCAATTATAAAATGCCTTTAAACTTTTAAATGAAAACTTAAACTAAAATTAAAAAGCATTTATATTATATTAAAAATTTAAATGATACAAAAAAAAAAGACATACAAAATAGATAATATGTTTTTATAAATTAAGTTTTCTTATTTTTTATTAAACGATAATTTAAATAAAAAATAAATTAAATAAAATTTTGTGAAATAAAAATAAAATTAAAAAAATCAAGAAAATATAAAGATTCGTTTTTTTCAAAAAAAAAAAACATTGGACTGACTTTGGGACACAAAAGTAAAAGAATTCAGTACATATAATAATTTAAACATGCCGTTTCTAGAGCAAGGGAAATTGGGCCCCGCGAAGTTTGGGCTCGAGACCGCAGCCCCCCGAAGAACATACACAAAATTGTAATTTCTATTTAAAATATTCTAAAAAAAGATTATTTATAATTCTTAATCAAATTACAGCAAAACAATTAAATGTAAAATACAATGAATTTTTAGTTAAAAAAGTATTAAAAAAAAATCTTGAAATAATGAAGAGTTTGGGGAAAACCCAAATTTTAATAAATTGTTCGAAAATTTAAACGACAACAACACCATTTGTTTTGATTGCGGATATGGACGTAGACGGAAACATGAGTAAGAATATCATAGATTAAAATTTTTCAAATTTTTTTTAAAGATTTGCCCGACTTTATTTTAAATGTTTATTCACCATATAAAAGAAAAAAAAATAATTTTTTTTAAATAATATAGATTTAATGAAAAAAGCAAAAACGGAATTTAAGAAATTACCTAGCACCATATAAATCTGTTTGCCAAGGATTATTTTAAATTCATTAACAAAATATTAGAAATTATTAAATAATAAAATACTTTGAAATTAATAATCCGTAATCACTTTATAAATGTTTTTTTCCATAAAATAAACCTATAATAAAATGATTAATAATGAGCCTTTTATTTAAACAGCAATAAATTAAAAAAAGGTAATCTTTCAAAGTTAAAATAAAATTCAAAAAAGGAAATCAGATGAGACTGAGGGAGCTAGTTTAGAGCAACCAGTCGACATTAAGTATAGATAAAAATGCTATTATTATAAACCAATGCATATTATTCCTAAAAAATATTCCAAAAACATGAAAATTAAATTAATGCAACAAATTGCATAACAGTAATAAAGTAATTACCAATGAAATAAATTGTAATTCAAATGTTTTTTTGTAAACATTTTTTGAGAATTTATTTTTTCATTAAAAAACAAATTCATAGCAGACAGAATTATTATCGAAAGCTCATTCATAAATTCACTCATCCAATAATACTGTAAATTGAGTTTACTCTTTTTTTATTAGGTTTTTATTAAATTAAAGATTTATATATATATTTTTGCTCATCTATTAAATTGTCAACACATTAATTATTAGTTAATTTTAATAACTCAACTAATAGTATCCCAAATTGTTACAAATTTTGCGCCAATATACTTTAAAAAATATTTTGGCAGGAGCCTTAACACTGTAAAATTTCGATTTTTTATGATCCCAGAATTTTTTAAGAAAATCTTCTTTTTCCAACCTGAACGCCAACTTGGTGGAAAAAAATAAAATTTCAAATTTAAAAAGGGATTTAATTTTGAAAGTATTTGACGCAAATTAATGAAAAAATAATAAAAAAAAAATATAAAAAAGTTTTGTAAATTTTTTCAACTCTTGCCCATAACTTCTTTATAAGTTAATGAAATTTACCAAGATTAAAGCCATTTGATAGCTATAGAATGATATCAAGAAACTTGATATAGTTACGTTTGAACAAAGTTATGACAAGATTTACTCGAAAACTTATGTAAAATGGCGCATTTAACTAACGCACTAGCACCTTTTGCTAAATCAGCTCTTTGTGTTCGCTATCTAAAGTAGGAACAAAATTCCTCAACATCAAACAATATGTAAAAATTAAAATTATTGCAAAAAAAAATTATATAAAAATTTTGACTTTATATTCTACTTAGTTCGTTAGTGAATATTCATAATGTTCAAGAAATATATATATATATATATATATATATATATATATATATATATATAAATAAAATTTGTTTTAACACTTCAATACATAAAAAACAATAAAATAAAATGCATAATATTGTTTGAAATTCACCCTCATATTATAATAATACTGTATTATTGCACAGAATATATGAAAAAACGAAAAACATAAATTAAAAGAAGAACGAGAAGTTTGCGAAGCTGTACGGAGGGAAAATAGTATAGTTTTTAATAAAATATAAAACAAAAAAACATGATAATTAAAAGATTGACCCAAAAAAATTCATTGCAATTCTTAGTAAATGAAAAATATATATATATTATTTGAAAAATATAACAATACTAAGTATTTTAAAAATTCTGAGTTGATTCAAACCACAATGATGAGATGAAGGCAAGATAAATACTTAATAGAAATATTTAAAAAGTTTTTAAGTTATTTTTTAAAAGAAAATATTGCCGTTAGACTAAACTAACAAGTGAATGAAGTATTCTTACACCTAAAAAATTTAGTAAATTTTTTCACAATGTCTTTAACTACTTATAACATATGAAATGAATAATGTTAGCATTTCCACTCTTGAGATAAATAAAAACTTGCCGAAAATATTATTTGAAGCACAAAAAGAAATTAAATAATTTTAATGTAAGAAATAAAACGGGCACATAAATTAGAGGCAAATTTGGCAGCAAACAAAACCGGAATTTAGTTATAAAACTATAAATCTTTCAAATTGACTACAAAAAGATTGATATTTACGCAATTTAATTTTTAAAAAATACCGAATCTTTGTTAAACCTCAAGTAAATAAACATACACAAAACTAATTTTTTTTTTGTCTTAAATATGTTGTTTAAATAAACTTCAAAAGTAATACAATAAATTAATAATAAATTTCATTGTAAAATTAGTATTCCAATTAATTCGCAGCAGTTTTTACTTTCTTTTTAAGTTTGCAAAAAAAAAAAAAACTACAAGAAACCTTTTCCACCTCTTAGTTTTCTGAAAGCCTAATGCAATTTTTCGAAAATAAAATTAAAAAATGGACAAAATACAGACATTGGAACAGAGACATAATGACAATTTCATTCAATAATATAAACAAAAAAGGCAACTTAATAAAAAAGAGTAAATTAAAAATGTTATAAACAGTCATAAACAAAATCGAAAATTACATTTAAATACAAAAAAGTAGAAAAAACAAAATAAACATAAAATAAAAAATTCAACCATTTTTTGTGCTCTTTCCAATGGTCTAGTCGTTTTTTGCAGAAAATTTTTTGCAACCCCCTAGGAATTTTTTTTTCGAAAATTTTCCATATTTCAAGCCATTTCCGGGTTTTCTGATCACCGTGAAGGAGTGGTCTGATCACTTCGGTGTAAGTACATTACGCTAGTAGGAATTTTTGAAGATTTTTGATTTACAAAATATTGATTTATTTTTTAAATAAGTTTTTGATGTAATACAAAAATCGCGCAAATGGAAGTATTTTCAAGTTGTAAAACAACGTAAATTCACACTATGATTAAAAACATCAGTGAAAGCCCTAAAAAAATAACGAGAAGATAATTTTTAAAAGAAATTTAATATTTAACGGACAAATTAAAAAACATAGTAGAAAAAAATTTCATTTTAATTAAAAACTGTCATTATGACTTTTTTGCTAAGTGTCAAACGGAAAATACTAATTTATCGCAGACCAATAAAAATTCAAAATAATAATATTAAAAAAGGAAGCGCATCGCACGTAAAAAAAATGGAATGGCATAAGATTTTGAAAATAAAAATATATTATTCAATAGTTTAATCGTTTAAAATTTTATTCGTTATTTAAATTATAATATAATTTCTTAGCAGTTTTCATTAAGTTATAGTGTAAAATTGAAAGTTTTATTAAAATGAAAAATATTCTTAAAAATTCATTCCTCAAAAAAAGTAATGTAAAAAAGTTAATGCGATTAAAAAAAAAAAACGAAATTAACGCATATGTTTAGCAATAAAAATGCAAAAGATTCAATAATTAAAAATTCATAAAATAAATTATATTATTGCAATAAAACAGTCGATTGAAACTGTATTGATCTGATGTAAAATGAATTATAAAGCAAAGTTAAATAAAAACAATCAAAGGTAAACAAAAAAAGTAATTTTGCAATGAGAAAATATAAATTGAAATTTTTGATAAAATTTCTAATAAATGTTGAAATGCTTTTGTTAAAAAATAAAAAAGAATACATTTATTTTGCGATAGTGAACCCATTTTTGAAGACTCCACAACTTAAGCTCGACTAATTCCAAATTTATAAATATATATATATATATTTGGCGAAATTTGCCATTAAAATCTTACAAACTCCTCCTTTGTACGTGTCACTTTAGGGGGGTATTTTTTAAAATAACGTTCAAATTTTGAAACCAAAAAAAGATCCCGCAAGAAATTTTAGATGCTTTTTAATTTTTTTAGATAATAAATTTTTTCTTAATTTTTGAAATTCTAAGCGAAGTGATCCGGCCGGGCAGACAACTATTTCAAACATCGAACTTTCTTGGCTATTAACTTATTTGAAAGTTATAAAAAAAGTTTCGAAATTTTCAGTTAAGCATTAAAATTTAATACAACTTTTTATTTAATATAACGCTTTATGAATATAAACTTTATCAAATTTGACAATTTCGGGGTCATATTTGTGAGTAAATTTTTTTTCACTTTGGCAGCTTTAACTTTGTTAAAAATTTTTTTAAATTTGGATGGCTATTTAAAGTAAATTAAAATTATCGGATCATGTAATTTTTTTAATTTAGTTCCTTTTGAGCAACCTTAAAGAATTACGTTAAATTTCAAAAAAAAATGAGGAGTTTAATAAATGAACAAGCACTTGGAATAATATTTTTTATCTTAACATTCTTTTAAATATTTATTTAGCTATTTTTGAGAATTAAATTTTATGGAAATGCCAAATAATTGAAAAAGAAAACTTTAAATGATTAAAAAATAGTATATTATAATGTTATTGTTATACCCCCCCCCCCCTTCTCCCGTCCCCCTCCCGTTTGTTAATTAATGAAAATGATGAAATAATAATTTTTCGTATTATTTTTAAATTCTTAATTCTTTCAAGTTTGCCTAGCGAGCGCATTTGACGCTAGTTTCATTGAAAACTCATCAACAAATAATATGTTAAAAACTAATCAATTTATTAACTAACTGCATAATAAATTTTATTTAATTTTCTAAGGATATACTTGCTAAAACTACGCTTAAATTTAAATGATGTATTCATCACTAACAATCAAAATGAAATTAATTAAAAGAGAGTTTTATCTAGCGAACCCCCTAAAGTTAAGATAATAATTCACTTTTGTTAAAAAATAAAAAAGAATACATTTATTTTGCGATAGTGAACCCATTTTTGAAGACTCCACAACTTAAGCTCGACTAATTCCAAATTTATAAATATATATATATATTTGGCGAAATTTGCCATTAAAATCTTACAAACTCCTCCTTTGTACGTGTCACTTTAGGGGGGTATTTTTTAAAATAAATTTTTGATTAATATTAAACTAAAACAAAAAAAGAAAAATTACAATTTGACTGTTTTTCATATGAAGTTAAGAAATAATATCTTTTGCCAGACAAGAAAAGGCAAAAAGGCCATATTATTCACTTTTTGTGTAAAAAAATTAAAGAACATTAAATTAGCCAACAAAAAAAAAAAGAAAAATTACAATTTGACTGTTTTTCATATGAAGTTAAGAAATAATATCTTTTGCCAGACAAGAAAAGGCAAAAAGGCCATATTATTCACTTTTTGTGTAAAAAAATTAAAGAACATTAAATTAGCCAAAAAAAAATAATTGCCGCTATACCTCTCTCATTTAGTCAAAGAATGTTTGAGCGCAGCATTTCGCGATCCAATAAA
>JBDPZO010000250.1:0-39522 GCA_039877585.1 Heterodera filipjevi | reverse complement strand
CGTAAATAATATGGAAATGAATTTGTTATTATTGTTTGTAACATCAGCAAAGAAAACATCATACCATTCATAAAGAAAAAAGTTTTATTACCCATTTTTCGTGCATAATTTGGCACATTGATCAATCATCCCCTTTTTTACTCAAATTTATTTTCACCTATTTCTTGAATTTGTTTTTTTAAAAGGGTCTTAGTGTCCAATTTACCGGTCCCCCATAAGTCATCCATTCGCAATTCATTCATTATTTTGATTTACTTTTTTCTTTCTAAAAATAAAACCGATCCAAAAAATGAAATTTTATTTGATTCTCGCCTTCCTAATTGTCTTGTTAGGGTCAACGTGTAAAAAAACATTTTGAATTTAATTTGAACTAATTTAAATTGCAGGTCAAAGGTGGTGCTCGTCGTCGAGGGCGAGGCATTGTCGAGGAATTGCAAGAGATCGCCCAAAAAGCAATTGATGAGGCGCGCGCGAAGCATGGATGGACTCCATGTTCGAATTCAACCACAACACAACAACCACTTCAACAAAAACGGCAATCACCAACACCACCACCACCTGACTCGCCAATGTGATTTGATCTTTATTTTTCTTCTAATTTTTCACAACATTTATGCATTTATTATTTAAAAAAAGAAGAAAATGTATAACAATATTTTAATATGTATGTATTATCAACAAAAAAATGACAAAACAAAAGGAATTCAATTGTCCAAATAAAAGTAATTTTGACTCGCTTTTTGTTCCATGTCGAGCTGAAAAGGGGGAAAAGAAGATGTCAAAAATATTGTATTATTCTAAATATTTTTCTCGAGTAGACAGACAAATTAAGTGAATATGCTTTTTTCAAAGTAAATCTTAGCAAAGGGTGAAGTTCCTCAACGCTTTGACAGTTTTCTTCTACACTTTGGAAGTTTGGTAAAATAAAATTATATTTGTGATTACTCAAAAATTTTAGTCTATGTGTGGAAGCCTATTGTTGGGGGTACGATGACTACATCCGTGCTCAGGGGATACGGCATGGAAACCTGGTGCCAAATGCAGCAGCGGGTATTTTTTCTCTATGGGACAAAAAGGTTTAACAATTTCTATGAGTTTTAGGTGTGCCCCCGCCCCTCCCTCGCCAAACAATGGGCTGGAGGACCCCCTTTTTTTTTGGGTCTCCTAGGCTGCTGAATGTGTGCGCAGCATTCTCAAAGTAAGTCCCTCTGCTCAGTATCCGAAAAACTTTTGGATTTCAGGTTTTGGCAATGCATTAAATATTGACCGAATGGATTATTAGAATTGTTGGTGAAATAATCGGCCATTTTTGACAATTATTGTTCTCGCTCGCATAAATTGCTTGAAGTTGAACTTAGTTCTCAATTGAATATGTTTTAATTTCAAATAAAAAAATCTGAGAAAATTCATGCTAGCGTATCTTTTGGTGCTGATGAAAAAAGATAACTAAACCAACTCGATCAGATCACTCCTTCACTTTGGTTACGAACCTATGTATAACTTCTTTAGTTGTTGTTGAAGGCGCGCTGTCGATTGGTCGCGCGTCGATTGGTCGCCAAAGCCAAAAATAGTCGATTCGTCGCCAAATTTTAAATTTTCTTTTAATCATTAAAAACGGACCTTTTTTATTCTTCTTACTTACATAGTAACCAAAAGAAAAAGAAGTTAATATAACCAATTTATTATTGTCTGAATTGAAAGAAAATGCAGTCCAAATCGGTGCTCCCTACGATTCGTCCGGCAACCCAAAAAACGACGATTCGTCCGCCTAGTAAAAAACTATAATTGCCCGGTCGATTCGTCTGTCCGCCATAAATATACCCACCTTTTTCATTTTTCTTCCTTAAGCACTTACATGGAGTTAATTCACTGCAAAAAAATTGACAGAACAAAGTTATTTTATTTTTTAAAATTTGACGTGACAACACGATAACAAAAAAAAGTCAAAAGAAAAAAAAATGAATTAATCATCATCATTTTTTCGGTTTCGGTTTCGGGTTGAAAATTTCGGTTTCGGTTTCGGTTTCGGGTTGAAAATTTCGGTTTCGGTTTCGGTTTCGGGTTGAAAATTTCGGTTTCGGTTTCGGTTTCGGGTTGAAAATTTCGGTTTCGGTTTCGGTTTCGGGTTGAAAATTTCGGTTTCGGTTTCGGTTTCGGGTTTCGGGTTTTTTAGCTTTCGATTTCGGTTTCGGTTTCGGGTTGAAAATTTCGGTTTCGGTTTCGGTTTCGGGTTGAAAATTTCGGTTTCGGTTTCGGTTTCGGGTTGAAAATTTCGGTTTCGGTTTCGGTTTCGGGTTGAAAATTTCGGTTTCGGTTTCGGTTTCGGGTTGAAAATTTCGGTTTCGGTTTCGGTTTCGGGTTGAAAATTTCGGTTTCGGTTTCGGTTTCGGGTTGAAAATTTCGGTTTCGGTTTCGGTTTCGGGTTGAAAATTTCGGTTTCGGTTTCGGTTTCGGGTTGAAAATTTCGGTTTCGGTTTCGGTTTCGGGTTGAAAATTTCGGTTTCGGTTTCGGTTTCGGGTTGAAAATTTCGGTTTCGGTTTCGGTTTCGGGTTGAAAATTTCGGTTTCGGTTTCGGTTTCGGGTTGAAAATTTCGGTTTCGGTTTCGGTTTCGGGTTGAAAATTTCGGTTTCGGTTTCGGTTTCGGGTTGAAAATTTCGGTTTCGGTTTCGGTTTCGGGTTGAAAATTTCGGTTTTCGGGTTTGATTTTCGGTTTCGGTTTCGGGTTGAAAATTTCGGTTTCGGTTTCGGTTTCGGGTTGAAAATTTCGGTTTCGGTTTCGGTTTCGGGTTGAAAATTTCGGTTTCGGTTTCGGTTTCGGGTTGAAAATTTCGGTTTCGGTTTCGGTTTCGGGTTGAAAATTTCGGTTTCGGTTTCGGTTTCGGGTTGAAAATTTCGGTTTCGGTTTCGGTTTCGGGTTTCGGGTTTTTTCCCTTTCGCCCCATCACTAATGTAGGCCATCCAAAAATTGATATTTCTCTAAAATATTTGGTAATTTGCGGGTGGTGGGTGCTAGGGGTGATGCGACATTTGCGGCGCGGGACGCAGAAAAACTTGTAGAATGAACTAAGTTTATTGTTCTTAGTGTCATCGAAAGCCCTAAATATGCTCTATCTTATACCAAAAAATCAAAAGAATTGATTAAGTTTCGGAAAAGTTATGATAAAAAGATAACCAAAAACAGATATTCCCAAATTTTCGAACATTTTAGGTCAAAACTCAATCAATTCTTTTGATTTTTGGTATAATGTAGAGCATATTTAGGCGGTTCGAATGACACTAAGAATAATAGATTTAGTTCACTCTTCAATTTTTTCTGGGTCACGCGCCGCAAATGTCGGCGCCGCAAATGTCGGCGCCGCAAATGTCGGCGCCGCAAATGTCGGCGCCGCAAATGTCGGCGCCGCAAATGTCGGCGCCGCAAATGTCGGCGCCGCAAATGTCGGCGCCGCAAATGTCGGCGCCGCAAATGTCGGCGCCGCAAATGTCGGCGCCGCAAATGTCGGCGCCGCAAATGTCGGCGCCGCAAATGTCGGCGCCGCAAATGTCGGCGCCGCAAATGTCGGCGCCGCAAATGTCGGCGCCGCAAATGTCGGCGCCGCAAATGTCGGCGCCGCAAATGTCGGCGCCGCAAATGTCGGCGCCGCAAATGTCGGCGCCGCAAATGTCGGCCAATCGGTGCTAGGTCGTTTCTAAAAAAAAGTATAAATAACAGAAAGTTTTTTTTCACGCCTTTTAACGGTTCTCTTTAAGCTACCTTGACCTGTGCATGGTCCACTATCCAAGGGACTTCTTTAGGGATGTCTCTAACATGAGTTCGAACAACAGGGATGACCGTGCAGAGGTGTATGGTGTGCTAGAACACTATAATGGTAAGTGTGGTTAATACTACTTATTATTTTAAAGCAAGTTTATCTTGCCACGATGGTGCTATCTTGATCGACAAAAAGAGGATTAAAATCAGATTTTTGGATCAAAAATCAAAACATTTTCCATAGAAATGTTGCCATAAATTCAATTGAAAAAGAGAAAAGTCGGTTTTTTTTAGTTGTAAAGGTCGAATTTTTATTATTATTTTTTTAATTTAAGGTTTAGAATTTATTTTGTCCGTGACTACAAACTAAATCATTAAAAAAGATATTCGAAAAAATATCGGTTCTAATACACTTTAAGTTAGTAAACGGTTTTACTAACTACTACTTTATGAGTCTAGTCGGTTTTTATGTGTCCAATCAATTGGCCACCTTGGTTTTATGGGCCATAACTTTTTCTTTTTCCTGTATAAAATGGAATTTCAGCTTTCACATTTTTAGTATGTGGCAAGAATTCGGTCAACCTTTATTTTTATTCAAATCATTGCTGACTTCTTTGAATTTTACTTTGTCAAATTGCCTTTTTCTTTTTCCTGTATAAAATGGAATTTCAGCTTTCATATTTTTAATATTTAGTTAGATTCCGGTCAACGCCCATCTTCTTATTAAATAATTGCTGACTTGCTTGAAAATTTACTGGTTAAATTGTCTTTATCGCCACCCTATAGAAAATGCATATTTCAGCTTTCACATTTTTAGTATGTGGCAAGAATTCGGTCAACCTTTATTTTTATTCAAATCATTGCTGACTTCTTTGAATTTTACTTGGTCAAATTGCCTTTTTCTTTTTCCTGTATAAAATGGAAATTTCAGCTTTCACTTTTTTAGTATGTGGCAAGAATTCGGTCAACCTTTATTTTTATTCAAATCATTGCTGACTTCTTTGAATTTTACTTGGTCAAATTGCCTTTTTCTTTTTCCTGTATAAAATGGAATTTCAGCTTTCATATTTTTAATATTTAGTTAGATTCCGGTCAACACCCATCTTCTTATTAAATAATTGCTGACTTGCTTGAAAATTTACTGGTTAAATTGTCTTTAGCGCTACCCTATAGAAAATGCATATTTCAGCTTTCATATTTTTAATATTTAGTTAGATTCCGGTCAACGCCCATCTTCTTATTAAATAATTGCTGACTTGCTTGAAAATTTACTGGTTAAATTGTCTTTAGCGCTACCCTATAGAAAATGCATATTTCAGCTCTCATATTTTTAATATTTAGTTAGATTCCGGTCAACGCCCATCTTCTTATTAAATAATTGCTGACTTGCTTGAAAATTTACTGGTTAAATTGTCTTTATCGCTACCCTATAGAAAATGCATATTTCAGCTTTCACTTTTTTAATATATGGCTATAAATTCGGCCAACCCATTTTTTCATTAAGATTATTGCTGGTCTCTGGTAAAATTTTTTTTTTAATTTAAGGTTTAGAATTTATTTTGTCCGTGACTACAAACTAAATCATTAAAAAAGATATTCGAAAAAATATCGGTTCTAATACACTTTAAGTTAGTAAACGGTTTTACTAACTACTACTTTATGAGTCTAGTCGGTTTTTATGTGTCCAATCAATTGGCCACCTTGGTTTTATGGGCCATAACTTATTCTTAATTAATTAATTATTAAAAAACGACAATTCCCGTTTTCTCTCCTTAAATTTTCAAAAGACACAGCAAAATTTAAATTTTTATGAACTTAATGATTAGGGCAGTGATTTTTAGTGAAGAAAAATCTAAAATAAATAACTAAACGGTTGTATTAATGCCATGATTATATTTTGTCTCTAGATTAAAAAATAGATGTTTTTTTCTAAGCTCATGATAAAATCCTATTCTCTTTGACGCAAATTTTTTCGTGAAACAACCATCATTTTTTCTGTTTCAAAAGCACTTCATATAATAAATTTATTAATGCCATGATTATATTTTGTCTCTAGATTAAAAAATAGATGTTTTTTTCTAAGCTCATGATAAAATCCTATTCTCTTTGACGCAAATTTTTTCGTGAAACAACCATCATTTTTTCTGTTTCAAAAGCACTTCATATAATAAATTTATTAATGCCATGATTATATTTTGTCTCTAGATTAAAAAATAGATGTTTTTTTCTAAGCTCATGATAAAATCCTATTCTCTTTGACGCAAATTTTTTCGTGAAACAACCATCATTTTTTCTGTTTCAAAAGCACTTCATATAATAAATTTATTAATGCCATGATTATATTTTGTCTCTAGATTAAAAAATAGATGTTTTTTTCTAAGCTCATGATAAAATCCTATTCTCTTTGACGCAAATTTTTTCGTGAAACAACCATCATTTTTTCTGTTTCAAAAGCACTTCATATAATAAATTTATTAATGCCATGATTATATTTTGTCTCTAGATTAAAAAATAGATGTTTTTTTCTAAGCTCATGATAAAATCCTATTCTCTTTGACGCAAATTTTTTCGTGAAACAACCATCATTTTTTCTGTTTCAAAAGCACTTCATATAATAAATTTATTAATGCCATGATTATATTTTGTCTCTAGATTAAAAAATAGATGTTTTTTTCTAAGCTCATGATAAAATCCTATTCTCTTTGACGCAAATTTTTTCGTGAAACAACCATCATTTTTTCTGTTTCAAAAGCACTTCATATAATAAATTTATTAATGCCATGATTATATTTTGTCTCTAGATTAAAAAATAGATGTTTTTTTCTAAGCTCATGATAAAATCCTATTCTCTTTGACGCAAATTTTTTCGTGAAACAACCATCATTTTTTCTGTTTCAAAAGCACTTCATATAATAAATTTATTAATGCCATGATTATATTTTGTCTCTAGATTAAAAAATAGATGTTTTTTTCTAAGCTCATGATAAAATCCTATTCTCTTTGACGCAAATTTTTTCGTGAAACAACCATCATTTTTTCTGTTTCAAAAGCACTTCATATAATAAATTTATTAATGCCATGATTATATTTTGTCTCTAGATTAAAAAATAGATGTTTTTTTCTAATCTCATGATAAAATCCTATTCTTTTTGACGCAAATTTTTTCGTGAAACAACCATCATTTTTTCTGTTGATTAAAAAATAGATGTTTTTTTCTAAGCTCATGATAAAATCCTATTCTCTTTGACGCAAATTTTTTCGTGAAACAACCATCATTTTTTCTGTTTCAAAAGCACTTCATATAATAAATTTATTAATGCCATGATTATATTTTGTCTCTAGATTAAAAAATAGATGTTTTTTTCTAATCTCATGATAAATCCTATTCTCTTTTGACGCAAATTTTTTCGTGAAACACCATCATTTTGTCTGTTTCAAAGCACTTCATATATAAATTTATTATCCATGATTTTATAATTTTGTCTCTAGATTAAACAATAGATGTTTTGTTTCTACCAATCTCATGATAACATCCTATTTTTTGACGGCAAATTTTTTCGTGAAACAACCATCATTTTTCATGTTTCAAAAGCACCTTCATATAATAATTTATTAATGCCCTGATTATATTGTGTCTCTAGATTAAAATAGATGTTTTTTTTTCTAGCTCATGATAAATCCTATTCTTTTTGAGACGCAATTTTTTCGTGAAACCACCCTCATTTTTTCTGTTTCAAAAGCACTTCATATAATAAATTTATTAATGCCATGATTATATTTTGTCTCTAGATTAAAAAATAGATGTTTTTTTCTAAGCTCATGATAGTAGTTAAGGCACGGTCAACGTCCGGGGTCCGAGAGGTGTGAAGTGTTTTCACACCCCGGACACCTACTGGTAATGTTTTCCCG
The DNA here is from genome assembly GCA_039877585.1 of Heterodera filipjevi. Lineage (NCBI taxonomy): Eukaryota > Metazoa > Nematoda > Chromadorea > Rhabditida > Heteroderidae > Heterodera > Heterodera filipjevi. The sequence continues at coordinate 31,860 of JBDPZO010000250.1, read as the reverse complement.
CATTACCGGACACCTACTGGTAATGTTTTCCCGCATTACCGGACACCTACTGGTAATGTTTTCCCGCATTACCGGTGACCGTCCGGTTGAGCCCCAGGGTGTGGGGCGGGTTTTCCCGCATTACCGGGAACGGTTTGGTTAAACCGGTGACCGTCCGGTTGAGCCCCAGGGTGTGGGGAGGGCCTTTTCGGGGACCGTAGTCCCAGGGTAAATTTTTTCCCGCATTTTTGGGGGGTATACTGTATTTTTGAAATCTTTAAGCCAAAGGGTATGGGGAATAATTTACACATTATTTGATGTTTTTTTCCCATATTTTCTCTATTGTTTATGTATTTATTTTTCCATTAAAATTGGTGTTGCGAGTGGATGGATGAGCGAGGGGGGGGGCAAGCGAAGAGAGAGACTTTCTTTTGTGACTTTGCCATATGTGCATGCATGCGTTGATGGAAGGCGAAAGTGATGAAGGGATGGAGTGTTTGTTATGTCTCCGCCTTTCTCTCTTTCTTTTTCTCTCATCGTTTTGGCAGATCATATGCTTCTCTTAGTCCTTCCTCACCCCTCTCTTTATTCGTTGTACAATCAAGTGTGTAAGGATAATGGCCGGATGGAGAGGGGGATGGTCCAAAATAAAAACAATTGTGGACAAAAGATCGCCGATATTTTGCATGTAAGTGTAAGAAAGGCAGCGGGGGGGGGAGGGGGGGGGGGTAATGGCCAGAGGGGAAATGGACTGATCATTTCATACACTTAACTTTCATTTTGGGGAAACTCCACAGGGATAGGAATGTTAATTTTTATGTTTTTTTTTTTACTTTGCCCCTAAATTTTAAGCAATCTGATCTGCAATGAGCTTCATCTACCCCACGAACATGTCATGGGTCGTGGTGGAACGCTGTGCATGTCCCCGGGCGGATGCTGTATGCATCCGTCCGGAGGAATACACAAAACCCGTGGAATGCCTCAACACAGCGCATTTGGGTTCCTTCACCAAACATCTTTTGGCTGAGCCATGCAACAACAACAACAACAACAATGTAAACATCACTGAATTGATGTTGCAGTTGAACAACAACAACAACAAGGGCAATTCGAATGCAATGATCGTGGTGCTCTTCCTGTTCATTTTGATCGTCCAGGTAGTAATTTTTGGTCTTAATTTTTGGGTACAAATAATTTAATTCCCCATTGAACATCAGATTTGTATTTTTTGGCTGATTTTCGTCAAGCTCACGACAATTGAACAGCTTCGTCGTCGTCGTCCTCGCTCCCCGGCTCGTCGTCCCAATGTTGAAATTAACCATCCGCTTCAGCTGCTCAGCCCGGTGAGTGGGATAATGTGCCTAATCCTTCCCCCCCCCCGGCACCTCCCTCTTCAATTGTTAAAATATTTTTCTTTTAAGCGGTCCTCAGTGCGAGCGCCCGCTAAACGCGCGGGGCTTCGCATTGGATGTATTGGAGTGGAGAAGGTAGGAGGAAGGAGGGATATTTAATCAGCAAAAAATTGAATCCTTTTCTTTGTCCAGGCCTCGACCTCTACCGCGCGCCGCACGGAGGAGGAGACCAACAAAGCGCCGAACAAAGTGGTATGAGAAGAATTTTTTTTTTTTGATAAATACAAAACCGTTTTCAGGGAGTTGAGTCTGAATGAGCCAAGGAGGGGCCAAAAAACTGAGGATTTTTTTTTGAAAGAGGATAAAGAAAGAATTTATTAATTGAAATTTAACTTTCATTTATTTTAAGGTATTTTAAAGTTAAATAAAATTTTGCTGTTTTCACAGGGAAAATATTTTTTTATTAAATATTAGTATCATATCATATACCAATTTAGTCCAGGGTAAATATTTACTTGAAATTTGAAAATTTTTTAATTGATAATTATATCGACTTTGAATCGACTGTCATGTTTGGCTATACCTTCGGCGTCTTCTGTATTCTTTCCATATCATCCTTCTGTAAATTTTTAAAATTAGAAATTTTCTTAGCTTTTATTTTTATTTTACTCTCCCTACCAAATGAACCAAGCGATGAAGAGGATGATGATCAGAGCGATGCACCATCCACCCAAATGAAGCTGTCGGCCTCCTCCTCCAAATACATAAACCTAAAATATTAAAACATGATTTAATCATTTTAATAAATTTACATGATCAATGTGAAAATAACGCTGTCGACGGACTTTGCGCTTGTAAATGGGAAGCAGTGGACCATGACGTGCCATTGAAAGAATTTGGAAGAAATGGAAAGAAGGGAATGAATGTGATAGTCATTCTCGTCCTCGGTGATGGCATTTGTTTGCTCATTCTTGCTTATTGACCTATATACAAGGTTATACGGCAATAACAAAAAAAAAGTGAGGGACCATCTTAAAAGCAGATTGGGATATTAGTAAATCGAAGGGTATATAAAATGAGAATCGAACTCAATTTGGTACCATTCATTATCAAATTTTCAAAAAAATGGCCATTAATATTAATGACAAAAAATCATTGATGGAAAATATTTTACCAGCGGTCGAGATCAGTCAGACGAGCACTGGTATTACCGTAAGCAGTGAACGCATTGCCGTACCACGAACCGTACCGTTCGACATTGTTGGAAAATGTCGAGAATGCAAGGCCACCGAGTGTGAGGCGGATTGGTGTATTTCAAAAGAAGGTGTGACCATTTGGTGCACCCGCTTCAAAATTAGCCCACGATTTGTGCCTTTCGATGTCATTTACGATTTGCCAAACTACACATTTTTCAAGGTCTTTTCATTTTTCCTATTTTATCTTTAATTTAAATATTTTTAGATTCGTAATAAGGGCCGTGTTTTCAACGTGGACCATGGCTTTCGTGCCAATGCTTGTACCCAGACTCCAACACCCGTGTTCAATTTGCCACCTCCTCCACCACCACCACAACTCCCGAAACGAAAGCAGACAAATAGTCAACAATCGGAAGAGCAGGTCGCACGGCAGTTTTTCGAATCACTTTCGGCAGCCACGGCTGGAATGAACAACAATCAACAACAACAACAACACCAGCAACCTAAACAAGAGGACGCCAACGAATTTTTTGGTGCTCTTTCCGCTGCAACTATGGGAATGAGTGTTGAACAGAACAAACCACCACCACCACCACTGCCACCAAAACCTCAACAACATCAACCCAACGATTCAGATTTCTTTGGGCCTATTTCGGCAGCAACAATGGGGATAAGTGTTGAACAGAAGCCACCACCCCCACCAAAACCCCAACAACATCAACCAAACGCTTCTGATTTTTTTGGACCAATTTCCGTAGCAACGATGGGGATGAGTGTTGAGCAGAACAAAGCACCACCACCGCCGCCAAGACCTCAACAACAACAACCAAACGCTTCTGATTTCTTTGGACCAATTTCCGCAGCAACGATGGGAATGAGTGTTGAACAGAACAAACCACCACCACCGCCACCCAAACCTCAACAACATCAACCCAACGCTTCTGATTTCTTCGGACCCATTTCGGCAGCAACAATGGGAATAAGCAATGAGCAACAATTACATCATGGACTACAAAAGAAACAGATGGACCAGGAAATTCTCGAAGAATTTCTTGAGAGTGTGTCATCCGCCACAACTGGTCTGGATGTTTCGCAAAAGAAAAAGCCAAAGAAGAAAACAAAGAAGGAGACAGAAGATGAGGAAATGACAGCAATTGCTTCGATCACTAAAAGGCAATAAATCTATTTAAATACTCATTATTATTTTATTTGTTGTAACAAAATTCATCATGTTAGGAAATCAATTTTATACGGATAAAGAGCTAAAATTAAAAATGCCATTCGGAATGATCATTTCGGGACCATCGGGGAGCGGGAAAAGCTCCTTTCTAATTCGGTTCATCGCCGAGTCTTCAGAACTTATGAGCCCTAAGCCCGCTTCCATCCTTTATGCCTTTGGTGAAATGTCAAGCATTGTGCCAACCCTCCAAAAATGTGGTGTTAATGTGTACTCAGGTGTCCCACCAGAGGAGCTGATTAAAAGCTTACCTAAACCTTTGCTCCTCATCCTTGACGACCTTTTGCTCTCGATTGATGAGTCCCATCTAAATGCTCTGTTCACCAAAAAATCTCACCATCAGAATTTTGCTATTGTATTTGTGGCACAAAATTTATTTGAAAAAAGGATTAAAATAGCGAGACAAAATGCTCAATACTTGGTGCTTATGCGTGCCCCAAACTCGGCACTTTCCGTTCGTAATATTGGCGTACAACTATTTCCCGGAAAATTGGATTACTTCCTATCCGCCTACCGTATTGCTACCAACAAACCCTATGGTTATCTTCTCGTTGACATGCACGCAGCTTCAAACCCGTTGCTGAGACTTCGAACTGGAATATTTAAAGAGGACGAAGAAGAGGGAGAAAAGATCATTTTCATTCCAAAAAATGGTATCTTGTAAAATCGGAGACATTGTTTATAAAAACGTTGATTTTATTCGCTCATTAGCAAAAACGAAATCAAACAGAAAAAGAAAGCAAATATTAAAGCGTGCAAATGCAGAACAGCTGCTGACGCTCGTTGAAATTTGTGTGAATATTCTTTGTTCACGATTTAAAATGACAACTCGTCAAAGAAAGCGCTTATTACCACATGCCAATTTTATTAGGAGCCTTGCTCGCCGAAGAACCGAGAGAGGAGCACGTAAACTTCTAACTCAGACTGGAAGTGGACTTGGTGGAGTATTTGCAGCTATTCTCACACCAATATTAATTGATCTAGCGCGTTCCGCTATAAATTCGGGCTCTAATTCTGACAAATAATCATTTTAACATGGCATCAAAATTTATTCTCGTCCCAGACGAAATTTACCGCGGCTTAACTAACAGTGTTTCGGGGGATATTAATTTAGACTTTGCTCACCGTGCGTTGGAAAGAACAAAAAGAAAAAGGGAGAACGTGACTGCAAAAAATGTTCATTATAACCAGGAGTTGTCCCGCTATCTCCACCTAAGAGATGAACACCAAAATCGACCGACAAAAGTAGAAATTACAAAGGGCTTAAAGGCACTAGTCAAAAGAGGAGATGAAAGCGATGAGGAGGAACAATTTTTTGGCTTGGGACCAGGTGGGCCACAACCCCCACCTCCACCAAAACGCCGTCCGCATCGCCATCACCGTTATACTGATGATGAGGAAATGCCATCAGCTCCGCCTTCTCCACCCCCTAGAAGGGGACCAAAACGAAAAGAAAATGAATTTTATTCTTCCTGGGAGGAGGGTGTCAAAAGACAATTGGCTCACCAAGATGAACCTTCGGCTTCCTTTTCCAATGCGGGTTTTAAAAATCTGAGAAGGAGACAGCGCCCCGTACAGCAGCGAAGAGAAGAAAAAATTCCTACCGAAATGCAACAGGAGGAACCTTTTCAACCGGGGTCGCAACCATCCATTCCTATACGTCCCATTCAAACAAATCGTCCAAACAGAAAACGTAAAGCAACGCACGCCATTGGTGAAACCCAAGACCCAAAGAGGAACCTTATAGACATTGAAGCGCTTCGACCGCCATCATTGCAACGTGAGGCGGCGCTGCGCTTTCAGCAGAAGAGGACTAACAAACCGCGACTAAAGCAACCTCCCACATCATCATCTTCTGCATTGGTAGCAACGAATCCTCCTAGAGACTTACTTGCCGAGGCAGCCGCTGCACCATTGCCCGATGATGATGATGACGATTTGGAACTCCTACAACCGGTACCCCCAGCTCAAATTGAGCCGGTTGCACCTGGCCCTCCTCAGCGTAGGCAAGTGACGAAGCGTAAAACTACCGAAAGGGATGAAAGCAATGAAGCCAAAAGAGTTAGACTTCTCGCTCCACCAAATCTTAACAGAAAAGGCAGAAAACAACCAAAGAAACGGGGACAGCAACTTAACGAAGGTCCTCCTCCGACAGATGATCAGTATCTTTTCTCCATACCATATTCACAACTTACTAATGAGCAAAAGAGAAAACGCCTTCAATTCATATTTAATCGTAACCCGACCAAGTACGGTATACGAGGAGACACCGTTCTAAACAATGCAGGAAATCCGATAACCGATAGCAGTGTGGCCCAGGCACTCGACTATATTATTGAACGGAGAGCAGGAAGAATACCTCATTTCAGACAACCCCCAGGGACTAAATTCATTCAAGATCGTATTAATCGTGACCTTTTTTTGCGAATATGGACGGCCCCTTCGGTGCCGCTGAGAGGGCCCAAACGGAAATTATCCCCAGCAGACCAAGAGGGCCAAAGATCACAAAAACTCAGAGGAACGAGACAAACGCAAGGCAGAACAATGGAAGGATTGACGCTGCCATTTCCGGCAACGCCTCCGCCAGTCGAAAAACAGTCCAAGACCCAGCGCTTCAGACCCCGAAAATGGAAGCATGGTTGAAAATTGAAAAAGTTTTGGATCGTCTCTATAATGATCCAAAATCGCCCGCTGCCTTCGCCGGTGTGGAGAGACTGTGGTTGGAAGCCAAAAATGAACTTGGAAATGACATAACAAAAAACGATGTTAAACATTATTTGGAAGGGCACCGCACGTATACCTTAATGCGCCCCAGGCGCATTAATTTCCCACGCGCTCGTACAACTGCCGCAGGTTTTATGACCGACTGTCAAGTGGATTTAGCCGATTTTCAAGCTCTTTCTCGACATAACAGGGGCAATCGTTATTTGATGGTGGTGATAGATGTTCTTTCAAAGAGAATTTTTGTTACACCGCTTCGTACAAAAAAGGCTGATGACATGGTCGAAGGCTTTAAAAACGTTTTTTCGCTTATGCCAATGAAACCCCACCGATTGTTCTCCGACAAGGGCACAGAATTTAAAAACCATCAAGTTAAAAAGCTTTTCGAGGATGAAGAGGTCGAAAAATATGAATGTACGCACTCGGAGAAGAAAGCAGCGCTGGCCGAACGTGCAATACGACAAATTAAAAACCGGCTCTACCGTTACTTTGCCCAAACAAAAACCTTAAATTGGGTAGACGTTATCGATAAAATTGTCAATGGTATTAACAAGTCGCCAAGTCGAGTGCATGGGATGCGACCAATAGATGTGAATTTTAAAAATTCGCAACAAGTGTGGGAAAAAATGTTTGGCGAAGAACAGCACAGAGCACTATTCGGAAAACACCGAAAACGACCCAAGTTTATGCCGGGCCAAACAGTGCGAATGAGTATAGCAAAGGGTCAATTTGAAAAGGGATATATACCTAACTACGGTGATGAAATTCTTGAAGTCGATGCCGTCAAACGGCATATGAAACCAATGCGATACAAATTACGTGATGCAAAGGGAGAAAAATTTAAAGGGTTCTTCTACCCGGAGGAATTAACACCCGTACGAAGGGATGCCGAGACGACTTACAGAATTGAGCGAGTTTTCCGGAAGAGAAAAAGACCAGACGGAACGATGGAAGTACTAGTCAAATTCATTGGATATCCGGAGAGAGAATGGATTAATGAGACAGAACTTGTATAAATACTTTTTAACATAATCATATTACCCATTTATTATTATTATTGCATAAATGTCGAATACATTTTTTGTACATTTACCAAGTAATAGCCCAGATTACGCAGATAATGCACCCAATAAATTTCGAGTCCGCCTACCCAAACCAATTTATTTTAATGGTTCCTGGGTTTGTGGCCTACACAGCATAAATTATGCTTATTCGTGGCCTTCAACAATTGGCACTTTAGATGAGCAATGGATTAACATTCATTTTACTGATGGTCTAGAAGATAATAAGCAAAAAATTATTCGTATTCCAGTACCGAGAACTTCTCACACAACTATTGATAATTTGAAGCAGTTTCTTACGGCCACACTCAAAAATCACGCCGACTCTCTCGAATCGTTAGTAAATGAAGGTTACAAAACTCCCATAAGAAGGAAAAGGTCCGCTTCTCGACCAAGGTCACCTCCGCACGTTGCCAAAAAGTCTCCACCAAGAAAACCAACTGGACCACCTCCGGAAGTGCCATCCAAATCTTCACTAAATGTTACAAAACCTCTTGAAAAACCTGACAAAATTACGGAAAAGCCAGAACTTACAACAAAAACAATAACCGAAGTACAAAAGAATAAAACCGAACCGGCTCCTATAATAGCAAAACCTTTACCTTCCTCTACAAATAATCAAACAGTAGAGCCACAAACATCGTCCGCCCCTCCGCCCCGTCCTCCTCCACCCACACCCACACCTCGTCCTTCTCCAGCACCACCTTCTCCGACATCTCGTCCTCCACCTCCAGCTTCTCCAATTTCTCGTCCTCCTACTCCTACTCCACCTCCTCCTCCTCCGCCACCGCGTCCTCCTCCTCCCCCACCCCCACCTCCTCCTACTCCCCCACCACGTCCTCCACAGAATGAAACCAAGTCGCGGAATGAAGAGAAACAGAAGGAAATAGGACCTCCTCCAAAACAAAGAAATGAAAAAAGCACAGTCGAAATCTCTACAATAGAAAAACAATCGACTCCACAATCAGCTTTACCTATTGAGAAAAAAGAATCGTCACCGCCTCGTCCAGTTGTCAGTGAAGGGCCACCTCCCAAACAAAGAAATGAGAAAAGTCTAAATGTTAAACAGGATCAGAGCCAATTGGAACTAAGTTCACCAAAGACTAAAGAAACAACATTTAATACAATAACAGAACCACCAAAAGAACCAACCGATGATTTGTTGGACAGAGAGGATAAAACAAATCCGGCAGAGGAAGACCTAAAAGCATTATTTGGTGAAATTGGATGGAGAAAGTTGAACTTAACAATAATGAGAAAGATTATTGAAGGAGTTGATTTACAATACAGACCAAATCTTGAACGATTTAAAGCAGTTTTTTCTCACCCTGGAATTGTTTTCATTTCCTTTTCGCCCCAACTCGGCTATGTGTTGGGGTTTGAGAATCCTCAATATGTGATGAACAATGAAGTAGCGAAATACGGAAGTGACCTACGAGGAGGATTTGCAAGCTTTGCTGTTTATTCCAAAGGACTAACCGAGAATATGATAGTTGGAAATTCTTTGAGCTCACTCCTCCGTGTCGTCTCAGTATCAGGAGCGAAACCTGGTGAGTACACGGAAAAAATTTACGACTCCCCTCTCTATGCGCGTGTTATGCCGAAAGAAGTGTCCGAAATTGAAATTGAATTAAGAACAATGTCCGATGGGAGACTGGTACCATTTTCTTATGGGACAGTGCTGGTCGTACTGATATTTAAGAAGGTGATAAATTTTTGAAATTCACTCATTGTTGTATTAATACGTAATTGAATAAAATGGTTCACACTCTTTATGATACTTCGGTCACGGGGTACGATGCGTTTTTTATTCAGAATGGGTGCGGTATTGGGGAAGATTCCTCGTACGAAGTGTTTAAAGGATCACCGCCGTACCAACGGGGATGGGGTGCAGCACAGACTGGTGCGGGAGTAGGTGATATTTTCCGCGGACTCTGGCGTTTTTTCCGACCGCTTGTTCGAAGAGCAGGGGAAACTGTTGCAGACGAAGCGCTTCAAACCGGAAAACGCTTTATAAACCGAGTAATTGATGAGAAACCGAATTTGAAAGGAACATTAGAGACATTGAAAACAGAAGGAAAACGAGGGGTGGATAACGTCTTAGAGAGTGGTGGATTGCATCGTCAATTTGGTACAGGAGGACGAAAAAAGCGTATAAAAGCTAAAAAATCAACCATTCTCTCACATCAAACTTTGATCGGAAAGGCCATAACGAAACCGTTAATTAAAAGCAAAAAGCGGCTCCGATCAGACGCATTTGGTCTTTATTAAAAATAAAAATGACATTTCACAAAATTGATGCGAGCAGTATCGATTCGATCACCAATGCGGTGGATTTTTTTAGCATCCCTCCAACAAATGTCACAGTATCCTCGTCAAAAGTTTTTGAAATTTTAACAAGCAATCCACTCACTGATACACCATACCACTTTAAAATACATTCGAGCCAAAACTACATTGATCTTTCAAAATGCTATCTTTTGACTGAGTTTCGTATACGAAAAATAACACCTCCAAATGGTCAATTAGGGAATTTGGAAGAAACCGATCAAGTCGCTCCAATACAACTGATCGGTCATACATTTATGCGCGACATGAAAATTGCAATAAATGGCAGGGAAATATTCAACTCGAATTCGCTTATGGCTTACAAGACATACCTTTCCCACGAACTATCTTATTCTATTGAGGCCAAAGTTTCACATTTAAATTCGGCTGGTTATAATCGTGAGGAAGGCGGCAATCTTGAAAACCCAAATTCGCAGGCGTTTAAAGAAAGAAGAGCGCGATATTTAACTGGACGAACGGCCCAATACATTTCTAAAATAGATGCAGATCTCTTCAATGTACCCCAATATTTGATTAATCATTGTGAAATTGATATTACTATACAACCACATGACACAAATTTTGTGTTAATTGACGCAATTACTAATGGTCAACCTTACCGGTTTGAAGTAGTAGGACTCAAACTCTACTGTAAAAAAGTCAGCCTCATGGACGGATTGGCACTTGAGTTGGCCAAAAAACTGGAAATGAAACCAGCCCGTTATGCAGTTAGAAAGACTATGATGAAAGCTTTATTTATAAGTCAGGGACGCTATGAGTTTAATGCTAATTTGTTTATGGACCAAGTTCCCCGCCGAATTACCATGGGGCTTGTGGCCAATTCTGACTATGTAGGGAATAGCAAAAGAAGTCCGTTCAACTTTCAACATTTTAATGTCCGAGAGATAAGTATTGTAGCCAATGGCCGTTCATACCCCCAAGCTCCTTATGACCTTGATTATGAGAATTGGAAATTTGTCCGCCCCTACAATGATATGCAAGAAGCACTCGGCTTCGCAAACTCCACCTATGGAAATGGGATCGATTATTTTACCTTTTTACAAACTCACTGTATTTATGTCTTTAACATGACTAACAGTGGAGAGGACCACGGAGGCTTATTCGACTTGATCAAAAAAGGATGTACTGCTGTAAATATTAAATTCAACAAACCTGTACCTGATGGAGGAATATCACTTGTCGTGATGGGAGAAGCGGACTCCGTTTACTTTTTGGATAAAAACCGAATGATCGCAACAGATACAACCATTTAAATATTTTTATAATGTACCAAATTTTCTTTCTTCCCTTATTTTTCCAATCAATTGTTGCACTAATTGTTGAAGAAGGAATAAATCCTGAGGAAATTCCTCAATATAAAGAATGGAAAAGACTTTTGGGGTTTAAAAATTCCTCAGAAATTCAAAATACTACGACGAAGAGGACAATCACTTCCACAATATTTAAAAACGCTTCAACAACCCGAAAAACTACTATAAAAACTAATTTAACAACAATAAGTTTGCAGACCATCCGAGCTTTAAAACAACACCAGCCCCAAGAAACTATTACATTCCCATTTGTTCCTCTTTGCAAAGAGCTACCCAAAGAGGCAAATGTGTATGCCCATATTTTTTGTTGGGCAATGATCATCCTTTTCGCTTTGTCCGTAATCAGTCTTATAATCTATCAGTTTCGGTCGATTCTTTGGCTCAAGCTCACGTTGTCTAATTGCAGCAATAAGACCAATGGACAGCAGTCAAATTACCAAAATTTTGATGTCGTCAGAAATAACGAGTCACACGTTCCTTGGGTGTTTCGCATGCGACCAACTACCCAGTCCAAAGAGCCTGCGGTATCCGATTTCTTTGATCGTTAATTTGGACCCACATCAGTTTCCCGGATCTCATTGGATTGCAATATTTGCGTATGGATTAAAGAAGAAAGCAGTTTATTTTGACAGCTTATCATTACCTATCCCAGATATTATTTTTAATACATTTCTTAGTGCTTTCCCCTTCGTCGTACGAAATTATAATTCCTACCAAACCATTTCTTCTATTTCGTGTGCACATTTTTGTATTTGTTTTGTCTATTTCTTATCCTTTGGATTTAGTTTTGAACAATTCATTTACAGACTTAATACTTCTCAAAATGCCGAATTATTTGTTCATAATTTTATTCGCAATTTTCCCATAAAATAATTTGCTATTTGCATATGCCGATTGAGTCTCTTGGGGGATTAGAAGGGAGGGAAAGAAGGCAAACATTCAAAAACCATTCGGTGCCTGACACCGTTTTTTGACCGACGAACGGGGAGGTCATGATTGGTCCAAGAGTTCATCGTATTTTATCGAGGGTCTTTCCACGGTAGAGACGGCCAATGCTGATTGGTTGAACGACCTTTCCTCTCGGGCGACCTCTGCCTTTCGCAGTGACGGCTGATGGTGATTGGCTGAAAAGGTCATTCCCCTCAAATAATCGCTCGAAAAGAGCAAACAAGAAAATCATAGAATATTAAGGTGCCTTTCCCATTGGTTCTCTATGATTGGTTGAATGGTGCATTTCTTTTCCATTGAAAGAAAAGAGCAAATATAAAAAGAGAAATCTCAGAAGCATTTATTTATTGGGATAAAATGAGAAAAATATACCAATTTATTCATTTTTATTAAAAAAATTAACAATTTTAAGAAAAAATGTCGAATTCTCCTCCTTCGAAACGTCCTCGTCGTTTTTTCATTGAAGAATTACTCCGTGAACCCTATAATCAGCTTTCGCCTCCACGAAAGAGTGCCCAAGATTACGTCAAAAAACTCGACTCCGAAATCGAACATGTTCCTAAATTTCAATGGATGAAAAACAAATCTCGTTTCGTCATCGAAGATGTCCCCGCTGATCCGGAAGGTCTTCTAATTGGGATTTTTCAACATTGTTTGGACGAAGCAATTAGCGACAGCCGCTTGAGAGAAGTTGAACCAACACACCTTGGCTGCATCATTTCCAGTCCGCTCCTTTCATCTGACATATGGATTCCAATTCGACAAATGACCCCGGACACCATTAACACAATTCTTAACCGGTTCAACGAAGTGGCACAGAGCAAGAAGCGAGATGGGGTGACTCTTTGGGGAGAACCCTTCACCGTAATTGTAACAACGGTAAACCGAAATGGTTTACCAGAAAAAAGACAATTGAAAGGAGGAGCAGCGAGGAAGTTAGCTCCGGTCCATCACCGAATCCACGATAAATGTCTTATAAAGGTTTTTCTTTTTTTTTTCTTTTTTTTGTATACCTAAAAACATTAAGATACAAAATTTTGATGAGGACAATTATTGTCTATTTTATGCGATGCAAGCGACCATGGTTCGGGCAGTTGGTGATCTCGACCCCCGTCGTTATTACGATTATATCAACGGAAATTATGGAATGCGTGGAAAGTTGAAAAGAGAAGCCTTAGAAATGATGAGTGCTGTTAACGCACCAGTTGGTCAACAAAGTTACGACGCGGAAATTTTTGTGCCGAGGATTATCGATTGGTGGAACGGCGAGAAATTTGCAGGCCAGTGGAAATTTAAAGCCTTCATCTTTGGATCAACTGGGCATTACAAACCGCTGTTCAAATATGGGCCGGAAGATTATGCCGTTTCGATAATTCTCTACTTTGATGATGGACATTTCAATGGGGTCCAGAAAAGTGGAAACTTATTCGGCAAGCCATATTGTCTGAGTTGCGAAAAGACATACGATCGGCCAAAACGCCATATTATAAACTGCAAAGCACGGTGCATAAAATGGTTATTATAAATAGTTTTTAAAATATATATATATATTTTTTAGTTCTCAAATGGGGCCAAATTTTCCATGCAAGCCAATCCCAGGCTTTCGACAAAAATGCACTGATTGTAATAAAACCTTCTTCAACGACGCGTGCTACCAGTTTCATCTTACTTCAGACTTTTGCAAAATTAGCAAAGAATGTAAATATTGCGGAGTAGTATGGGACATGCGTAAAAATACACAGAATGGACGAGAGGTTTTTTTATTTTTATTTTTTTTTGCCTTTAATATACCAAGCAATGTTTTAGGGTCATAAATGCGGTGAGAGATGGTGCGAAAATTGTCAAATTTTCCACGAGTTCGAAAGAGGGTGTTACATTCGTCCGTTGGAGCCGAACTTGAAGAAAGAAAAAATTGGATGGCGTCTTGTCACATTCGACCTTGAAACAATGCAGCACGAGCCTGCCGATCCCGATTTCCCCGAGCGACGGAAGCATCAAGTTAATTTTATAACAGCAAAAGTCGCCTGCCCTGATTGCATCTCGTCAGGCCAATGGAAGGAGAGTATGCGCGGCAAATTCTGCAAAATTTGCGGTCACCATCGGACCGTTACATTTGGTCAAACACCATTCTATCAGACACCCGTGGACAGACAAACAACAGATCGTCACCCACTTGTTGCCTTCGTCAAGTGGCTTCTTTATAAACTTCCAAAACAGTATGACACCATCGCCTATTCGCATTTTGGAGGACGCTTCGATATGGTCTTGGTTTTTCGTGAACTCTTCATGGAAGGACTTAACCCATCGATGATTAAAAAGGGCAATCGTTTGTTTGAAATGAAGGTATATCTTTTCTTTTTTAATTAGTCATATTTTTTTGATCAAAGGTGAAAGGCAGGAACAATTTAAACCCCAATGTGATTTTCCGTGATTCTTGGAACCTAATCCCGGGACCGCTCGCCTCAATGGTGCCAATGTTCGGCTTGGATGTCCAAGACAAACCCTTTTTTCCACACATGTCCAACAAACCTGAAAACTATGGTTGCCATATCTTTCCACGAAAAGCGGATTATTTGGCGGATGGAATGAACCCGGAAAAACGGAAGCAATTTGAAGGATGGTATCAGCAAAACCGTAATTTACCATTTCTTTTGGATGAAGCCCTGGCAAGGTTTTTTTTCAATACCAAAATACAAATAAAATAAAGTTAAATTAAGCTACTGTAAAAATGATGTTGACATCCTGATGGCAGGACTTATTGCTTTTCGTGCTGAATTTTTGGAGATGACAAAACGACAGGCAGGCCCCGATGGAAAGGCAGACCGAGCAGCGTACAAAACACCGCACAATGGGATCGACCCACTACGACATTGCGTTACAATCGCGTCGGCCTGCATGCGCCATTTCCGGACCAATCATCTAAAACCTGGACATTTGGCGCTTGTACCGGAGAAGGGTTACGACAGCTGCGGCGACAACCAAAGTGACTTAGCACTCAATTTTATGCAATGGTATTCGGAAAAACACGGAGTCCGAATTCAAAATGCTTTTTCCGCCGATGGCGAAAAAAGGTAAATGTTTTGCTTGCTGAAAATTAAAAAATTATAATTTGCCAAGGGTTGGAAATTTCCGTTTGGATGGATGGATTGAATCGCAGCAAAAGGGTCTTGAGATTCATGGCTGTGTGTGGCATGCATGCCCAAAATGTTATCCGGACGATAGCGAAATAATGCCTTGTGGAAAAACTGCTGGCCGGATACGAGAGCTGAACAAAAGAAGGATGGAAATCATAATGAACCAAATACCCAACGTTGAAATTATTTGGCAATGCGAAATTGAAGCAATGCTGGCTCGGGACAGACAGATGAAGCAGAAATTCAGCGAATACACGGGAGATGGAGGCCCAATTGATATCCGCGGTTGTTTCATGGGCGGCAGAACAGGCGCATTGAAGCTCTACCATGAAGTAGCTGCTGACGAGAAGATTAGCTACTACGATTTTACCAGTCTTTACCCTTATATCAAGTGAATCTTGTCTTCCTTTTATTTTTATTTTGGTACATAAAATTTTTTTAGTTGCATAACACATTATCCTATTGGACATCCGACCCTCCATGTGCTATGCGATGCCGTTGATTGGCGACGAGCAGAGGATAATCCATACCCTCTAGCAATTCTCAAAGTTTTCGTTATTCCGCCGCGCAAAATTAATGTTCCTGTGTTGCCGGTCAAAGTTGATGATCGGCTGTGTTTTCCCTTGTGTATGAAGTGTTGCAAAAAATTTCCACATGGGGCTGTAAAATCTTCATACAGCTGTACGCATGATGACCGACAAAGAGGCTGGATTAGTACCTGTACTTCTTTGGAAGTAAAAACTAATCGAAAAATTTTATTTTAATTTTTAAATTTAAGTTAAACGCTGCATTAGAAGAAGGTTACCGAGTGACCGAGTTACTTCGTGTTCTTGAATACACAAAAAGCGACAACAAACTCTTCAGACCCTATATGAGTGAATTTATCGTCCAAAAATTACATGCTTCCGGATTTGATGAACAAATCAAAGACAATTATGAAGCCGAAGAGCAGTTTATTGCGGAATGTTGGGATCAGTTTGAAATTAAAATTGATCGTACGAAAATGATCCCAAACAAAGGAAAAAGATCATTAGCGAAATTGGCTGTGAATAATTTATGTAAGCTAATTTACTTTTGACTAAATTTCCAAAGTTCTTTTAAGGGGGACGTTTTTCACTTCGTAATTTTGGACTATCGCAAACTCTGATCACGGATGATCCTTCAGAATTGGGAAATTATTTGGACAACAAAAAAATTGAAATAAGTGGTCTTGACATGCTGACACCAGAAAGAATCTTAATCAGCTACCAGCTGAAAAAGGATTGGGTTAAAGAACACCCATGTTCGAATGTCGTCATTTCACTTTTCACGACTTCGGCTGCACGATTACATTTACTAAGAGCAATGCAGAAGGTGGTTCGAAGCCCGAACTGCACTCTATTATACACAGGTAAATTTTAATATTGTTCATCATACACTTTAAAATTCAGACACTGACTCGTTGATTTACGTTCACCCAAAGGACACAAATCCCCTCAGGACGGGCCCACATTTGGGACAATTTACGGATGAGTTTCCTAAGGTAACAAACAATTTTTTTAAATTTAATTAACTCCAGAATTTAGCACGATATTTTGGAATTTGTTAGTGGAGGCGCAAAACAATACGGTCTTAAGCTGCGGAAAAAGGAGACCGAGGAAGACTTTGAATATGTACTCAAACTCAGAGGAATTACGCTCAACCATGATGTGATGGAGAATCAAGGACTTCGATTTGACACTTTTAAAAAACGGGTTTTGGAATTTGCCCGTTCTGGGAAAGTTGATCCGATTAAAGTATTGTACCCAAATTTCCTTCGTCCAACCGTAATTCAAGGCCATGTCACCTCCGCACCTCTCCAAAAAATCTATAAGCCTTATTTGGGAAAGGGAATTATTTGTTCTCGCGACTTTCGCGTACTCGATTTTGGGTATATTGAAGAATAATTTGTATTTTTTATTGCTAAATAAATAAAATTGACAAAATGGTAATATTAACAACTGTAAAATTAGACAAGAGAAGATATTATTATTATTGAAAATTTAATGATAGGAAGAAGTTATTTTTGGCTGGGAAAATGCAAAACTAATGAAGAGAAGAAACAATTTGGAAAAAATTAACATTAGGAAGACGTCGTTTTGGGATGGGAAAGAAGAAAATAAAAGAAAAAGGAGAGGAAATTAGGAAAATTGCAATTACCACAATGAATATGCACCATTTTGGCTGCATTCTTCGCGTCCATCTCGAGTTATGGACGTATCTTCTGATGTCAGAAGTTCATCATGGTTTGCAGACCTCACCGTGTTTGTGTTGTTATCGTTTCGTATTTCGGTAAAAATACGATTGAGCCAATCCGGTTCATTCGGCTCTTCGTCCATTGTGCATAATTCGAGAGGGTAGAAGCGGTCCTCTTGCCCCTCCGGAAATCTCTCGACAACACAGTGAAGGAAAGGATGTCGAAGTTTAATACGGTGGCGGACGTAGAAATGCGCTGCTACATTTACGTTGAAAGGTCTGCCCAAGCGTCCGTAGGCCATTGTCATTGCAGCACCTTGGGCTGTAAATCCTCCAAACAAAAAACTTTTGGTGTATCCATTTCTGTCCTTATAAGTTGTTTGGATTTGTCGTCCATTCAACGCTTGCATCACAACTTCACAATCGGATGGATGATTTAGTCGATCACGGAGTTCATTCACACGACATTTCAAAATTTTCGCAATTTTTTCAGTAAGTTGGACCATTTTATTAATTTAGAAGCTACAATTTTGAAAAAAATAACGACTAGAAGAATACAATTTAAGGTGTAAAATTGCAAAATTAGAAAAGAGAAGACGCAAAAAAAATGGAAAATGAAAGAAACGCGTGCTTTTTATATAATAATTTGTGTTAATGACCGAAATTATTTGGGTTAAATAAACATAAGGAGGTATAAAATCTTTTTTTTAATTTTAACTTTAGTCACTCAAATTAATAATGTCGATTCCCTCCAAAGACAATTTACCCCCACCAAAGCAATGTGATTGCAACAATGGTAAAGTCCTAGCTCTTTTACAATGTCTAAGCAATACAATTTAGACAACGACGTGGATACAGACCCAGCACCAGAAGAAGTTGAAAAATGGACGCCTGTGCAAGTGATCGAGTGGGAGAAGCAAATCTTTGATAAAATACCTCCGGAAGAGGAACTTTGGCAGAAAATTGTTGACAAAGAAGACAAAACCGTAAGCTTTTAAATAAAATTATTTTATGATTACAAACTTAAGGTTTTACTCGAATTCTTCGGTGAAAAAGATGCAGCAATTGTTCAAAAGAATCTCGATGATTATGCCGAAAGAAAAAAGCGCAGAGATGAAATTCTGACTCGAAAGATTGCCGAGTACGAAAAAGCAAATGAGAAGAAAAAAGCATAAATTAATTTTTGATTTGAGAAATTTGATTAATTAAATCCACTAAATTGTGTTTTATTAACAATGAGTAAATAAACAATTGATCAGTGTGACAAACCTTAGCACAATAATAGGCTAAACAAATATAAGGGGTATAAAAACTCAGAATTTATTGGAAAATTTCATTTTCTTATATTCCAAAAATTATTAATACTACAAAAATTTCCATCTGGTGAAATGTTTGACAATGAAAATGAATGCATGACTGAAGGTCAACAAGACACAAGCGACCGTATTCCGACGAAAAATTCTAACAATGCACAACCTTGGAAACTTTTCCGCCCGAAATATATGCTTACGTATCGTATGTGCGATTGTAATTACTTTTTCCCAAATTTCCAAAAAAATTATTTTTTTATTAAGCATGTCTTTCCGCCTTATGGCACAACAAAAACAAATATACTTCTACCGAAGGAAGAACCACAGTTAGCTTCGATCTTTGCGAGAAGTGCACTGCAGACAATTGCCGAGCAACAGACATACTTGCCCCGTTTAAGCCAAAGAAGTAACCGAGCAAACATAAAAAAAAAGCCGTAACATACCAAATTTCAATTTATATGCTAATTCATCGATAAATCATTAATTAAAATATTTGATTAATTGAATATTTCATCCAATCCCTCGTTTCTTGCGGTAGCTTTGATCAACCCAACCATCCCCCGCCCTTCCTCAAAAAAAAAAACGTTTTGACTAATTCATTATTTGCATAGCGGAAGGAAAAATCTCGTTGTGAGGTGAAAATGCCTTTCTCGGAACCATCGCTTGAATTAACGGCGCGTTAGCTGTTGCGCAGCGGAGTAAATAGACGGACGGTAGCCAAAAGAAATTGCCGGCCGACCGACCGTTCAAGTGGACCGCATCACTGCATATTCCTTCAATGCACAGAAATTTGAGAAGCCCAACCTATGCTAAGGCAAAAATGTGGTTGACTGTGGGTGGGCGGGATTATGAGGCGAGGCGATCGGCGAGGCATTGGTCATTTCAGGCTTTTTTTTCAGTTCATTTGTTGAGCCCTCCACCCTCCCCCCCCCAGCTTGTCCCTATATTAAAGAAATTTAATTGATCTTGAAAAATTGTAATGTCGGATACAACGGCTGATGCAGTTCGTGAATTGCAACGTGTTTTGCGCGAACAACAACGGGCAATTTTCTCATTGAGGTCCCAAGTTGTTGACGAACGCGCTGTTCTATTACAGAATTTGCTGAGAATCGAAAGAATGGAGAACTACCTGGCGAATGTAAGTTTTTCTTTTGTTAGGTGTAAATATAACCAAATTATACACATTTTTTTCTCCCCTCGCCCCCCCCCCCTCACCCCCGGCCCCTCCTTTCCCGACACAGTCTTCTGAGCAATTATTTGTTTTTTTTTATAGAATCGGGGGGAACGTTTCCGGCCGCGTTATTCACCGATAGCAGCGACCGAACTAACTCATCTCGGTCGTCGGTTGGAAGAAAGGGAGCGGCGCCGTCAGGCACCGCCAGGGACATCTGCAACAGGTTCATTCAGTTTTATACCTAAAGAACAAACTGAAATTTTAGGGGATAATGTGCCCATTGTCCCAAGGGCTGCAGGGGCTTCAAATCGTCCGGGTCCAAATGAAAACCGTATGCTAATCACAAAAATTATGTTTCTACATCTATATTCTTTTTCAGAACAACTGACTCCATTGAGCTCGCGCTCACTTAATGTGGTTCGTCCGAGTCAAATTGAAGGTTAGTGACAATTTTTTAGACTTTTAATGCAATCCATATTTTATAACAAATGCAGGAGCCGGTTCCAGTTCGGCATTTGTTGAAGATGTGCAAAATGGTATTTTTCCAAAATTTTGTTTTCATAAAAATTCATGAATTTTGCAGGGCCAGGGATTGGGGCGGTGCTTGAGGGCCACATGAACAACTCACGATCGCGCCTTGTGCGCGATGAGATGATACATCGAGCCGTTCAACACCATATGGAACACCAACATCGACAGCTGCTGCAGCAAGCCCAGCAACAACAAAGAGAACAACAGGCGAGACAGCAGCGAATGGAACAACAACTTGAGGAGGCGGACCAGCTTCATGAACAGTTGATTGCGGCTGAAGAAGAAAACAACGAAAATGAAGACCCGGAGCAACAGCAGCGCGAACGCGAAGAACAGGAGCAGTACGAGAGACGTGTTCGACTGCAGCTACGTGAAAGCAGGCGCTTCAGCAACGGCTCGGCTTCGTCAAATCTTGTACCACCGCAAAATTTGTATTGGGAGCGCGAATGCCTCATATGCACTACCGCACCGGCCAATTTCTACAATCGCAGCTGTGGCCATGTGTGTTTGTGTTCGGATTGTGCTGTGAACTGCGTAATCCAAAAAGTGGCGACATGCACGCTCTGCCGTGCGGCAGTGACTGACATATATCCATTTGTGCGATGAGATTAAATTTAAGTGGATCGATTCGTACATTCATCAAAACCAAACCATTTTTTTAAAAACCAAAGCGGCAGTACGAATCGACCATTTAAAATTTGCATTACAATCTTTTGGGTTCAGTAACCATACCTTACAATCTTTTTTTGGTAATTTCTCTTTCATACTATTTGTTTTTATCATTCATTAATACCAACACTTTTTATCCATTAATCATTTTGGCAAAAAAAGTAAAATGAAACAACTCTGAAGAAATGGTTATCACAATCAATTAAAAAATTTTTCAAATTTCAATATAATAAAATGATAGGGAAAAGTGGGACGGGTTTCTTAACCTCAAACCGGGAACCGGGTACTTCGTAGTGTCCCATCCGAAACGTGGCACTGATTAGACCAATGGCAAAATGAATGAATGAATGAATGAATGGGAAAAGATAGGTCTCCTTAGCACCACACGTGGCCTTCGCCTTTAAGCGTTGAACCAGTATTCCAACCGGGACAATGGCACTTAGCTAGAAAGCGGACTAGCATAAGCACCATTAACATGGGTTTCGCCGTTAAGCGTCGACCAGTATCCCATCCGGAACGTGGCACTGATTTGACCAAATGGCAAATGATGAATGAATGAATGAATTGGGAAAGATAGGTCTCCTTAGCACCGCTGCTGGGTTTCGCCGTTAAGCGTTGAACCAGTATTCCGAACGGGACAATGGCACTTAGCTAGAAAGCGGACTAGCATAAGCACCATTAACATGGATTTCGCCGTTAAGCGTCGACCAGTATCCCATCCGGAACGTGGCACTGATTTGACCAAATGGCAGAATGAATGAATGAATGAATGAATTGGGAAAGATAGGTCTCCTTAGCACCGCTGCTGGGTTTCGCCGTTAAGCGTCATCCAGTGACACAATCGGAACATGGCACTAAGTTAGAACGCTTCTAACTTAAGCACCAAAACATGGTTTTCGCCGCAAAGCGTCAACCAGTATCCCGACCGCGACGCGGCACTAATTTGATCCGAGTAAAATGAATGAATGAATGAGTGATACGAAAATTTCAAAAAAAAAAAAAACTAAATTATTAAGCGATGGAAACTCAAAAAAAAATGAATATAATGGGTGGGAAACGACATTGGAAATGGTAAACGGCAAAATGAATGAATGTACAACGGAGGATTAAGTGGAAGGGGCGGGCATGATAGGCAGAAAGAAGAAAAATAACTCAATGTCATTCAATGCTAAAACTTATTTTGTTTTACTATTTTTTTTATACAATTTAGATTTTTTTTTTTAATGGTCTTCTGCAAATGCGGCACATGTGCTTTATGCCAGGATGAAAAAAATAGGAAAAAGCGTGTAGAAGAATTGAAAAAACAAAAAGAAATGATTGAAAAATGCCCGGGCAACCACATGCATAGCGAAATGCAAAAATTAAAGGACCGCGACCCCGAAATGTTTAAGCGTGCCTATAGAAAATGTTCTTCCGTGATTGATCACGTCGAGGGAGGCAAGTTCCGAATCAATTTCTTTAATAAAATTATAAAAAAAAATTTTTAGGGCCCTTTGAGGTCACATGTAACGTCTGCAACGAGACGTTCATGTTTTTCCTCATACAGTGGGAGTGCTGTTCCGAAGATTTTGGGTGGGGCCGCGGACGCACGTTTTCAGAAATCGATGACATAGTAATATTTTCCTTTGATTACAATTTTAAAAAATAAATAAATGCCTTTTTCAGAACCAAAAAGAATTACATGCGCTTTTTCAAACTGAAAAAGCGCAGCTTGAAAGTCGGATTAATGTTTTGGAAAATGCGGACGTCCCATCCGCTGAGCATGAAATTGTTATTGACCACATGCCCGAAAACGAATGGGATATGGGGCTGCTTGGAATTGAAGAAGTAAAAAAATGTTTTTAAATGAAATAAAAAAATATTTTAGGCGCAGTCGACGACACAATCAGAGGGGGGAAATGGAAAGAAGCGCCGAAACAAGGGAGGAGGACAGAGAAAAAGAGAACGGGAAAGAAAAAGAAAGGAGGAAGAGGGAAGAAGAGGAATTGAGGAGGAGGAAGAAGAGGAACATGTTCAAGAAGGGAATGGCGAGAAGAACGGGGAGGAGGAGGAAGAAGAAGCAGGGTGTCCCAAGTCCAAAAGGGCAACCGATGAGCGTTCAGAGCGCTCCGGATTTTCAACGATTTCGGGGGTGTCAAAAATGTCAAACACCAAACGCAGAAATGATCAATGGAAAAAAGAACAATGGTGGTTCAAAAAAGGTGAAAGGAAGAAATGCAAAAGTGTCGAAGAAGGAGCAGGAGAGGGCACAAGTGAAATGCAATAAAATGCATATTTTGTTGTGTCTTTTTTTTTGTTAATAAAAAATTTAAAAAAATATCTTTTAATTGTGGTGGGGGTAAATTAAAAAATAATCTGTGTTTCAATAAAATAGTTAATTTGAATAAAAAATGATTAAAACATACACAAAAAAAGATTTGAGTTTCAATAAAATAGTTAATTTGAATAAAAAAATAACAGGAGAGGGCACAAGTGAAATGCAGTAAAATGCATTTTTTTTTTTGTCTTTTTTATTGTTAATAAAAAAATATTTTTTAAATGTGGGGGAGGGTAAATAAAAAATAATTTGTGTTTTAATAAAATAGTTAATTTGAATAAAAAAATAATTAAAACATATAAAAAAGAGAGTACACGAATAGAAAAAAATAGTAATGCGGTCATTTATTGACTAATCCTCATTTGTTTGTATGTGTATTTAAAAAAACGACGCGATAGAAGGGGTAGGGGGGGGGGGATTGAGGAGAAAAGTGAATGGATAAATGCCCTTCCCTTCTTATAGTCAATAAGAAAGAACTGAGACATTAAGACGCAACAAAAACGGAGACGAAGGGGGAGGGGAAGAGAGTGAACGACAGAAAAAGGAATTGGTTGTCTCTTCTTTTACATTAAATACAAAAGAAAGCAGAAAAAAATGCTATGCATCATTAAACATTTTTTAAAAAGCAAACCAAAAATATTTTTTTGTAGAAAATACAGTATTCCCCCGAAAACTATTCGAATTGAAAATTATCCTCACCCCCTTTGGCTTTTTCCCAGAAAAGGACCCGGGGAAAATAAAAAAAATGTTTGGAATTTTTTAATAAAATAAATACAGTACTCTCCGAAAAATGCGGGAAAAAATTTACCCTGGGACTCAAATGGACGGCCCCCGAAAAGGCCCTCCCCACACCCTGGGGCTCAACCGGACGGTCACCGGTTTATCCGGACGGTTCCCGGCAATGCGGGAAAACACGTTACCGGTAGGTGTCCGAGGTGTGAAAACACGTGTTTTCACACCCCCCGGATCCCGGATGGTGACCGGGCCATAACTACTCGCCGCGATACGCGAATCGCGGACGCGATACGCGGTCCGCGTCCCACCCCTGTTGTAGGGGTACAAAAAATTGGGGACAAGTTTTTTAGATGGTCGGAAATTAGTTTTTTTTTCTCCCAAAAAAAAGTGTTTATGCCTGAAGATAAGTCATGACTTCATTAACAATTTTATTTATTTGAGAATCAGCAATCCATTCGACTGAATTTTGATAGCAAATTTGCACAAAAAACAAATTTTGATATAGATTTTCGGAATTTCAGAAACCTTGATGAGGGAATGGAAGCCGGCGGCGGTGCCGATAGGCGCCGCCGGGCAAAAATAGAAAATCTGGGTGTGATTTATTAACAGATTTGACCAAAAACTGGTTAATTTTGGAGGGTTTTCCGAGGTAAATTGCGAAAAATTTAAGTTAAAGCAGAGACTCCCATCGAAAATTTTCCGAAATAAGGACATGGCTTGTTAAAAATAAGGATTTGGGGTCAAAAATAAGGATATTTTTTAAATGCGATTCCAAATTTCTTTAAAATAGCATTCTATTTAAAAAAATCAACTGTTTTGAGCCATATTAGTTCCCTATGACAGTATTTTTAGCTTTTTGAAATGACTTTTTCATTTTAAATTACGCATATGGAAGGGTCGGTGGTGCCGCTAGGCGCCACCGGGAAAATTTTGAAAAATTATGGTCCATTTGTTAACAGATTTTCTCAAAAATGGTAAATTTTGTGTCCCAATTTTCAAAAGGATTGAGTGTCCGGCGGTGGCGCTAGGCGCCGCCGGAAAAGTTTTTAAAAAATTAAATTTACAAAGAGAAATTGTCAAAAAGCTTGGCAAATATTATTTATAATAGTTATTGGATCTCTTTATTTTCAAAATTTCGTTTAAACAAACTGATTTTTGGAATAAACCCATTTAAAAACAAAATTTGCTGCCATGGGCGGGGGCGGACTTAATACAAAATTTTCAATTTTGTCTCCGGCATTCACTTTTTCCTAATTTCTTTCAGCAATTATTCTTGGAAAATAAAATCCCGCAAATTTTCCGATTTTATCCAGTGTAAATTTTTCACGGTAAAACCGTGAATAGACCCCGTGAACCGTGACCGTGACCGTGACAGAAAAAACCCGTGAAATTCACGGTAACCGTGACCGTGACCGTGAATCACGACGCACCTCTAGCTAATACTATGGATTTTGTCCGAGAATTGCGTTCTTAGAGATGTTTCAAAAAAAAATCCTAAATTATAAAAACACCCCAATGGATTACACCTAAAGAGCCAAAAATGCTGTTTTTTCTTTATTAATTCTTTTAGGACATTTGGGATTAATGCAACCTAAATTTGGAACTAATTTTGGACATAGCCGCAAATGTCGGGACACGGACCAGGACTGTCAAATGAAAAATTCAAACGCCTCATTTGGCTGGCAAAAAAGTCTCATTTCAACCTCATTTTAGAAAATTATATTCAAAAAACAAAAAAAAAAAACAGTAAAAGGGGCCAGGTGGTGCAGACAAGCGCCACCGGGAAAAATTTTGAAAAATCGGGTGAATTTTGATGATTTGCACCGAAACCGGTTTATGTGAGTTTTTTGAGAAAACATAAGGCGAAAAGGGGTCCGATAGTGCCTATAGGCGCCACCGGGAAATTTTTTTAAATTTGGGTCTAATTTGCTAAAGGATTGGGTCTAAAAATGGCCATTTTTGAGGGTTTTTATCAAAATATCCCGAAAATTATCAAATCATCATCAAATTTCTAAAAAAGCCACAAAAATCATCAATCAACTTAAAAAAAATTCATCATTGACCTTTTTAATTCTGTTCAGTTAAACTTAGTAGATTGATTGAGAAAAAAAGAGAGACAAAGATAGAGAGGAGAGAGAAATAACAGTGAGGCAGAAGAAAGGGCAAGAAAGGGAGAAAGGTAAAGTTGAGAGAGAGAACAATGGAGAAAACGAGAAAGAGAGAAATAAAGAAACAGACAGTAAGGGAGAAAGAAGAGAATGAGAGAACGAGAAAGGAAGAGAGAAAGGCATAGTGTGAGAGTGAGAGGAGAAAGAGTGAAAGTAAAAGGGAGAGAGGAAGAAAGTTTAGAGAGAAAGTCAAAGAGAAAAAGAAGATAATATGAGAAAAATTCAAAAGATGCAAAGTTTTTATCAAAAAAAACCCCACCTACCTAATCTGTTAAAAGAAGAAGAGAGAAGTTTCGAACAGTAATCGTTTTGCAAATTTCTTTTACAAATAAAGTAGAGTTGCCACCCCGATCCCGACATTTTGGCCATTAACTATGTAAAATAGAATAAAAATGAAAATATACCCCTAAGAAGCTGAAAATTTTTGCCAAAAAAATTGTTTATTTTGTTAGTTAGGAAGTGCAACAAATTAAAGGAAAGTCATCAAAATTTTCGAAAAAATGATTCTTTTTTGATGCTAAAATTTTCAAAAAAATTTCCAAGGCGCCTATCTGCATCGCCGTGGGCTCCCTTAATTTCAAAAAATTTTAAAAAAATATGCAAGGCAAAAAATTTCACGGAGAAAAACAAAATAAAATAAGTTAGCTAAATTTGGTGCTTTGACAATCAATTCCCCTAATATTTTTGGGGGAGGGGATGTACGGCGGTTACTGTCTGCACCGCCAGACACTCAAAACTATCGAAACTTAAAAAAATAGAATTAGAAATTGATCATTTTGGCGTAATCTGTTAACAAATTCAAATCAAAAATTTTCCCGGCGCCACCGCCGATCCTCCCTTTTCGAAATAAATGTCTCATTTCAAAGCCGAACAGCTAAAAAAAAATGCCGTAAGTAACAAATATGCTGCAAACCAGGGATGGGCCAAATCAAAAAATAAAATCCAAAATTTTTCATGAAAACAATCCGAAATTGAAAAGCCCAAAAAACCCGAAATCCGAAATTGGCTCATCCCTGCTGCAAACATTTAAATGACATTTTTAGTTATAATAAAATTGGCCGAAATTTTTTCACTGCCATTCGCAAGGCGAAAAAAATGAAAACCCCCGACCCCGAACCCCGACATTTGTCAACCCCGACGTCGGAGTGGCAGCCCTAAAATAAAGACAATCTATTTAGAATTGACGCTAAAAAATGAAAAAATAACGATTAAGCTAAGACCTGAAAACTCAAGGAAATTATAAAAGGTTAAAGAGCGGTTGGGCACCGCGAAGCGGTGCCCGTCCGCTCGTTAGCATTAAATAGAAAGCAAAACATTACAATAAAAACAGATTTAATGATTAAAAGAAATTTTAAAATTTGGCGACGAATCGACTATTTTTGGCTTTGGCGACCAATCGACGGGCAGCGGTTGTTGAATCTGGTTTTCTTTTTTATTGTTTTAATAGACAACATTGGTCATTTATTATTGTAAAGAAAGGCTTTTTTATATCCATTCACTTTGAGAAATCGGATTTTTCACAAAAAAATTCTTGAGCATATACTTTTGCACCTGATTGTATGTTTACATAAAATTGGCAGCTCTAGTAATAAAGAATGGGTTTTTGGCGATCTCTTTCTGCTTATTCTTAATAAAATCAGTGATCTACCCATGAGTCGACTATTGACCGGTACATTCGCAAAAAAAAAACCATGTTTTTATGAATGGTAGTTATACCTTTTACCTAACTTGATTGGACGCATAAAAGTTCTTTGGACGCATAAAAATTTGATTGGACGCATAAAAAGACATTGGACGCATAAAGATTTTATTGGACGCATAAAAGTTCATTGGACGCGTAAACTGGACTAGCACCAAAAATATTTGTCATTTAAAAAAGCTTATATGTTTCGAATAGCCAAATAAATTTTTTTCCAGATGTTTAAAACAAAGAACAGTTTAAAAAAATCAATAAATATAAAAATCCTTCATTTTCCCAGCAAAAGACGTAAGTAATTGATTTGTACGTTACGCTCCATTTCACTGAGCTTTGCCGTAACGCCGCTCATTTCAACAGCATGGCCAAGTCGCGGACCGTCTAAAGTTTAAAAATTATTTTTTATTTGTTTTTAAAAAAAGATTAGTTAATAGTTGCGCAAACATTTACCTCCATCAGTTCGTTTTTGACCGTACACCACTTTGCCATCGTATTCGTTTACGGGAACGGCCACGTCCGAGTTCACCCTGGAGATTGTGACGCCAAGATGTTCTTCGATTTCTCCCAAATACTTAATAAAAATATGTATTCTAACAATTACGATGCCAGTAACTAACGCTCATTTCGTTGAACCATTTGGTGCATCCGCCCTGCTCCACCAGCCTCGTGTTGTTGCAGTTGACACCTCGACTCCGACATTGGTGGTACCACACTTTTTCGGGCACGGTGGACACCAGTGAAATTGCCAATCCCATTCTGGCATTTTATAAAAATATTCTATAGTTTATTTTATTGAAACCTTACATTCTCAAATTACCTTTCTGCTCGTCCAACTCGCCCAATACGGTGGACGTAATTCGCCTTCTCTTCTGTTGGAGGTAACGTCACGTTCACTACTAAACAAAGACAGGCAAAATTCAGCATAAGAACAAAGGTACTTTCTTACCGTAGGGAACCCCTCTGATGTCGAGCCCACGAGCCGCCACGTCCGTACAGATGAGAAAACGCACTTTCTTTTCCTAAAACAAAATGCACAGTTGCTGTAAGTGTTTTGTTGAGAATGCCATAAAATGTGTCTCATATTGCCTTAAAAAGAATCAAATTGCGTGTCCGCTCGTCCGCACTTCGGTCCCCGTGCAAACAAACGCAATTGTGACCACGTGACACCAAAAATTTCTCCATGTTGTCACAGTCAAGCTTGGTTCTGAATCGGTCTCCCTGTCCCTTTTGGTTCCAATTATTAAACCGAACCGACAAAAAATGATCGCTTGGTCCATTTTGTGCTCTTCAATTGCCTTCAATAAATATTCCCCTTTTAGCACTTTGACGGCCTCGGATAAGGTTTCAGGATTGTCGCTGCCTGGTCGAAGTTGGTCCCGCGCATGGACAGCATCAGTCTGACAAAGCAAAAAATAAAAATATTATTATATAGCGACTGTGAGGAAAAAGAGAAAGAGAGGGGACCTGAACAGATTGGCCGGGCTTCGAACGGAGACGAATCCAACATTTGTCTTCGATCGGATCGATCATACAAACAACCGGAAAGGGAAATTCTTAAATGGATAAATCGCTCTGTTTACCTGATGAACTGTCTCCGGCACAGAGTCCTGCCCTTTCAGGTCAATCCATTGCGGGAAGTACATGTATTGGGTCTGCAAATATTTTTTATTCATATTTATGTGGTGTTTGCGCACCGCCAATCTTTGTACTGCCATATTGTGAAGGGTTGCTGAACAAACGATCATTTGGAGACGGTGGCCAACTGCTGAATATTTGGGAATTCGTGAGTGCAATTCGTGCACAATTTGGGCCGAGTCGCTTTGGCCACCCAGCAGAGAATCGGCCTCGTCGAGGACGAAAAAGCGTACCTTAAGGGCAGA
Organism: Heterodera filipjevi; assembly: GCA_039877585.1. Taxonomy (NCBI): domain Eukaryota; kingdom Metazoa; phylum Nematoda; class Chromadorea; order Rhabditida; family Heteroderidae; genus Heterodera; species Heterodera filipjevi. Next base: position 1,879 of record JBDPZO010000250.1, on the reverse strand, counting down.
AATGAGGTCTATTTCTTCGGTGGGGAGCAGAAATGCTTCAGTTCAGAAAAAATGTCGGATCGTGTTACTGGTCGGGTGGCAACAAAAGTCCGGGTCGGCTTAGGGTAACAAAAAGGTCAGGTTTCGGGTGACCCGGAACAACCCAAGTGGGCAGAGTCGGGAGCTTACCTGGTCAAGCACAACTTGGCCCTCCTGAACAAGGCCCCGAACTCTACCCGGTGTACATGTTAAAATATCGACACCGGAATTAATTGCTGCCAGCTGCTGTCCCATTGGAATACCGCTAATTGCGAGCACATTCCTATAAATTGTTTTTTTTTTCTCATCATATAGTTTCAATTTGTTACCGGATTTTTGGCTCCACTAAATACTTTCGGAAACGCTCAATTTGGTCATGTGTTTGCTGTGCTAATTCCTTCGTCGGCTCCACAATTAAACACATTGGCGCATTTGGCTTCCGTGCTTTTGATGCTTGTTCACATCCACCGGTGCCACCACTGTGTTGTCCGCCCTTTGCGCTGACCGGCGATTCGATTTGACAAGCGGGCACGGCACGACAAAGCGGCACCCAGTCCTAGAACATATTTTTGGTTTAATAAAAAAATATATATGGAAAATGGGTCTCAAGAAAACCCCTTACTCCTCTTGGTGGGAAGCGCAACGGAGTTTGGCCAAAGTTCAGACGAAGACGTGCATTCTGAGAAAAAGAAATTTTCAGCCGTTTAAGAATTAAAAATTTGCTTTTGACCCATTGGAATGACTGACTTTTATCACAACAGCAGGGAATAAGCCTTGTAGTATGTGCTGTTGTTTGAGGGAGAAAGCCACTAAAAAATCGGTGCCGTTTTTGGCAAAATGTATTCGTCCCATTTCGAGGTCCAAAAAGCAGCCGATGGTGTCGCCCAATGTGAAACTTTGTCCGTAGTCTTCAAATTGGCCCGCATGACTTTTTTTGCCGGTACCGCCAAAGCCCCAGCCCTGGTCATCGGTGCCTTAAATGAATTTTAAATATCCGCTTTCTGCCTCAAATAGAGGCGTTTACCCAAGTTGAGATTTGCTCGCGCTGTCGACCATCCCATCCGACAAAGTCCGTCGCTTTCAATGATTGCCTCGTAATAGTATTTGCCTTGAAAATGACAATATTCGTTGTAAAAGTGACGAAAAGGGCACACCCGATCCCTTAACTTCCACGCACAGAACGCGATCCGCTCCACAACTTCGGATGGTTACTTTCGCAAACCAAACCTGTGCTGTCAATGCCCAAATTATGGTCACGGTCAAAAATACTCATGCGCCAACCGATGTCTTAAAGGACAATTCTCCCAATGAAAATTAACAAAAGGCAGATTAATTAACACATAATTCAATGAACCCATGACCTTCAACAGCAGCGGTCCGTTTCGGCTTTGATGGGAGCATAGACTCGAAAACAATTTGCAAAATCTGTAAAAATTATATGACAAAAGAGTTAACATGAATAAAAATTGTGATTAACAACTTCACCGGAATACAAAAGGCACCCGTCTTCCCACTGCCTGTCTCTGCCGCCTTAAAAATGTCGACTCATTATCAAATACTAGGTCGTATCATAAAAATGTCGTTTTTTTTAACAAAAAAATGGAAGCCAAAATTGAAAAATTAAGATTTTCAACAAAGGGAATGTTAATTCTGCTATTTAAAATAGTTTTCCTGATTGCTTTTGACCCTTCTCCAACGGGAAAAAAGACAAAAAAAAAATACGCACCATGCACACATCGCCACCTCCAAGAATGGCAGGATAGCTTCTGATTGGATGTCAGTTGGAAGGCTAAACAAACCAAAATGAGCAAATTAAGTTAAATAAAAAGGAGACAACGTCCATTCCAAATCACTGAGTGCC
>JBDPZO010000249.1:0-11959 GCA_039877585.1 Heterodera filipjevi | reverse complement strand
CAAATCCTTTTGTTGGCATTCCCCAAATCCTTTTGTTGGCATTCCCCTCCTTTTGTTGGCATTCCCCAAATCCTTTTGTTGGCATTCCCCAAATCCTTTTGTTGGCATTCCCCAAATCCTTTTGTTGGCATTCCCCAAATCCTTTTGTTGGCATTCCCCAAATCCTTTTGTTGGCATTCCCCAAATCCTTTTGTTGGCATTCCCCAAATCCTTTTGTTGGCATTCCCCAAATCCTTTTGTTGGCATTCCCCAAATCCTTTTGTTGGCATTCCCCAAATCCTTTTGTTGGCATTCCCCAAATCCTTTTGTTGGCATTCCCCAAATCCTTTTGTTGGCATTCCCCAAATCCTTCCTTTTGTTGGCATTTTGTCACTGCTTTTTTGCCTACATTTTTTCAGCATTGCCCTCTCACATTGCGCTAAATTACGCGTCCCGTACTGAACCGTTTGTGCATTTGTGTCCGTCCGTTGGCGTTTTGTGCGCCCGCCTTGGCCAAGCCGGCGATTGGGTGGGCGAATTCGGGTTCGATCGGCTAAACCGAATTGTGTGCGACATGGACCAACGGTTGGCACAGCTCGCGAACATCCGGCTGGCAGAAGAAGTGCGAGTGCGCACTCCGTTTATGTGGGAACTGCCAAAGGTAATTGAAAATTATTGCAAAATGAGGAGGCACCGGGAGGGAGTCGAACCCCCGACAATCTTGGTGCCGAATGATGTAGTGATTTAAAGGCTTTTGAAATTCGGGATATAATGCTGGGTTAAAGGCCGAGAAATCCCCAGAAAAAGTCGGAACTGACTGTGCCTTACCTGAGATTAGAGGACCACCCGGAAAATTCGGAAAAATGCCGATTTTGACGAGAAAAATTGGCTATTCAAAATGGCTTTTCTTTGTCGGTTTTCTCCCTTTTTCTTTTTTGTTCAGCTGGCATGCGGAGTTCTGCCGGAATTGGCCCCGAAATGTAAGGATGCGCTGCCTTTTTGAATTCTCTCTATGTTCATTTTCATTCTTTTTTTGGTCAGGTCCCATGACACGCCGTGCACCATCGGTGAACAGCTCGCTGTTCTGGCGGAATTTGCTCAAGAAATAGAGGTACAATTTGGCAGACAAACAGTGCCAAAAAGTCTGAGAAAAAGCATTTAAACTGAAATGACGGCAACCGAAAAAGAAAGTGAAATGATTGAATTTAATAAATTATTATTCCAAAATTTTTAAAATTTTCGGACCGGTAAAAAACAAGGGACGGTAAAAAGCGGTAAATTAACCATTTACCGGCCATTTTTTCGAAAAAAAAAAAAACGGGAATGGGAATTCCCGGTTTTACCGTTCCCGTTCCCCAAAAAATGGCATTTGCCGAACACCAATTTTGTTTTGTCATTTTCCAGAAATGGCCGACCTCCGAGGGATTGGACATTGCCATTGGGTTGGACTGTGGCACGGCACTTTCTGTGGTGGTCGGATGGGACGGGCCACGCTATGAATTGTGGGGACAGCCCAACACGAGGGCAAAGGTGCCGAAAAAACCAACACAAATTTTGGGACAAAATCGTGACGAAAAAGACCGAAAAATATATAAAATCTATTTGGACTTACCTTTATCTTCTTATGAACCCTGGTTTGGTTTTTTCAGAATTGTTAACCGTTCTCTGACTTAGGCGGTCCGGTCAAAGCCCACTGGGCCTACGGGTTCACCCGGGGCTCTGTTATTGACCAGCCCACAAATTCCGGTTTTCGACTTTTTCTTGAGTAAAATCTCTTACGTCGTGTCGAATCATTCAGAAATTAATGGAGGCGGCCACTGCGCTGGGCGGCGATTGTGTGTTGCTCTCGGAAGAAGTGTACTCGGCCTTACGACCACGATCACAGTTCAGCTTCGATGAACAAAGCGCATTGAGGTCAAATTTAGTGGCTTTGTCACGCGTTAAGCCTTTTTCCTCTCGGATAAATGCCAATTTTGGGGTCATCAATTGCCAAAGGAATTGTCTGGAAGGGTCGTGGGGCTTAACCCTCGCTTAATCCCATCAATTAGAGAGACCATGGACAGAGACAAATTGCTTTTATTTTTCGATCAGTTTTGATCAATATTTACAGATTTGGCCATTTAAAAGTTGGTGCTTGTGAATCTTTACAAATCGATACCATCTGTCGAGGATGATTTATTTTACATTGGTTATCCCCTTACTGATCAATATCCGACATAACATCTGTTCAAGTCGCTCAATGATGCCTACCTTTTTTTGACCGTTAAATTGACTTTGATCAATGGCTGATCAGTCGCCCTTTCAGTGTGGCTCCGGGATTGGTCGCCTATTCGCTTCTCCACGCGCGCCAATCGCAGTCCAATTCGACTGATCAACCACCGCCGCAACAACAGCAGTCGGTGCCGGCGCCACTTTTTGGCACCGGCCACCGCCCGCCCCATCGGACAAGCGGCGGTGAAAGTGATCAGAATACAACAACACAGAGACTGATCAAGGCCAAATTGGTTGGAGAAAGTGAGCGCAGCCCGGAAAATTGTCGCCAAAATTTCCAGAAAATTTTACCAAAATTATGAATTTTTGTTTTTAAATTTCATTAATGACTCATTGGTTTGGATTTAGTTTTTGGCCTTGAAGAGCTAATTTTTACACTAATTAATAGCAATTAAAAATAAAAAAATAAACAAATAAGTTTTCATATTTGGTGCAAAATCCCCCAACAAATCTTTGACCAATTGCGGGAATTTCTAGCGAAAAAAAAACATATTCATAGTGCATTAATTATTAGCACTAATTACTGTAATTACTCCCAGTGGCACATATCAGCAGCCCGCGCTCTCTTCGCCCCAATCGCATCGGTGGCCAAATTTCGGCACTGATCTGATGACCGTCTGAGTCCGTGCTCCTCCTCCGGCGCTTTGCTGCTGCCCCAACAATGGACAGGTATTTGTGTTTTTTTTGGCTGGGGATTATCTCTTTTCTAAGTCGTCATAAAAAAATTGCCTTTTCCTTTGGCTAATTATATCTGTCGCTTTCGTATCTTAAAGTCACGTTGGGACTGAAAAAGGTTAGGGACGATTTGAGACCGAAATTTGCCCATCCGAGACTGGATTTGAGACGCGAGACCAACAGTCTCAGGCAGTACAAATGATCGGCTTTTTTGCCAAAAAGATGCTTGAATACTTGATAGGAAAAACGAAGAAAAAAAAAGAAATCGGTAAAACTACCCGGTAAATTTGCCGTTTTACCGCGGAAATTTTTACTATGCCGAAGCCTAGTCTTGGGCGAATGTTAAGGTCGGGAACAACTTAGCGCAGCTCAACTTAACGCCGTGCTTTCTAAGTTACATTAATTAGGTGTCATTTGGTAGCCATAATGTGTGTTCTTCATCAGCCTGCCAAATTCCAAAAAATTATATAATATTAAAATATGAAATCGAAGGTTAAATTTTTTTTCCCATTTAAAGTTCCAAGCTGAATTTTTTCTAATCCAAAATGTTTTTCCTTCTTTCCCCCTCCCCCCCCCCTTCCCTTCGGCTTTTCCTTGCCTTTAGCTTCGCTTTTTCCGTCCCTTATCAAGGTGATGATAATGATAATGGTGGTGCTCCTGTACTGCTTCAACACGTCGTCCGTGCCAATCCTTTGGCGGAAATAGCCGAATGTTCAACTCCATGCACTCATCCCTCTCCTCCGAGCTGTTCTCTGTCGATTTGATCAGTGCCGAGACGGACTCCGAGTTGGAATGGGTGACGCCCGAAATGATCGCTGCCGCCCCCAAAGGGGAGGAACAGCGCCACGGGTAATTATATTTGAAAAGTGTGTCAATATTCACGGCTTTACCCTATCACAAATTTTTTAAATACCTTGTCCAAATAATAATCGTCTAAAAAATGTACGACGATGTTTCCTTGAATTTATGCTCAAGATTGGAATTAACCAATGACCATCAATTAGGAGTCTAATGGTTGCCACTTCTTCTGCCCTTACTGCTGCTGATACAATGCCAAAGAACAATGATGGCGCCTCGCAGCAACAAAATGGCCAATTTTATAAAGCGGAAAGGGCACGACAATACTCAGACTTCTCAGAAGTGGAAAGTCAAGACGGCAAATTTTATTGGAAAGGAGCAGCGATCAGAAAGAGGAGGTGAGGTGGGAAAAGAAGACTGATCAATCGATACAGGAAAAGGGTGATCAGTCGTGAAAAAGAAACATTATTACACACCTAGTGAGAGAGAGAGAGAGAGAAGAAGCGTGTCTAACTGCTCGCTAAAATATAGTCCGAAAAATCTACGAGGATGTAAAATCTGACCAACCAAATAAAGAAGATAGAATTATAGTCAAATTCATAAAGAGAGCGGGTGAGATCAATCAGGCCCGTATCCAGAAAAAATTTCCGGATGGTGGAAGGGAAGGGGCTCAATTACGACGACTTTTTGCTCTTCGTCAAAAACTCCGAAGATCTTGTAGATGGAACTGATCGCTAAATTAAATTGAAAATTGATTGAAACGAAATTACAGGAAATTTCGGGCGGCTCCGCTCCGTAACGGTCCGTTGTTTGCCGAAGGGATGGCGCAGCAGTGCGAATACGTCAACAGCAGGCTCCAGGCTTTCACTGGAGCAAGAACGAGTGCGCTGGACAAACTCAACTCAGCGGCACGGCGCGTTGACAAATGCTTAAGGTGAAGCGGGGTACGGCATGATAAGTGATTCGGAACCGTGCTGGGACGAAGTCGAATAGTGCAAGTGGGGGATTTCGATGAAGGGCTGTTTCAGTACGGGACATTAATTTATTTAATTGGTATTTAAATAAAAATAAGATTGAACTCAATAATCGTTTTTTTAATTATTGTATTTTCTCTCTTCGTTGCATTGGGAACGATTAAAATTTATTGTTTTAACTAGGGTAGCACGGGACCGGGGCTTTTGCAAAACCGGGACCGGGACTTTTCAGGTTGAAAAAACCGGGGATTTTGGCTGGGAAACCGGGAAAAAACCGGGGCGGGACCGGGACTTCGGTCAAAACCGGGGCACTTGGTACTCATTTGTACGTTTTTTTTCAGTACCAGTCCCGGTCCCGTGCTACCCTAGTTTTAACAATTTAAATTTATTTTTATTTAAATATCAATTAAATAAATTAATGTCCCGTACTGAAACTCGGGAATTGGGAAATCGGTGGCATCCCTGGTCTTTAAAAACCGGAATGACAAAAGAATATTCAGGGATTAGGACACGAACTGTCGAGAATTCCCTTTCCTTTCCCAAATTCTTTTCTGCCCAAAACAATAGTGCCATTGCCCTGACAGGAATTGGCCGGGATGGACGGACTCTCGGTCGAAGCGGCGAGCACCCAGCGCAGCTGAATGCGCACCGTTTCCGCTTCCCGCCAATGAGAACGGTGCGGGACGGTTAGCGACAGCAAACAGCACAAATGAGCAACAACAACAACAACCAAAATTAGTACGATATCGTGCGGAAAGCGGGGGGATACTGTCAGAATACGATAATAACGATGACAACAACAACAACGGTACTGAATGGACGCGGGGGGATGGACGACGGAGGAGGAAAAGCAGCAGCAGGAAGAAGGAAGGAAAAGCAGCGGAAACGGCGGCACAAGATTATGGCACTCGAGCTGGGAAGGCCGACTCGAAATGGTCAGACGGAAGCTGATGACGATGAACAAACGGAACGCAACGGCAGAAAACGGGAGGTGGACGGAGGGGAAAGACGGGGGCACGGGGAGGAGGCGGAGCAACAACGCGCCATGATGGCACAATGGACGGGGGGAGGCGGTGACGAGGCTGACATCAGTTGTAGCTGCTCATCAATGGCATCTTCGGTATCGGGGAGAGAGGGACAAATTGCCGAAATGGAGCGACCAAATGCCGACAAAGGGAAATGGGGACAAAATGTCACATATTGGGCACAATGCCAACAGAGGAGACAAAATTCCGGCAAATGGGACAAAATGCTGCGGATTTAAAAAATTAGAAAATCCAGCCTAAATGACTAAAGAGCCAATTTGTCAAAACCTAACTTGGCCAAACGGGGCAAATGGGTATTAAAGTAGGACAATGGCCTAAAACGGCAGAAGGGGACCAAAGGCCGAAAATATGTTCCAATTTTAGCACAGAATGGCCGTCTTTCTTCCACCATTGGCCACCACAATTTGATGTCCAAATTCCCATCATCAAAATGCTTCTCAGCTGCCGCTACTTTTGCCCTTCCGCGCTCCAATGGCGCCAGTCGGCCCAACTCAATGGTTACGAAAACGGTACTACTCCCGGGGGTTTCCAGAGGCGAAGCTTTAGCTTCATTTTATATAATAACGGAGTTTTGAGCCTATTTAATATTTGATTAGTCTTTCATAAATGGAGCTTTTTTGACCCCAGGTGTGTTACCGTACCCATTAGTTAATTACCATCAATTCATCTACGATTGATTCAATAAAGCCTCTCCCCCTCCTCCCCAATAGTTAATTATCCTCAATTAGTTTTTCTCGATTGATCAATAAATCCCGCCCCCTTCGCCTTATTGATCAGAGTATGAAATTGCGTCGGCCCCCATCTCCTCCTGCTCCTCCTTCACGGGAATGAGTGTTGAAACGGGCGCTGATGAGGAGGACGAACTGCCCGCCATTCCCTCTCCGTCTGCCATTGGCCCACCGTTTGGGCAGCTTCAACAACACAAACAACAACACAGTGTTGGCCAATTGCCAAATTTATGCCAATCGATTCGGAGGAAGAGGGAGGAGGGGGCCAATGAAGGGATGGAGGAGAAAGTCCCCCGACGGCGGAGGGGGGGGACGACAATGGCGGACGAATGGCGGACGGGGGCGTCGTGAGAAGCCAAATGTTGAAGTTGAGCAGGGTAAGGAGGAAAAGCAAATTGTTGCCATTTGTTTTGGCATTCCAAGAGAAAAGACAAATAAATGGTCGAGCAGAGATAGAATTAATAGGCTTTTCATATCACTAAACAGTTAATTGCTCTAATCATTCTTCGATTTAGCAGCGAGCTTTTTTAGCAATAATTTTGGCTTACCCCACGGAATTTTTAATATAATGCAAGCAATTTAAAAATTGAATTTTTCTTTTCGTGCCAAAGAAAATCTATTTCAGGTATTTAAGCTGAAATATCCAAAGAATTAGTAAAACCTTTGATTTGCATTTGTGAAAAGAATTAAATTTCCTATAGGTTTTCAAAAAAAAATAGGCCTTGGATTTACCAAAAATCCCAAAAGATTCCCTAATTATAAAATTTTTATATATTCGAATATTTTGTCCCATTTTTCAGAGGCTTGTTTAAAGCTGTGGGATCTTTGTCGCTTTTTTAGAGGGTTTTTAGCAGGGCTCGCAGATGTGAGGCTTTAGCCTCATTTTTTTGAGAGATTTCTGAGGGTTTTAGTGGTTTTTTAGAAAATTCGAAGAAGAAAAAAAATTAAAAGTAGATAATTTTTTCTTAATTTCCCTACAAATTGATTTTATTTTTCAAAATTTTTCCCTGCGTCTTTTATTGGCACCGCCCGACATCCCCTCCCAATTCATGAAACAGATTTTTTCAAAAATGCCAAATTTTCTCATCCCTTTTCCCCCACAGGGACATCCGTGCCAATTTTGGCGATTTCCCTCTCGCCAATTTTTCCGATGAGTTCGACTTGGAAGAGCCAAACAGCAGCAAAAGGAAAGTTTGAGAATAAGGAAACGGCGGCTCAATATTTCCCAAATAAATTCGGGTGTAACGCAAAACAAAGAGAAAAAAAAGTCAGAAAGCCAAAATAAGAAATATTTTTAATATTGTTAACATTTGTTTTAATTGAAAGTGCCATTTTTGTACGTATTTATGCATAATTACTAAATAAATATAATAATATTTCCAATTTAAAAATGTAATGAATTTTATGAAATTCTTGAGAAGATTATATGACAAACATACAATTACAATTACATAATTGGTGAATTTTGCCAACAAATCTCACCTCATCCATACCGCCTCCCCAGCAGGGATGCACGCAATGCTTTTTGGCGGTTTGCGGATTGCGGTTGCGTAAAATCGTGATTTTTACGCAATCTTGATACTCTTAGGTGGTGCCGGTAGGCGCCACCGGGAAAATTTTTGAAAAGTTGTGACCAATTTGTTAAGAAATTTTTCCCCAAAATAATGAGTTTGGTCATATTTTGTGTAAAAATTTTTAAAACATCAACGAATCGCTGCAAAATTGTAAAAAAAAAAAAAACGGGTGATTGGTAGAGAAGCAATAAAATTGTTCATTTTTAGACCAAAATCCATTAGCAGAGCTGGCCAAAATTTTTAAAAAATTTTCCCCGGTGGCGCCTTTCGGCACGAACGGCACCCTATTCGTACTGGGCCAATTCGTACTGCCCTATTCATACTGGTACCCCGATTCGTACTGTACCACAAAAAACGAAAAAACACTAAGTTTATTAATGAAAATTCTCCATTATATTTTGGTTGGTATCCTGCAAGGCTAATTGAATGTTTTTTATCAAAAAAAAAACCCTTTTTTCAACCAAAAGAATGAAATTGATTAAAAATAAGAAAACAAAATTTGCGCCAGCCTTGACGATAATAATGAATAATCTCATGTTGAGCCAAATACCAAACAAAATATAATTGAGAATTTTCACTAAAAAAGTTAGTGTTTTTTTTTCGTTTTTTGTGGTACAGTACTAATCGGTAATCTTAGTACGAATCGGGGTATCAGTACGAATAGGGGCAGTACGGATCCGCCCAGTACGAATAGGGCTTTTAGGTGCTATGTCGAAGTGAAAAAAGTAGGGTAGCACGGGACCGGGACCGGGGCGGGAAATCCCGGTTTTTTCAGGTCCCGGTCCCGTTTTTGAAAAAAAGTCAAGTCCCGGTCCCGAAAATTGGGTCCCGGCGGGACCGGGGACTAACCGGGACCAAATATGCACTGGTAAGAATGGGGGTCTGACTAAGAAATTGTTGCGAAAAATTGGAGAAAAGGAAAATTATGGAGGAAAATTCGTTATAAATATATTTTTATTAATAATCTATCCAATGATAATTTGGTGTGGTGGTAGAAGTATTGCTTTTCCAAATCGTTTGCTTGGGTTCAAATCCCTCTTATGCATGAATTTTAAATTGTTTTTCCAATATTAGTTCGGTCAAATTCAAAAATTATGAAAAGGAAGTGCTCCCCCAACCTGATATAATTGATAAATTAACAATTTTTTAACAATTTTCTTTATAAATTTCATTTATTTTCGAAAAAATTTTCCGGTGGTATCTATCAACACTGCCGGATCCCTTTTAGCTTAAAACTTCTCGAATAAATCCTCCAAAAATTCAAATTTATCTCAAAAATCCTCCAAATGTAGCTTTTTGGTGGCAAAATCTGTTAACAAATGATAGTAAATATCAAAAAATTTCCCGTTGGCGCCTATCGGCACCGCCGACCTTTCCTTTTCAAAATTAGAAATTTAATGACTTTTCAAAACCCAACAGCTAAGAAACTTGCCGCGAAATGTACGAATTGCTTATTTCCAATCCCAAATTGCTCAAAATGATTATGGGTCATGAAAATATAATATTTAATATTCATTTACTTCGATAAATTGATTTACAGTTGCTGTGCATCATTTTTCAAAAATGTTCTGATTTTTCCCCAAAATCTGATTTTTGGGACTGAATGCTCTGACTTTGAAATTTCTCATATCGGAACCCTGGGTAAACTAGGAGGATAAAGGTTCATTTAGACTTAAATATAATTTTTTGATGCACCTATAGAAACAACATCTATAAAAAATATACTATTAGTTTTATAAAAAAATATAATTCAATTTTAATTATTATCTTTAAATTAATTGATTAAATAACAAATTTATTTATTAAATCAGTGCCGACAAATTTTTATAAAAATTTTCTGAAATTAAATAAAATTTCTCAAATAATTTAAATTTCTTTTCTAAATGTTTATTTTGTAAAAATAATAAGAAAAATAACATGGATGAATTTCATAATTCTATGAGATACCTCGAAAAATTCGATAACAAAATTGAAATGGCTTTTTTAAAAGCTTACAACCTCTGTCCCTAGCTATTAGGAATGCAAGCATGAATTGAAGCATAATTATTTTTAAAAAACCTATCCCAATTTTTTTGACAAAGCTATCCTTATTTTAAAAGTTATATTTCTTTTTCAAAAAAAAAGTCTAGGAGGTAGATCTTCAAAAAAAACTAGAGGTCTGTTTTTAAAAAACTAGGGGATTGGTTTTTTACCATTTTTTGTTTGGCGCCGAAACCCTGGCGCCGAATCATGAGCGCCGTAACAACACCGACCCACGTAAAGCGACGAATTAGAGGAATATTTTTGAGGAAAATTTTTAGTAAAAATTTTGTCGACACTGAATTGTCCCTTTTTCAGGGCACACTGAACGTTTCGCCACCTAAGCAAAAATAGGACGTCCGCCACCAGTTTTGCCACCCCTAAGAAAAGCCACCCATTTGCCTTCAAAAAACTCAAATATGTTATCACTACTCCACTCAATGCTAAATCTAACTTTTGGCTTAGGTGGCGAAATGTTGTGTAGCCTGAATTAAAGATATTTATTCATTATCTGTTTTCAACAAAAAAGGCAAACAAACCTCATGAAATTCCGGATTTTCAATTTTTTTGCATAATAAAATCCTTACTATTTGGGAAATTTTATAATCGCTTAACATCTGCTTAATGATTGTTTCTAAACACTTAGAACTTCGAATAACATTAATTTTATAAATATTGGTTGATAAAGAAAAAGTTACAACGAAAAAACTCGTTCCGGCGGTGTTTTGTCCTGTTCCGCTTTTAATGATCAAAATTTGTGATTTAAAAGAATTGCCGACATTTGCGGCGCGGGACCCAGCAAAATTCGCAGAATGAACCAAACTTATTATTCTTGTTGTCATTAGAAAGGTAAAAATACGATTCGTACTGGGCCAATTCGTACTGCCCCGATTCATACTAATTTGCCCTATTCGTACTGTACCAAAAAATACGAAAACAACAAAATTTATTAGTGAAAACACTCCATTATATTTTGTTTGGTGTCTGCAAGGCTGGCTAATGAATTTATTTTTTCAAAAAAAATCTCTTTTTCAATGAAAAGACGAGCTTTGCAGATACCATCAAAATATTTTAGTGGATCAATGACGACCTTTTCTGCTTTTACAATTGATCAGCAAGAATTTGAATTGTCTCTCTGATCAGATTAATATTTTCTATCACAAACTGACGAAAAGGAAAACAAAATTGTCTCTCAGATCACTTCCATTTTCGATTAATCAAAAACTCCGAAAGACCTTTGGAATCAATATTAAAATTTTCAAACTTTTTAGTTACTCTCCTGTGCCCTGTTTTATCTTGTGCACATTTTGCTGTATTTTCTGTTCTTGGCACTGCTCTTCTCCTATGTGAATGGTCCACCATCGGTCGGCAAAAATCTTTTGGTGTCCGCCATTTTATTATTCTTCGTCTTTTTCATGGTAAGTTTTAAATTGCGACTAGAAATTCTCCACTTCCCCCCCCCCAAAAAATAGTTTTTGGCTTGAATCCAAAATTCGGCTCAAATTAATTTTGTTTAACTCGACCCAAAATCAGGCTCGACTTCTTAGCTTGAATACAGGCCGGACCTTTTCCCTGCCAAAACACCCGTAGATGGAATACCCCAATTAGAACAATTCAATATAGCTGATAAATTTGCATGACCAGAATCATTAGGGTGGGATTCGTATTTTAAATCCGAAATTATATATATATATATATATAATTATTTTTAAAGGTGTAAGTATCTAAAAATAAATTTATTTCGAAATACGACATTTTAAATCTTTCCTCATAAATAGATATCCCTAAAAACGGGTTGAGTATTATTTCAGTTCTGCCCATTATACCTGGTGCAATTTTCTATTTATTAAAATTTGAAATATTCAATAAAAACCGATTTTAAAAGTTGGTGAAAG
>JBDPZO010000248.1:0-97291 GCA_039877585.1 Heterodera filipjevi | reverse complement strand
TGCTTAAATTGCGCCATGGAATGGCAAAAGAAAAAACAACATGTTTTATCCATTTACGCCCCCTTAATTAAGAACTTTTTAGACATATTTTCCCATTTTTAAGGCTATTTTGGGGGAGGGTTTTGCTCCTTAAAACCTCCTATTTTTTTTATGTTTACCACCTAAAATCATGTCTCAAGTTAACACCCACCTCCGCCTCGTCCTCATGCTCCGTCGTGGTCCGTCCGCCAAATTCATGCCAATTCGTCCGTGTTCCCCGGCGGCGTTCTCGACAAATCGGACTTGCGCTTTCCCAGGGAAAGAGCGACTTTGACGACGCGACGGCGCACCGTCGCCCATTTGCTTGGGGTTCGCTGATGACTTTGCACTTCGGTGTGCGCCCTAAGGGAATTGTTCGAGGAGGCCGGCCTATTGCCGGTGGTGGAGGGACGGCATGGCGTAGGCAAAAATGTTTGACGATGGCAAACGCGGAGGAGGACACCCATTTGGCCAGTGGAGGAAAAAAGCAAGCGAACGAACCCCGTTTAATTTCAAAGGCTTATATTTGGCTAAAGGGAAAGAAGTTTCCTATGTCCTAAATCCAGTTCAGATTTAACTTTTAAAAATACAAAAAAGTTTGATAATATGTAAATAAATGTATGTTACGAGTTCTTCGAGAGTTTTTGAAATAACGACTTTATACAAACATACGAATTCTTTTTTTAAAGCACTACAAAATGCTGTTTGCTATTGTTTTTCAAGTTTTAATTGTTTTTGGGTTGGCTAAAATTAAATTTGAACAGGGTTTTAGACATAGGCGAAAATGTCCGGGCGCAAATATCTGGACACGTATTTATCGAGCGAAAACTCAAAAAAAATCACGTTAAAAATTGATGTTTTTTTTGCACTTTTTAAGTTGTAACTTTTTTGCTTAATGCTAATCGCTTAACCATAGCTTTTAATTACTAAATTTTATAGAGCTTTTGAATGATTCTAGTTCGCTTAATTTGGTTTAAAACGATTCTGTATCCCGGACCCTACCGAATTCGGGCAGATACTCGAATTTTTGACATCGGGCTCGACGCTTATGCTAAACTATCGCTATAAGAATTTCATTGGCGAGAATTCAGGAAATTTGTTTGGCCCCTTTGTTCCAACCCTCCTTCACACAAAAAGTGCTGATTTAAAAAGCAACACACAAACACTGCTTAGTGATGGAGGAACCCGAGGTGTTTGCCCAATTGTTTCACAATGCTTCAAATTGAATGTTTCTCGCTTATTCCGTGGTCAATTTGGCTGACGCCTTTGGACATTCTTCCAACCCAAGGTAAAAGAAAAAAAAACTTTCCTGTGCTGTCAAAAGGCCAAATGATAAAAAAGGATTTTTTGGGAACAATCGGGACTTTTAGCGGGTTAATTTTTTTGTTTTAGAGTTGTTAGTCGGGGTTTTATCCAGGGTTCCCCATTTGCGATGATTTGTCATCATTTTGATGATTTTGAGGGGTCAATGATGATTTTTTTTTATTTATGATTTTTGATGCTTTTTGGGATTTTTAAAAATTTTAAGATTTTGTGGGTTTTTTGATAAAAAAATCTTCTACAAACACCCAAATTTCCAAAATTTTCCACGGAGGCCTATCGCCACCACCGGGTCCCACTCCTTTGAATTAAAAAATGATTGATGCTTTTCCTGATTTTTCTTGCTTTTACAATTTTATAATTTTTCCAAAATGATGAATTTTTACCCCAAAATGATGAGTTTTTGCCAGCCTAATGATATTTTTGGGAACCCGGTTTTATCCTTTTGGCTGTGTCGACACTTTGTCGTGTCGACTTTTGTCAGCGCGTCCAACATTATGGTTTAATAAATTTACCTTTGAGGTTAACACCGCCTTTTTCCTATTGCCTTTGACAACACATTGAAGCCACAAAATGTTGAACATTGTGTTAGAGAAATGGCTGAAGCGGAATGGACAGAGCCATCGCAAATCATTGGCAAAAATGCCAAAAGTATGTAAACAAAAGGGGCAGTCAAGAATCTTTAATTGACAAATAATTAGGAAATGCTAAAATTTTATTTTTTTTTGGCAAATTGAATTTTTAAAATTACTGAATCTTACGGTTTCGTTTTTTCCCCTCATTAAGACGAGATTAGCCTCCCGCCACCGCAATTTTACGAATTGTCGCGCCTCCAGCTGATTGATTGTTTCAAAAATGAGCGAAAATTCGCAAGAGGGTCGACCCCGGCGCATAACACCGCACATTTTTCGCTCTGCCGATGGGTCTCTTGGAGTGCACGCGCTCCCGGGGGATTATTTATACGACGAGACAAGCCCGACTTTAAACCGCCGATTTATGGAGACGCTGAAGAACTGTACCCACCGTATCCAACAGGGGATGAAACTAAGACAATCCACCGGATAGTTTTTCATTCTCCGGACTCAGACAATTACAGTACACCAAACTCAAATTTTTTTTTTGAGAAATTTTGGCACTTCTGACAAAATATGGCATTTAGATGGATAGCATTTGGAAATGTATGCCAATTAATTCATTATTTATTGTATGTTAGTGTTGTTTAAATTTTATTAAAATATAAATAATAAAATTATTGAAGTTGGACTTTTGAATGACAAAAAGCAAATAGGCTCTGCCATAAAAGGAATTGGTCGAGCTACTAATTTGGTCAAAAGACTTAAATAATTGTGTCCAAATCATAATCAATGGAGAACCGTGCCATAAAATGGCAAATCCAAGAGGGGGCCAAATTGTCGAGATGCATCAGTTCGCATTTTTAAATTCTCCACATATTAAGACAATTTTTTTAAATTTTTGTTCATTTTTAACATCTTTTTTGTTTGGGCTATTTGGTTTTCCTTCCCTTTTTCCGCATTTTAAAAGCATTTTTGTCATTTTCCCATTAAAATGTAGAGGTTTTGAGCTTTTTTGTGGTTTTTTTTAAGCAAAAACGGAATAGAAAACCAAAAAACTGGCAAAAAGCTCAAAATAATCATAACAAATCATACAAATATTCACAATTTTACCCGGTGGCGTCTATCGGCACCACCGGCTCCCGCCCCCATGAATTAAAAAATTGATGCTTTTTACTTATTTTTTTTTTGTTGCTGTTAGAATAATTTTTTTTTTCGTTGAATATCTGACCATATGTAGATCCCGCTCCATTACAAGTTATTTTGAGGAGGATTGAACAATAGAAGAAAAGTGCCGAATTTGACGATAAGTTTGGCACAATTTACGAGTCACCATTTTTTGGCATGCACCCGTATTAGTTTGATATTAGGCCGCGTTGTGTTTCTAGTGAATATCCGACCAAGTTAGCCCTTTGACCCTGAGAGCCCTTGTTCATTCGTTTCGAAATGCGCCATTATTACAAAATTTCGGATAAAAAATTGTCATAACTTTTCTCAAAAGAAACAAAATTAAACAATTTTTATCATCCTTATTACTTCTCTCTATAGGCTTGCTTCAAAAATTTCATTAAGTTTTTAAAAAAATATAACCAAATTGTTCGACCGAAGTTTTTTTTTTGAAAACTTAATGCGAATTTCAGAGATTTAGCAAGCTACTAGAGACGGACAAGAACAACAGAATACTAGGTTATTTAATTAGTTTTGATTTTGAGAAAAGATACGAAATTTTTCTGAGGAAGACACCCCCCCCCACCCACATTTTTATGTTTCCCCCCGAAACCATTCCTTTTGTCCTTGATCCTCTACCTTTTCCCTCCATAGACATTCGACCAGGGCTGGACGTAACTATTTTTCAGTTACGGCCATTAGTGATGTTCGAGAGTCTCGGTCTCGAGTCTCGACTCGAGAAAAGTCTCGGGTTTTTTTCTGGTCTCGGTATCGGTCTCGGGTTTTTGGTCTCGAAAATCGAGACCTTTTTAAACCCCTAAATTTGTGTTTTCATTGGCAACCAAACATCTGATTGTGTGTGGATTTTTAAGTTGAATAATAGATAAATATGCCAAAGAACTAAAAATAAAGATACAAAACAAATTTTTATTTTCAAGTATTTGAAGCCTTGGATATTTTTTATACTTGTTTGCTTTTCAGAAATGGACCAAGAATGCTTTGATAATTTCCAATAGAAAAGGAAAGTGAAAAAGCGATGAAGTATTCATTGACGAATCTGACAACCAATTCTAAACTCGATTTGACTGAGCCTGTTGTTTCATTTTTGCGGTATTTTCAATTCAGAAAGGGGGAAGCAAAAGCAAAATGCCGTTTTGTGGAAAACCATATCAAGGAAAGGCGGAAATACAACTGGAATGGAGAAACATTTAAAACAGCACCAAAAGTCAATTATCCTTTTTGTTAATTCTTTTTATTACCATTTTTAGGGTTTACAAAGAATTAGTAGCCGCAAAAGAAGTGAAAACAATCAAAAAAGGGCCGCCCTTCTTTCAATTTGGAAGAATCATCTTCACAAAAACCGCTGAACAAATGAATATTGAGCAGTTCCGTCCAGCAGAAAAATGGCCCAACACGCATCCAAAATCAAAAAAAATTGACAATTTGATTTGCGTTTTATCTGTTTGTCATGTGAGCCCATTATGCTTCCTGAGAAAAACGGGTTTGCAGAGATATTTGATGAAGTATGTCCGAGGTATTCCTCAGCTTGACTTTAAAACTAATTTTGACTCTTAAGCTACCGACTGAAATCTCGCCAATTTATGACCGCTCTTTTGGAAGAAAATTACCAAAAAAAATTCAACCATTTAAAAAATGAAATTGCCACCTCAAAAAAATGTATCATTCACAACGGCCATTTGGTCGAATCTTGCAAGAAAAAAAAAGTTTCTTGAGTTAAGAACAGCTTTAAGAGCGACATTTTGGCATTTAATTTAACCGCGCATTATATTGACTCAAATTTGGACCGAAAATGGCATATTTTAACCACCCAACCGATGCCCGAATCACATTCTGGTCATAATATAAGCATCCGTCTCAACGAAATCATTCAAATTTTTTTGAGGTTTGAAATTGTGTATTCATTATTTCAATACTTTCAAGGCCTTGATGGATGGTCTTGAGCATAGGACGAAGAGTGTTCCACAAGTCAAAGCACAGATTCACCAATGCAGGAATTGTTGCCTTTTCCAATCGTTCCAAAAATTTTTAAATATCTTACAAAATCAACATGGACTAATACAAGTTTGCGGGATTTAATTTTACTTTTTTTGTGAGTATTAACTTTTTGTTTAGGATGTAACAACTCGATGGAATAGCAGCCTTTTATGATTGACCCCAATTATAGAACAGCAACGTGCCTTAAGTCTGGCTCATGTTGATTTTCCAGAGTTTACCATGCCTGATTTTCAAATGTTAAAAGCATTTCAGCAGTAATAATTATATTTTATATTCGTTCATAATTTCTTACAGGTTCTGACGCCATTCGACACCTTTACTGAACAACTTTCAAAAAGGGATGAGTCCATTTCATCTGTTCTTTCCGATTTAATAATGTCTACTTACAATTTTAGTAGAAAAAGACACGGACCCTTCATACGTCATTTCAATCAAAAAAGTGATTACAAATGGACTTAAATCAAGGATGGAGAAATATGAAAACAAACGGTTCTTTAGATTGTCATTTAAAGGTTCTTGACAATAGCCACATTGATAGACCCTCGCTACAGAACCACCAAAACATTTTTGGATTCGAAGAAAGAATTCAAAATAAAGTTATTTTACAAACAGAATTGGAGCTTTTTGTAAATCCAGAGCGACGCTTTTCCGATTCTGAGCCATTTATAACGGGTCTGCAATCAATCTGAAGACCCATTCTCAAACTTTCTTTTTCTTTTGCCGATTCTGCGAAACCGCCATTTTAACAGATTTTTCGAACAAAACACTTAAGAACATTGCTCCAACGCAACCAAATTGCATGATCTTGCTATTGTCCGATATCTATTTGTTAGCTCTATAAACTAAAATTTCAAAAAAAAATTCATTCATTTTAGAGATAAAAATTAGTTTTTTTTTTTTCATACTTTTATGGCTACAGCTTTCTTAAATCTCTATCAAACTTATGGAATTTGTAGTTAATAGAGCTACCCAATATTAGAGATCGGACCGGTCGGTTTTTTCGATTTTCGATTTCGGTTTTTTGACCGAAAAAACCAACTGAGAAAGTTTCAGGGGTTTCGGTTTTTTTTCGGTTTCGGTTTTTTTTTTTTCGGTTTTTAACCGAAACCGTTCGACCGAAATATTCCAAAAACCGAAGACCCGACCGACTTTATGAAAAAAAACCGAAAAAAAAAACCGAAGAAGGATTGTACTTTTTAAACAATTTTTAGAAAAGTTCTTAATATTTTTCAATTTTTTTCCCGGCGGCGCCTGTCGGCACCGCCTGGAATTTAATCCTTTGATATATTTTTCAAATAATGCCAAAAATTGGTGAAAATCTGTTTAGTAATTCTTTTAATTCTTAAAAATTTCTTGTTGGCACACCTATCTGCAACCGCCGACCCTTCTTTTTTTTTCGAAATTGAAAATTAATTTCTCATTTCAAAGCTGGAATTGCTCTGAAAAATAGTTGGCGGAGAGAAATATGGTGTTAATGCTTGATTTAGTTGAATAAATTCAATTTTAACTGTAAACAGCGTTTTCAACATTTTCTTATTTTTGACCTGTAATTGTCTTATTTCGGGAATTTCAATGGCAGGGTTGTCATTGAAATTTGCACCCTCAATTTTTGAAAATTTGGATGTAACAGATTTTGCACCAAAAAAATAATTTTTTTGGTGTTTTTTTTTGATCACATAGATTTTTAGAAATCCTAAGCGATTGGGGTCTGGTGGTGCCAAGGAAATTTTGAAAATTTTGGTGTGATTTGTTTACACATTTTGACTGTAAAATAATTAATTTGAAGAGTTTTCTTGCAAAAATGAGAATTCGCTTAGACATAAAGCCAAAAATTTTAAATTTTTCCCCAGAAATAAACATTGGCGCACCCACGAAATGTCGATTCCACGAATGTCGACTAGCCAAAAATCCACGAAAGTCACTCAGCCAAAAATCCACGAAATGTCGACTCCACGAAATGTCCGACTCCATAAAGTCGACTCGGCCAAACACCGAAGTCGACATTTCGTGGAATTTTGACTGAGTCGACATTTCGTGGATTTTTAGCTTAGTCGACATTTCGTGGATTCGGCTTAGTCGACATTTCGTGGAATCGACATTTTCGTGGAGTCGACATTTCGTGGAGTCGACATTTCGTGGGAGGCGAACATTTGTTTGCTGTTTTCAAACGGTAGGGGAGGTTTCATTGCCGCGCTTTCATTGCGGCGGTTTCATTGCCAGCATTTCAGTACTAAACCTGTTTCAAAAGTAAACGCCCAAGATTTTTTTGGGCATTTCACCTACTTCTGGACAATCGAGCTGAAATTTACCACCCATCTTTCACCACCCATTCTTCCCCATTAATATTAGAAGGCATAATAAATCAGAAAATGTAGAAAAAAAAACTTTTATGAACCGAAAATTGCTCGAACTTTTTTACTTTTTTTCGTAATTACAGGTTCAAGCTTTGAAGTTTACTGGATTGTTCAACTAATTTTAATAAATCAACTCGTTTTCCAACACCAGATTCAATTATTGATCATTTTATTCTAACAATTTGGTAAAAAATTAAAGTAAAAAAAAAGCCAAGCAAAAAGGTTTCGTCCCTCTTTCTCGTTGCTTTTCCTTGATAGACAGTCCATAGGGTATAAAAAATCGGTATGATTTTCCGTATACAGGCTAAATTTCAGTGTGGTTTATGACGAACCTTAAATTTTGATGACTTAATTATCTATTCCTTAAACCAAACAAAAAACAAAATGGCCATTGGTCGAATTTAGGATTGGTTTAACCTTTTTTTGTTGCGGTCTTTTTCCGGAACCAATTCAAAACCGGCGTCGACATTGTCGATGTTATTGACCATAGCACCGAATGCTTTGCACCGTTCCTCGCGCAGCGATTCTTTAGCTCAGTTGTAAGCCTTTGAACTTCGGTATTTTCGGCTCCAGATGGGCATGTATGTTTTCCGATTGCCTAAAGACTTAGTAATGTATTAAAATGTTATTCGAATAGCACCTCCCAAAACCTTGTCATCTATATCGGTATGCAAACGGCATTTGCATCACGGTTTGGGAAAATTCACATTCCAAGAGTTACGTCCCACGCGTGTTTGATTTTTCAAATAGAACAGGAAAACAGTTGTGCTACAATTTTTTTCTTCACGCAAGTTTTAGTTTTAGTAGCAATTATTGTTGTTCAAAAACAAAAATAAATTTAAATTAATATAAATCAGGGTTAAAAAAATATCAAAAATATGGTACTGAAGCCGACTGGCAATGAAACCGCTGGCAATGAAACCGCGGCAATGAAACCTCCCGTTCCGGTTTTCAAAGGATGAAATGAAAAAAAAAATGACGAATATGAACCCGCGAATGGGAGTCCGGTGGTCCTATAGGCGCACGGGGAAATTTTTTTTTGAAGATTATGGCCCGTTTGGTCGAAAAGTGTCATTTTGGCGTGGCCACTTTGGCGTGGCCGTTTTGGCGTGGTTGGATATAACTTTTTTCAGAGGCAACCAAACTAAGCTTTCTTAGTATCATTCTTAAGTGTTCTCTATTAGCCTGCAAAATTTCAAAAAATTTGATCTAGCTAATAAAAATTTATGCACAAAAAAGTTCAAAATTTGAGAAAATTTCCGAACTTTGAAAATTTTCGAACTTTTTTGAACATAACCTTTTATTAGCTGGACCAAGTTTTTTGAAATTTTGCAAGCTCATAGAGAACACTTAGGGCTATCGAAAGATACTAAAATATTTTGTTTGGTTCCCTCTGAGAAGAGATATCCTACGACGCCAAAACGGCTAGCCAATGGCCACGCCAAAATGGCCACGCCAAAATGACCCCGACCAATTTGTTAACAGATTTTCTCAAAAATATTTTTATTTTTCAAAATATGCCCTCTGAAGTGCTTGGCAAATCGGGCTCCTATAGAAAAAGCAACAACAATAAACCTGAGTCCGAAAGTGTTGATGTAGTAAGAGTTTAAATTAAGCAGGCAACATCTCCATAAGAAAGCCAAAATGCTGATATTTTTGATTGCAATCCTGCAAAAATTAATTACAAATTTTGATTGACCATTTACTTTTAATAAATGGTTATTTCGATTTAAAAAAAAAGTACAAAATTTTATAAAACTGAAAAATCGAAAAAAAACCGATAATTTTTTCTCGGTTTTTTCAATTTCGGTTTTTTAACCGAAACCGATTGACCGAGAAAATTTAAGGTTTTTCGGTTTATTTCGTTTCGGTTTTTAACCGAAACCGTTCGACCGACCCTTTAGTCCGATCCTCTATTTTAAATGGCCGAGTCATTCAATTCCAATCAGGGCTGGCGAAACTCCATGAAGTACCCCAACTAAATTCGAAACGAAACTAAATTTTTTTTCGAAACTTGTCCGATTGCCTAGACTAGTATGTATTAAATTGTTATTCTGAATGCAACCTCCCAAAACTTGTCATCTATTATCGGTATGCAAACGGCATTTGCATCACGGTTTGGGAAATTCACATTTCCAAAAGTTGACGTCTCCACGCGTGTTTGATTTTTCAAATAGAACAGGAAAACCGTTGTGCTACAATTTTTTTCTTCCACGCTAAGTTTAGTTTTAGTAGCATTATTGTTGTTCAAACACAAAAATATTTAAAATTAATATAAATCAGGGTTAAAAAAATAATCAAAAAATATGGTACTGAGCCGACTGGCATGAACCGCTGGCAATGAAACCCGGGCAATGAAACCTCCCGTTCCGGTTTTCAAAGGATGAAATGAAAAAAAAAAAGACGAATATGAACCCGCGAATGGGAGTCCGGTGGTCCGATAGGCGCCACGGGGAAAATTTTTTGAAGATTATGGCCCGTTTGTCGAAACGGGTCATTTTGGCGTGGCCACTTTGGCGTGGCCGTTTTGGCGTGGTTGGATATAACTTTTTTCGAGGCAACCAACTAAGCTTTTCTTAGTATCATTCTTAAGTGTTCTCTATGAGCCTGCAAATTTCAAAAAATTTGATCTAGCTAATAAAAATTTATGCACAAAAAAGTTCAAATTTGAAGAATTTCCGACTTTGAAATTTTCGAACTTTTTTTGAACATAACCTTTATTAGCTGGACCAAGTTTTTTTGAAATTTGCAAGCTCATAAGAAACACTTAGGGCTACGAAATACTAAAAATATTTTGTTGGTTCCCTCTGAGAAGAGATATCCTACGACGCCAAAACGGCCACGCCAAAGTGGCCACGCCAAATGGCCACGCCAAAATGACCCCGACCGCATTTGTTAACAGATTTTCTCAAAATATTTTATTTTTTTCAAAATATGCCCTCTGGAAGTGCTTGGCAAATCGGGCTCTATAGAAAAAGCAACAACATAACCTGAGTCCGAAATGTTGAATGTAGTAAGATTTTAAATGTAAGCAGCAACATCTCCATAGAAAAGCCAAAATGCTGATTTTTTGATTGCAATCCTGCAAATCAATTACAAATATTTGATTGACCATTACTTTTAATAAATGGTTTATTTCGAATTTAGAAAAAAAGTACAAAAATTTTATAAAAACTGAAAAATCGAAAAAAACCGAGTTCACATTTTTGTCATCGGGTTTTTTCATTTCTGTTTTTTTTAAACCGAAACCGATTGACCGAGAAAATTTAAGGTTTCTCGGTTTATTTCGTTTCGGTTTTTAACCGACCGTTCGATTCGACGACCCTTTAGTCCGATCTCTATTTTAATGGCCGAGTATTCAATTCCAATCAGGGCTGGGGCGAAACTCCATGAAGTACCCCAACTAAAATTCGAAACGAAACTAAATTTTTTTCGAAACTTGTCCGATTGCCTAAAGACCAGTATATAATTGTGTATTCTGAATAGCACCTCCCCCACCAAGCTTGGTCATCTATATCGGTATGCAACGGCATTTGCACACGGTTTGGAAATTCACATTTCCAAAAGTTGACGTCTCCACGCCGTGTTTGATTTGAATGGATCAGAAACTCAGTATAGGAACTGTAAGCTAATTTTTTTTCCACGCTGTTTAGTTTGTATGCATTATTGTTGTACAAAAAACAAAAATAAATTTAAAATTAATATAAAATCGGTTAAAAAATAATCAAAACAAAATATGGTACTGAAGCCGACTGGCATGAAACCGCTGGCATGGCACCGCGGCGAATGACCTCCCGTTCCGGTTTTCAAAGGAGGAAATGAAAAAAAAATGACGAATATGAACCCGCGAATGGGAGTCGCGGTGGTCCGATAGCGCCACGGGGAAAATTTTTTGAAGATTATGGCCCGTTTGTCGAAACTGGTCATTTTGGCGTGGCCACTTTGGCGTGGCCTTTTTGCGTGGTTGGATATAACTTTTTTCAGAGGCAAACAACTAAGCTTTCTTAGTATCATTCTTAAGTGTTCTCTATTAGCCGCAAAATTTCAAAAATTTGATCTAGCTAATAAAATTTATGCACAAAAAAGTTCAAAATTTGAGAAATTTCCGACTTTGAAAATTTTCGAACTTTTTGAACATAACCTTTTATTAGCTGGACCAAGTTTTTTGAAATTTTGCAAGCTCATAGAGAACACTGGGCTATCGAAAAGTACTAAAATATTTTGTTTGGTTCCCTCTGAGAAAGATATCCTAACGCGCCAAAACGGCCACGCCAAAGTGGCCACGCCAAATGGCCACGCCAAATGACCCCGACCGCAATTTGTTACAGATTTTCGTCAAATATTTATTTTTTCAAAATATGCCCTCTGGAAGTGCTTGGCAAATCGGGCTCTATAGAAAAAGCAACAACAATAAACCTGAGTCCGAAAGTGTTGAATGTAGTAAGAGTTTAAATGTAGCAAGGCAACATCTCCATAAAAGCAAAATGCTGATATTTTTGATTGCAATCCTGCAAAATTAATTACAATATTTGATTGACCATTTACTTTTAATAAATTGGTTTATTTCGAATTTAGAAAAAAAGTACAAAAATTTATAAAACTGAAAAATCGAAAAAAACCGATAATTTTTTCTCGGTTTTTTCAATTTCGGTTTTTTAACCGAAACCGATTGACCGAGAAATTTAAGGTTTTTCGGTTTATTTCGGTTTCGGTTTTAACCGAAAACCGTTCGACCGACCCTTTAGTCCGATCTCTATTTTAATGGCCGAGTATTCAATTCCATCAGGCTGGGCGAAACTCCATGAGGTACCCCAACTAAAATTCGAAACCGAACTAAATTTTTTTCGAAACTTGTCCGATTTGCCTAAAGACTAGTAATGTATTAAATTGTTATTCTGAATAGCACCTCCCAAAACTTGTCATCTATATCGGTATGCAAACGCATTTGCATCACGGTTTTGGGAAAATTCCATTTCCAAAAGTTGACGTCTCCACGCGTGTTTGATTTTTCAAATAGAACAGGAAAACAGTTGTGCTACAATTTTTTATTTTTCTTCACGCTAATTTTAGTTTTTAGTAGCATTATTGTTGTACAAAAACAAAAATAAATTTAAATTAATATAAAACAGGGTTAAAAAAATAATCAAAAAATATGGTACTGAAGCCGACTGGCAATGAAACCGCTGGCAAAACCGCGGCAATGAAACCTCCCGTTCCGGTTTTCAAGGATGAATAAAAAAAAATGACGAATATGAACCCGCGAATGGGAGTCCGGTGGTCCCGATAGGCGCACGGGGAAAATTTTTTGAAGATTATGGCCCGTTTGTCGAAACGGGTCATTTTGGCGTGGCACTTTGGCGTGGCCGTTTTGGCGTGGTTGGATATAACTTTTTTCAGAGGCAACCAAACTAGCATTCTTAGTATCATTCTTATGTTCTCTATTAGCCTGCAAAATTTCAAAAAATTTGATCTAGCTAATAAAAATTTATGCACAAAAAAGTTCAAAAAATTTGAGAAAATTTCCGAACTTTGAAAATTTTCGAACTTTTTGAACATAACCTTTTATTAGCTGGACCAAGTTTTTTAATTTTGCAGCTTATAGAGACAACTTAGGGCTATCGAAAGATACTAAAAATTTTGTTTGGTTCCCTCTGAGAAGAGATATCCTACGACGCCAAAATGGCCCACGCCAAAACGGCCACGCCAAAGTGGCCACGCCAAATGGCCACGCCAATGGCACGCCAAAATGACCCCGACCGCTGTTAACAGATTTTCTCAAAAATATTTTATTTTTCAAAATATGCCCTCTGGAAGTGCTTGGCAAATCGGGCTCTATAGAAAAGCAACACCAATAACCTGAGTCCGAAAGTGTTGAATGTAGTAAGAGTTTAAATGTAAGCAAGGCACATCTCCATAAGAAAAGCCAAAATGCTGATATTTTTGATTGCAATCCGGCAAAAATTATTACAATATTTGATTGGCCATTTACTTTTAATAAATGTTTATTTCGAATTTAGAAAAAAAGTACAAAAATTATAAAAACTGAAAAATCGAAAAAAACCGATAATTTTTTCTCGTTTTTTCATTTCGGTTTTTTAAACCGAACCGATTGACCGAGAAAATTTAAGGTTTTTTCGGTTTATTTCGGTTCGGTTTTTAACCGAAACCGTTTCGCACCGACCCTTTGTCCCATCTCTATTTTTAATGGCCGAGTATTCAATTCCAATCAGGGCTGGCGAAACTCCATGAGTACCCAAAAATTCGAACGAACTAATTTTTTTCGAAACTTGTCCGATTGCCTAACAGACTTAGTAATGTATTAAATTGTTATTCTGAATAGCACCCTCCCAAAACTTGTCACTATATCGGTATGCAAACGGCATTTGCATCAGGGTTGGGAAAATTCACATTTCAAAGTTGAGCGTCTCCACGCGTGTTTGATTTTTCAATAAACAGAAACCAGTTGTGCTACAATTTTTTTCTTCCACGCTAAGTTTTAGTTTTAGTAGCAATTATTGTTGTACAACAACAAAAATAATTTAAAATTATATAAAATCTGGGTTAAAAAATAATCAAAAATATGTACTGAGCCGACTGGCAATGAAACCGCTGCAATGAACCGCGGCAATGAAACCCCCGTTCCGGTTTTCAAAGGATGAATGAAAAAAAAATGACGAATATGAACCGCGAATGGGAGTCGGTGGTCCGATAGGCGCCACGGGGAAAATTTTTTGAAGATTATGGCCCGTTTGTCGAAACGGGTCATTTTGGCGTGGCCACTTGGCGTGGCCGTTTGGCGTGGTTGGATATAACTTTTTTCAGAGCAACCAAACTAAGCATTCTTAGTATCATTCTTAAGTGTCTCTATTAGCCTGCAAAATTTCAAAAAATTTGATCTAGCTATAAAAATTTATGCACAAAAAGTTCAAAATTTGAGAAATTTCCGAACTTTGAAAATTTTCGAACTTTTTTGAACATACCTTTTATTAGCTGGACCAAGTTTTTTGAAATTTTGCAAGCTTATAGAGAACACTTAGGGCTATCGAAAGAATACTAAAAATATTTTGTTTGGTTCCCTCTGGAAAGATATCCTACGACGCCAAAATGGCCCACGCCCAAAACGGCCACGCCAAAGTGGCCACGCCAAAATGCCACGCCAAATGGCCACGCAAAATGACCCCCGACCGCTGTTAACAGATTTCTCAAAATATTTTATTTTTTCAAAATATGCCCTCTGGAAGTGCTGGCAAATCGGGCTCTATAGAAAAGCAACAACATAAACCTGAGTCCGAAAGTGTTGAATGTAGTAAGAGTTTAAAATGTAAGCAAGTCCACATCTCCATAAGAAAAGCCAAAATGCTGATATATTTTGATTGCAATCTGCAAAAATTAATTACAAATATTATTGGCCATTTACTTTTAATAAATTGTGTTTATTTCGAATTTAGAAAAAAAGTACCAAAACTTTTATAAAAACTGAAAAATCGAAAAAAAACCGATAATTTTTTCTCGGTTTTTTCAATTTCGGTTTTTAACCGAAACCGATTGACCGAGAAAAATTTAAGGTTTTTCGGTTATTTCGGTTTCGGTGTTTTAACCGAAACCGTTCGACCGACCCTTTAGTCCGATCTCTATTTTTAATGGCCGAGTATTCAATCCAATCAGGGCTGGGCGAACTCCATGAAGTACCCCAACTAAAATTCGAAACGAACTAAATTTTTTTCGAAACTTGTCCGATTGCCTAAAGACTGTAATGTATTAAATTGTTATTCTGAATAGCAACCTCCCAAACTTGTCATCTATATCGGTAAATGCAAACGCCTTTGCATCACGGTTTGGGAAAATTTCACATTTCCAAAAGTTGACGTCTCCACGCGTGTTTGATTTTTCAAATAGAACAGGAAAACAGTTGTGCTACAATTTTTCTTCCACCTAAGTTTTAGTTTTTAGAGCAATTATTGTTGTACAAAAACAAAAAATAAATTTAAAATTAATATAAATCAGGTTAAAAAAATAATCAAAAATATGGTACTGAAGCGACTGGCAATGAACCGCTGGCAATGAAACCGCGGCAATGAAACCTCCCGTTCCGGTTTTCAAAGGATGAAATGAAAAAAAAATGACGAATATGACCGCGATGGGAGTCCGGTGGTCCGATAGGCGCCACGGGAAACTTTTTTGAAGATTATGGCCCGTTGTCGAAACGGTCATTTTGGCGTGGCCACTTTGGCGTGGCCGTTTTGGCGTGGTTGGATATAACTTTTTTCAGAGGCAACCAACTAAGCATTCTTAGTATCATTCTTAAGTGTTTCTCTATTAGCCTGCAAAATTTCAAAAAATTTGACTCTAGCTAATAAAATTTATGCCAAAAAAGTTCAAAAATTTGAGAAAATTTCCGAACTTTGAAAATTTTCGAACTTTTTTGAACTAACCTTTTATTAGCTGGACCAGTTTTTTGAATTTTGCAAGCTTATAGAGAACACTAGGCTATCGAAAGATACTAAAATATTTTGTTTGTTCCTCTGAGAAGAGATACCTACGACGCCAAAATGGCCCACGCCAAAACGGCCACGCCAAATGGCCCGCCAAAATGACCCCGACCGCTGTTACCAGATTTTCTCAAAACTATTTTATTTTTTCAAATTGCCCCTGGAAGTGCTTGGCAATCGGGCTCTATAGAAAAAGCAACACAATAACCTGAGTCCGAAAGTGTTGAAGGTAGTAAGAGTTAATGTAAGCAAGGCAACATCTCCATAAGAAAAGCCAAAATGCTGATATTTTTGATTGCAACCTGCAAAAATTAATTACAAATATTTGATTGACCATTTACTTTAATAAATGGTTTATTTCGATTTTAGAAAAAAAGTACAAAATTTATAAAACTGAAAATCGAAAAAACGATAATTTTTTCTCGGTTTTTTTCAATTTCGGTTTTTAACCGAAACCGATTGACCGAGAAAATTTAAGGTTTTTCGTTTATTTCGGTTTCGGTTTTTAACCGAACCGTTCGACCGACCCTTTAGTCCGATCTCTATTTTATGGCCGAGTATTCAATCCCTCAGCTGGGCGAACTCCATGAAGTAACCCCAACTAAAATTCGAAACGAACTAAATTTTTTTCGAAACTTGTCCAATGCCTAAAGACTTAGTAATGTATTAATTTGTTATTCTGAATAGCAACCTCCAAAACTTGTCTCTATCGGTATGCAAACGGCATTGCATCAGGTTTTGGAAATTCCCATTTCCAAAAGTTGAAGTCTCACGCGTGTTTGATTTTTTCAAATAACAGAACGAAAACAGTTGTGCTCAATTTTTTTCTTCACGCTAAGTTTAGTTTTAGTAGCATTATTGTTGTACAAAAACAAAATAATTTAAAATTAATATAAATCAGGGTTAAAAAAAAATCAAAAAATATGGTACTGAAGCGACTGGGCAATGAACCGCTGGCAATGAACCGCGGCAATGAAACCTCCCGTTCCGGTTTTCAAAGGATGAAATGAAAAAAATGACGAATATGAACCGCGAATGGGATCCGGTGTCCGATAGGCGCCACGGGGAAAATTTTTTGAAGATTATGGCCCGTTTGTCGAAACGGGTCATTTTGGCGTGGGCCACTTTGGCGTGGCCTTTTTGGCGTGGTTGGATATACTTTTTTCAGAGGCAACCAACTAAGCATCTTAGTATCATTCTTAAGTGTTCTCCTATTAGCCTGCAAACTTTCAAAAATTTGATCTAGCTATAAAAATTTATCCACAAAAAATTTCAAAAATTTGAGAAAATTTCGAACTTTGAAATTTTCGAACTTTTTGAACTAACCTTTTATTAGCTGACCAGTTTTTTTGAAATTTTGCAAGCTTATAGAGAACACTTAGGGCTATCGAAAGATACTAAATATTTTGTTTGGTTCCCTCTGAGAAGAGTATCCTACGACGCCAAAAGCACGCCAAAACGGCCACGCCAAAGTGGCCACGCCAAAATGGCCACGCCAAATGGCCACGCCAAAATGACCCCGACCGCTGTTAACAGATTTTCTCAAAATTTTTATTTTTCAAAATATGCCCTCTGGAGTGCTTGCAATCGGGCTCTATAGAAAAAGCAACCACAAAACCTGAGGTCCGAAAGTGTTGAATGTAGTAAGAGTTTAAATGTAAGCAGGCACTCTCCATAAGAAAGCCAAATGCTGATATTTTGATTGCAATCGGCAAAAATTAATTACAATATTTGATTGACCTTACTTTTAATAAATTGTTTTATTTCGAATTTAGAAAAAAAGTACAAAATTTTCTAAAAACTGAAAAATTCGAAAAAAACCGATAATTTTTCTCGGTTTTTTCAATTTCGGTTTTTTAACCAAACCGATTGAGCCGAGAAAATTTAGGTTTTTTCGGTTTTTTCGTTTTCGGTTTGTTAACCGAAACCGTTCGACCGACCCTTTAGTCCGATCTCATTTATGGCCGAGTATTCATTCCAATCAGGGCTGGGCAACTCCTGAAGTACCCCACTAAAATTCGAAACGAACTAAATTTTTTTTCAAACTTCAAAATCGAAATCGAATGTAGGAAATCCGAAATTTTCGAAACTCGAAACGAATTAAAAATTTTAGCTATTTTTTTGTGAATGTATTTAACGGATATGCTGTATGAGCCATATTTTATACTATATTTCACTTTTTTTAGGAATTTTGAAATAGTTTTGAAAATCTAGGCTAAAAGAACAAATCAAAAAAACAACCAAAAATTGAGAAAAACACGCAAATGTGGGTCGGGCCCGTCGGAGACCTAATGCGGCCAACGGGAAATAAAAAGGTAGGACTGAAATAAGAATTTTAAATTCCTAGATTCATACCCCTTATGGGGCGAGCTCTGGGTGGTGCCGATCGGCGTGTATGTCAAAATTGTTTTTTGGTGCCTTGGCCAACCGATGAATAATGCATTGCCAAAAATGAATGGCCAACGCGCAATTGCCAACTCATGTATGATGCAGTTTATTCATCCTATTCTCTCAATAGCCTATGCTATTTAATTCTGTCGTCCTTCTACCACCTAACACTCTCTAACTATGGCATGCTTGATGCGTGCGATTAATAGCATAAAAAGCGGTGACAATGCACAATGCCATTGTCCGTTCTGCCTCGTATAGAATTCTATCCTACCTCATTCAAAGCAGTCATCAATTTGTCATTCTTTATTTATTTTGAAATTTGATTACTAAAAAAGAAAATATTTTAATCTTAATTTTTTGGCACACATCTCATGCTTCATAACTAAAAAAAACTAAATGCAATAATTTACAAGTTAGATTTTCTATATCAAAATCAAAAAAATAATATTTTTATGAGTAGGCCTAAGTCCGTTCTTACCAGAGCTGCAGCCGATCTCTGCTTACTAAAATGGGAATTCCGATGACTAAATTTATTTCATAAATCAGAAGGTATTGGCCAAAAACGGGATGAAATTTACATGCTAACATTGCTATTTTACTGAATTTCGACTAAATTTAGTCTGACTTTTCTCAGAAGCAACCAAATTAAAAATCTTGGTATAGTACAATTTATCTTACGGGAACTAAGTTGGCCAAAACACTGGACTCACAAGGGTTACGAGAATCCACCACCATAATTTTTTTGGTGTCTTTCCACTGGTTGAACAATGTGCCATTATCTCAAAGCAATTGTTATTACCATAAAGTTCTGTTATGCTTGGGCAGTCTCAAATGAAATTGAATTCTTTCTTTTGTTTAAGCTAAAATTCCGTTCCATTTCGTTCAGATTTGTTTTAATTCAAAAATGCGTGATTTACTTTTGAAATAATTTTCTATTCATCTTGCCTCTGAATTACAATTTTAGCGCAAAACAGTTGGTAATTAATGATAAGATTATTATAATGTTTCTTTCGGTGGGTGGACAAAATGGCCATCGGACATTTGGTCCCATAGTGGGAATCGGACAAAGGTCCTCCGACAAAAGGGCCGCTATCAAAATGTGCTCTGACCAAAAGGCAATTGCATTTGATCCCATAGTGAAAAGATCGGACATTTGGTCCCATACCTGAAAATCTACAAAGGTCCCACGAAATGTTCTTCACCTTTTTTTTTTTGTTTTTTTTTTTTTTTTAAATGAAAATTCCAAAACCAAAACGCTTCCACTATCCTACCCCTACCCAAAATCATTCGAATTTGCAGTTGTTCTGTTATTTTGCGCAAAAATTTTAACAAAAAAGACAAACAAAAGACTATGCGCCAATTTCAAAAAATTGAATAGAATTTGGTCCAATAAGATTTTGTCATTCTTCTCTATCGGTTCGTTCATCACCACTATCTTCTTCATCTCAACGCAACAACCTTCAACTAAACCCTGCATCATAAGCCCAGCATCAAATAAGCGTCCTCATCCTCATTCATGTTAAAATAGGCTTTCGTCCGAATCCGAACAATTTTTTTTCTTCCTGAAGGAGTTAACATGTCTCTCTTTTTATATGTTTGTGTTAAAAATAAACCGCAAAATGTTTGTGCGATGACCATTCCGTTGTTGGTTCGCTTCCAACGGTTGCTTTGAGCTCGTTCATAAACTTATCAAAATAAATGAACTTTTTGTGTGTCGTACATTGCTAATAATTCCAGTGTTGAAGGAATAGCATTGCTTTAACACTTCACGTCTACGGCCCGTTCTGACGTCTTGCACGCAGCTTAACGCTTTAACCAAGGGTTTCCTTTTCACTTTTTGCTTCATCATTTCCTCCTCCTCAATTCTGCATCACGAGAGAGATGTTTTGGTCGTGATTGTGCTCTCTAGTGCAAGAAACCCTTTCGTATTTTGTTGAGGCCACCAGTTTAGCAATAGCGCGGCAAGTGGATCGCTGTTCACAACTTAACCATTGCACACTCCAATACTGTGTTTGAACGTGAGCCGTAATCTTAATTTGAGTTCATATATTAATGAGGAATGCATTTTTCAAGTATTTGAATAACATTTACACACCAAAAAAAACAATTTTTTAAAAATTTTCCAAGGATCCTTTGGGTCGGAGGACCTTTTGGTCCGATTTTCCATTATGGACCAAATCGTTTTCCACTATGGTAACCAAATTCCGATTCCACTATGAACCAAATGTCCATTTCCCACTATGGGACCAAATGTCAATTGCCTTTTTGTCCGAAAGACATTTGTCCCATTGATCTTTTGTCCCTGCTGCCGTTTTTTTTGGCATCGGATCCTGTCACGGATTCCTGATCCTGATCCGGGGGTTTTTGGAAAAAGTACCGACCAGGGTCCGGAAAAACAGGGTCTTAAATCCGAAACCACCGGCCCGGAGTCAATTCCCGAACCCCCGGTTCGATCCGGGAAATTTGACAATGTGGTTACCCAATTTTTTTTTTCTTAGTTTTATTATTTTAAAGACCTTTTTGAACCCATTGCTCGAACTTGTTTGGTAAGTCTTAGTCCCAAAAAATAAAACGCCAAACTTTTCAAGACTTTATTCAGGGCTCTATCAGGGCTCCACCGTATTTTATTTCAAATGTAGATTGCTTTTATTTTTCGGCTTTCGTGCTGAAAAATTTTGAAGCGTACTTTATATTTTCAAAGATTTATTTGAAATCGCCATTTGTCCATATAATAGAAACTTCTTTTTTTTTGAAATTACATTTTTAGAACAAAATCGATTAAAATAAAATTCTCCATTTTTTCCCGGCCGCGGGCGCATATCGCCACCGCCGGAGTGCGAGTGCGTTTCGTAAAAAAGGCCACCCATGCGCGTTTCGTAAAACGGCCAGCGCGTTTCTAATGGCCAATAAAAAATCAGTATTATATCTTTTTTTATTTAAAATCATAATGGATTTTTTTTTATATATCTTAAGACTTTTAAATTTTCTTAGATACAGTCTGAGTAACGCATTGCGTTAAAAACTTTTAACCAAACCACAAAAATTATAGTGATGAAAACTCTGAGAAAAATTCCGCTATCCTAAATTTGATGTGCTGAATCGAAAAGGTAACTAACTAACGCCAACTCGATGGGAGCCGGAAAAAATCCGACACTGGACGTTCAAATCCACACCGGAAAATCCGACCTGAAAAGCCGACATCAAGCGGAAAAATCCGACACCGCCGGAACATCCGCCAAGCGGATATCCGACCTGGAAATCCGAAAACTACTTTTTTAAATGTTTAAAAATTTTGGATTTTAGACTAATGTTAATTAATTTGATATCCTTAAAATTCGAAACTAAATCATTCTTTGAACTTTAATTTGGAAGAATTTAAATGTTTGGTGTTCGTTTTCATCACTATTAAAAATATGCTAAAACAAGAGATGAATTCACCGAGATTATGCAATTAGTGAACAATCGGGCCCTCTTCAATGTTTGCGGGGCAATCCTACCACATGTAGAACCAATTAAAAACATTTAAAGTAAGTTCGGATTAAATTGATTTGTTTCCCTACTTTCGGGTATCATATTATTTTAAAAATTCTAAATTATTTTAAACAATTTAGATTTAGTGTCGATTTTTCCCAGTGTCGGATATTCCGCTGTGTCGGATTTCGGCGTGTCGATTTTCCGCCTTGAGTCGGATTTTCCCGTGTCGGTTTTCCGCTTGAGTCGGATTTCCAGGTCGGCTTTTTCCGGTGTCGGATTTTCCAGTGTCGATTTTCAAGAGCACTCGTCATATCTTTTCCTTATAGCCATCAGAAAACATCGACAATCGCTAGAAACCGAAAAAGTTCGTGAAAAAAATACTATGGATTGGAATTTTTCAAAAGAAAAAAATGAACCATTAGAAAAGCACAAGCTTCTCTATTGACGGAAGTTTTTTTTTCAGACTAAGAACCTTGAGTTTTTTTTTACGACTAGTCACGGTTCTAGATTTTGGGGAATTTCAGATAGTTTTTTTTGGTTTCAAATTATTTAGCAATGCTTTTACTTTGACTGTATTTAAGTTAGGCATTTTCCTTAAATAACTTCATAGATTTTTTTAAAAAACCGCAAGAGGTGGTGATGGCCTATTTACGACGCGCTGGCCGTTTTCGAAACGCGCATGGTGCACATGCCTTTAATGGCTGGCCCTTCACGAAACGCGCAACCCCATTTTGGCCCGTTCGAACGCGCATGGGTGCCTTTTTTTACGACATCGCCAGCACGTGACCAGCCGTACACCTCTCCCCTCGTCCACTAAAAAAAAAAATTGAATAAATTATATTTTTTTAATTGTTAAAAGGTTAAATATTTGGATTGTAATTGAATTTACAATTCCTCCCTTTTTATTCATTTTAGAAAATACCTGTCTGTGCCCTTTGAATAGAGCTCAGGCATGGAAACCCTGCTTTTATCCATTTCTTAAAAATCGTTCAATTTTCAAATTTTTCCTATAATTACCAACCAACCAAACATGCTAAGAATTTTTTTCAAAATTTTCGGCGCTTAAACATTGTTCTTTTTTTTTTTTGCAAATTCTGTTACAAACTCATCTAAATTTCAAAAATTTCCCGGTGGCTTATAGGCACCTATCCCTGCCCTTTGAAGCTTTTTGAAAATTTTTTAAAAACACGTCGAAAATATTTTGAAGCCGTTAAATATTCCGAAAAATTTTTAGAGGTCACTAATATGCGGGCTCGCAAAGTGCCCGACTTGTTTTTTAAAAATTTATTATGTTTGACTTAAGATCTTATTTTAAAACCAGCGATATTTTATTTCGGATAATTTTCATCTGGGGCCCCTTTTTAAATTGACTCTTGGCAAAGCTTGAATAACTCCTTTTTGGATTTAACTGTTTTTTAAAGCGAGAAAGCCTTTTTACAATTTTTATTTTCCGTTTTCTTTTCATTTTTTTTTTTTAAATCCTGATCTGGTCTGGAGCCGGAATCCTGATCCTTGATTCGGAATTTTTTCGCAATTTCCGGTCTCTAAATTTTAATCCAATTTGTCTGGGGTTTTTGTGGCATCTTATTTTTAAAACGATTTTTAATTTTGACAGCACAGTAATGACGAGTCACTTGTCTAATTATTGAACGATTGGTCCAGTGAACTAATCCGGACAAAACTAACAATGAAAGGTTATGTTCGGCACGATTCAGTGTGCCACAAATTAGTGTGCACGACCTTAGTGATAATTCCTGTACCTAACAATGCAAGGAATTTTTAAATTTATTTCTAAACTATACTTTTGAATTGAAATTTAAAAAATCAAATCAATTGTTTTTAATTTTCTATATCTCTATTTACTTAATTTTCAAGGTTTGAGATAACAGTGTTAAGGGTTAAATAAATTAAAGAGCATTTTTTTATCGATTAACATTTGGGTACAAAATAGCTTCCTTATTTGGGAAGATCGTTTTTAATAAATATTCCTTATTACATTATAGTGATTTTCGAGAGATCCGATCGGTCAATTTTTCGGTCTTTGACCGAAAAAAACCGCGAGAAAATTCAGCTTTTCGTTTTTTGTTTCAATTGTTTTTTCGGTTTTAACCGAAACCGACCGACCCAACGTTCTGGTCCGATCTATAAGATATTTTCCTTGTAATTGTCCGGGCGACGAAGCGCCATAAATTTTATCAAATTTGATTATTTTTATAATCAATTTTTTCTTCCTCCGTATATGCCTCATATCGCACTGCTTTTCTCTTTTTCTTTCTGAAGAGTCTTCTTCATTTAATGAATTTTTTTTTGTTTGTTATTTTTGAACCGGAACATGAGTCCGGAAAAACAGGATTTTTAATCTGGAAGCCGTCCGGAGTACGGTTCTTTCTCCATTTTTCTTCACTTGTACACTAGGGATGTGACGATTCATACGCAAATGTCCCAAGGATGAAGTCGATCTCTGGCATCAAAAAGCGAATAGTAATCCGATGCCCAAAATTTTTTTTCGGAAACTCGCCGTGGTAAGTTTAAATATTTTTCATTAAAAAATTATTTTTTCATTTTTAACAGATTTTCTACAAATTTTTCACATATTCCTTTTTAGAATTTTTCAAACCATTATTCCATGAGCAAAAACAACAAATGCAATTTTTTAAGATCATTTTGAAAACTAATCGCAATGGGTCCGGCGGTGCCCGATTAGCGGTGCCGGGAAAATGTTTGAAAAATAATTGAAATTATATAAATATTTTCAACAAATTTAATTAAGATTTATAAAAAGTGAGGAATTCTCTCATTTTATAATTTTTTTTAATTTACCAGATTGATATTTGGGAAAAAAAAATTTAAAGAAAAATGTTTAAAGTTTTCTATCACTGACATCTGGCTGACATGAATTTCGCACACTAAAAATTTAATCGATTAGTTGAAAAATAATAAATGTTATTTATAATTGCTTTTTTTGAGACGTTTTTCACTAGCCTCCTCGTCCGTTTTTATGCAATGTAATTTACTAATTGTTTTATTTTTGTTTTGACTGCGCCCAGCTGTCCCCCACCCCCCCTTGTGATCATAATCGCTTTTTTTAACACTTTTTTCCGTAATTTTTCTTCCAAAGACTCAGGAATTTTTCTCGGACAAACCCCCGGTTTATTGCCCTTTGGGGATTTTCAGAATGTTTTGGTTACCATTTGCATGGAATGCTTTTACCCTGACTGTAGTAGTCAGGCTTGTTCTTAAAAGAAATTGCATAGATTCTTTTGAAAAAAAAAATCCACCAGAGGGACTGTGGCGATTTACGAAACCGCGCACACCTTTTATTTATTATATTTTTCTTAATGGCAAATTTAAAAAAACGGCATCAGCACCCCCTAAAGTTTGCTCATTTTGAAAAAAAAAATTTTAAGCCAACAAACAGTACATAAATTATCATGTTCTGTTTTTCCACTCCCTCAAATTTTAACAGCTTTGATTTATGTGACTTTTTCGCATGGTTTTTAAAATAAAAAACTCGAGTGTTTGGCCTAAAATTTGAAAATTGTGTGATTTTTGGTAACGGTTTTCGCCCAAAAAAACGGATTCCGCATTTCTTATGACCTAGTTACAAATGAATTTTTTGGGACCTTGTTTCACTTACCAGCCCATTGTAGTATTTTTATATGCATGTAATTTACAGTATCGGATCGATACGATATTTTTTCGATTCTTAGATTTTTTTCGATATTCATCGATATATATTACCGAGCTAGTGAAAAAAATCCCGAAAAATATAGCGAACACAAAACTGTTTGGTATATTTTGTAATTTAGTTCACAAAAAGGCAATAGTTTGAAAAAATCGACAATTTTTTCTTATTAGGCTTTTTCTGATCCAAATTTGAATATTGAACAATTTTTGAACACTAATTGTGCTGAGCATATGGAAAATATTACGGTAGGGGTCCCTTAATCGGGTCGTTTAAAGTCGGAGGGCCGTTTGTACCAAACGTCCAAGTCAGACTTTAAATACAAGCCCTCAGTTTTTTTGAAAAAAGTAATAGAATTTTTAAAAAACTAAGGTAGTTTTTCAAAAAAAAAAAACTGAGTGTGGTTTTCAAAAAAAAAACTAGGGGGTACTGTTTTTGTGGTGGTCTAAAATGAAATTTATCGTCATAATGAAAGGCTCTCCGACTAAAATGGCCCGACTAAACTCTCCTTTTCTTTCCGTAAATATTATTGTACGAACTGCTTAGCGACCGGAACCAAAATGTGACAAACCCCTTGTTAACTGTTTCTGAACGTCTTCAGGTTGTTAATTTTCTTATTTTAACCAGAGCTCCCATTTCCTTATTGTAGATGTCCTTATTTAAGGGTCAAATTTACAAATGTTTAAATGTCCTATTTGCAAGATTTTCCTTATTTAAAGCCCTTGGCCTTATTTTAGTTTATTTTTTTGGATTCAGCGAAAATTTAGATTTAAAATGATATTTTTGAAAGAAATGTTTTTTGCAGCTACTTAATGCAAAATCTTAACAAGATTCCAGTTAATATCAAAATTTTCTCCTCTGCGGTACACTTCCATCTAATTTTCTGTACCCAAATTGCTTTAAGCTTAGATTATTTTACGTTTAATTATGGCTCCACTAAAAGCTCAATTTCATTCACGCTATTTAGAGCGTAAATTTGACTGTTTTTGGGAAATCTCTGTACAATGGTATACATAATTTTCAAAATTTCCCCCAGTGGCGCCTATCGGCGGCACCACCGACCCCAAATTTGCGTAGGTTTTTTCAAAATTTATCATAAAACTCCGTACAAATTGTTGATTTTTTTGTTTGTCAAGATTTGTTATCAAATAATGTCAATTTTCACATTTCTCAACGGCAGCGCCTATCGCACCGCCGACCCTTCCCTTTTTGCCTGGTGTAAGTAAAAGTGAATTTTGATCACAACAGAAATGTTTAAATTTTCCATTTCATTCAAAAGCCGCACTGCTTAAAAAAATTGTTGGGTTGGAGATTTTTGTACAAGCCATGTCCTTATTTCGGAAATTTTTCGATGGTACGCTGGTTAACGCATTTTTTTTTTCGAAAATTGCAACAAACAATAGAAAAACTGGCCCTAGCCCAAATTCCATATGCCTTTTAATTTTACTTTAATACAATGGTTTATTTCGATAATTACTCGAACTTTGCATAATCTAGTACCTATCGACCTAGTTCTTCTTCTCGATTGGTTTTTTTCTCCATTTTTTTTTCCGGTTTTTCCTAAGATTTTTTCAAATTTTCTGACTTTTCCGATATTTATTCGATAATATATATTATATTATCGTTTTTTCGATATTCATCGATATATAGCGACCGACCCTCTGTCCGGTCTCTACATATAATTTAGTACGTATTTATTTTTATTTCAAAATTTTTTCAAAATTTCCCGGGGGGGGGGGGGGGGGGGGGATTTCCGAATTCCGCATTTTTTGGGGTCGGAATATCGTTTCTTTCTGTATTTTTGTGAGCTTTGGAATTCCGTTTTCCCCGCAAATTTGAGGGCTCGGAATTTCCGATTCTTTAACAATTAATTATATTGTTAAGTCGCTAAAAAATGATTTGGTTCTCCGGTTTTTAAAAATTGAATTTTCCGCTTGAATCACATGTTGTGAATTTATTTTTTTTAAAACCATTATTATAAGTTCAATACAACCCAAAATAACGTTTCCTTGGCCAACTACTGCATTTTTAAAGAGTCGACTAAAAAATTCATAAAAAATCGCCAACAGTCACGAAAATGGGACAAAAGCACATTTGTGAAAATTAACAAAATTAATTTCGATAATTCAGAAACCCCTTTTTGAAATGAATGTGTGATAGAAAAAATTGTACTTAAAAGACATTTTTCGTAAATAAATAAGGGTTGGCAACAAAAATAGAATTATTTTGAGAATTTTATTTTTTTCTGTGCATAACTTGAATTATGCCACATTGATCATATAGTACAACCGATTTCCAGTTGGAGGATGAAAGAAAATAAGGCACGAATACTAGTCCTCATCTTGGCGCTGTTGTGTTTTTGAGAGAATTGGCATTGGGCCAAAATTGGAAAGAAATTTCAAAAGAACGCCAACAAACATATGCCAAAATATAGAAATTATTTGGACATTTTGGTACGAATATTTTTTATCATCGGTACATTCGGATGCCCCTAGTAAACCAATGGTTTTATTACCACAAATTTATGCATTGTTGTACAGTGATGAGACTATCAACAGCCTGTCATATTTCAAAATTTTTATTTCGTTTCGAAATTCGGTAAGAAAAATGGGCACAATTGAACCACTTTTCCGTGGAATTACAACCCCATATTTTTCAATGAGAACAAATTGACCGAAATTCAAGTTTTTCGTAAAAATTATATATATTTAAAAAAATCTGACTATTTCTTTATGTATGGAAAAAATAGATTTCAAATAAATTATTGAAAACCCGGACAACCCTAACTGGAACATACACAAAATGACGCTGGAGGCATTCTTCCAGACGATCTGACGAGGGGACATTGCCAAAAGGGCCTTAAATCAATCTAAACAAAAAGTTTATTTTTATAATTGCGAAAAAATATTATCATTTCGTTTTATAAGGATCCAATAAACTTTTGAGAGAGAGATAAATAGAAAAAAAATGTAAAATTGCATATTTCTTGTTCAAAATGTCGAAGACTGTCTCACAAGAAATACTATTCTAAAAGCGTGTTAGCCGTTTCTTAAATACGCCACCCGAGTGCTGCGGGCGTTTCTTAAATCGCCATTTTACCAATTTTCCTGCCAAAATTCGTCATAACTCTTCTCGAAATCAATCAAATAAAGCAAACTTTGTATCATGATTGAGAAGGATTTTCCCTTCCGGACTTTAAACTGTTCCAAAAAGATTTCTTCATGGAGTTTTTCCAATTCCTGCATCGCTTCAGGCCACATACTGGCTGGCGTAGTCGAGTGTGCGGTGTCTTGGCCAAAATGCTAAGGCCTATTATTCGGGTTTGGGATGGATAAAATGGATTCTATATTCGTGACCCCAAAAACCGCCGAGAAATATGTTTTGCATGCGAATTATGAATGTCGGGGTTTGGTTTGAATTCGGGTCCGGGAGTCGGAATTTTGGAAAACAAATTTTATATTCGTGATCATGCCCCAAAATACCCTAGAATCAACGATTTTTTATTAAAATAAAAAATCGAAAAGGGACAAAAAATTGTACCAAAAATTTCATCAATCATCAGCTATCAACGGTACAATTGGCTCAGTGTACGACGATTTGAAATGGAAGCAAAAATGGAAAAAGACAAATATTAAAAAAGTGGTGAAAAAAGTGAAAAAGATAGAATCAAAGAAATAGCCTCTAAAATCATAAATTTGGGCGAAAAAAAGGAAAAGCCCAAAAATAAAAATTAATAAATGAGTGCAAAAGTCGGTGGCATTTTGGAAAGCGTTTTCTCTTTTCAATTTTATTCGCCTGCATTGGTCATCAACTTCCCGTTGCCCATATTCACCAGCATTGTTGGTCATGCGTTTGCTTCTTCTTCTTCCCCTTCTTAGTGATGTGACGACAATTTTAGGTTCATTGACGAGGGTACTAATTTTTGCTTAATAGCAATGATTGAAAATTGTAATTTAATTAAATTTTTTTAAATTAGTTTTTATTAAAATTTTAATAAAGTCTATTATTTTCTTTCAATCTTTAATTGAACATTAAAAATGAATTTAATTTTTTTTTAAATGAGTTTTAAATTTTCAAAGTTAATTGATTTAAATAATTGTCATACTTTTGAACATTTCAAAAAATAAGTCTTTCCCCATAAAGAAATGTTCCACAATCATTCCAACAATTTTCTTTGATTTGGTGCTGAGAAATGAATTCTTTTGAATGTTTTCATATATATGATTTATATCTAAATGTTTTATTTGGATTTTTTTCTCCATATTTTCCATTGAGTCTTCCAATTTTTTGCCGCTTTCCATTTGTTCACATAAATTTTTGTACAATTTCTTAGAATTTTCATCCATTTTTGACTCAAATTGGCCATCATCGCATAAAACGCCATACATTGTTTCTTCAATCCATGCAATAACAAAATATTTGTTTGTTTTTCCTGCTTTTATATTTGCAAATAAATTTGATGTCGAATCCACCAATTCCTCTAACGACTTAAACGATTCTAAAATTGTGGTCCTTAAAAGGGAAGCTCTGCCTGGAATTATTTCAGGATAATTTTTAAAAATTACGGTTAATAAATTTACGAATACAAAATCCCAGTTGAAAACCCCAGATTGGACAAACCAAACTCAACTATTTTAATTTATTGATCAATACTCTCCAACCTCTATTCTTTTTTTCGAAATCATTTTGATGAGTTACATTAAATAAAAATATTAAGAAGAATATTTTTTGAATGATTCTTTTTGAGGAATAATTCATTTCGAATAAATTTCTCGAGCTAAAATGATAAATAAAATTAAATATATTTTATAAACATTGATTTCCTGTAACTTCCAATAATGAAAAGCCTAATTTATTTGCTTTCTTTTTTTATTAAGGTTGTAAATTTACTATTTGCTTTGATAAATAGATAAATCCTGAAATTGAACCTGCTTCCCCAGCGCCATCATCATTTGTTACTACATTGATTTAATGAAAATCTATTTTATGAAATTCTGAGTTTTGAGGGGAGTAATGATTAAACGTGAGAAATGACATGATGGAGATATTAAGCTTATCAATAAAAGCATAAATAATTGCACATTAATCATTAGGGACAGAGCTGTTCAAACGGCTACCGGTCCGAGTGCCGAATAGAACAGAAAAAAAAAATTCCGAGTTCCGAATGGCACAAAAAAAGCCAAAATGGCTTTTTTTAAAAAAAATAAAACATAAAAGCCTAGACCTAGTCGAGCTTAAGCTTATGCCAAAGTTTAGACCTAAACTAAGACTTAATTATAGAGTAATGTCTGTTTAAAAAAATCATTCGGAACTCAGCCTTTTCGGCACTCGGAATTTCGGCACTCGGAGCGGAAGCGGTTCAAACATGA
Source organism: Heterodera filipjevi (assembly GCA_039877585.1). NCBI lineage: Eukaryota > Metazoa > Nematoda > Chromadorea > Rhabditida > Heteroderidae > Heterodera > Heterodera filipjevi. The sequence goes on along the minus strand of JBDPZO010000248.1, from coordinate 66,436 downwards.
AAAATTACCATTTTTTGCTGTTTCAGTTATATCGTGATTTTTTCAAGATCTAGGCTCTATTCTTATGCTATGAAGAAAGGGGCTCAAAATAAGCATTACTAAAGGCATATTTCGCCATTTTTGCCTTTAGGGTTTGAAGTATTTTTTCAAAATTTATGAAAAAAATTAGGATGAAATAGTGTAGATTTAATATATTTTTTTTTAATTTCAGCTCAGGTGCCGGTATTGGCCTAACAATCTTTAATTCGACCAATATTTCTATGCCACATTTTATTTTGCATCATTTGTTGATGTTCTGGGCAGAATAAAAAAAATTGCAAAGATATTTTTTTAGTACGGAGACGGAAAGGAAAAATATTTCTAAGAAAATAGCGCTTGGGAACGAACAAGATTATAAAGTCAATCAGTTTTTAATCAAACTTCACTTATGAAACATTAAGAGAAGCGGAAGACAAATTATAAGATAAGATAATAATCAAAATTAAAGCATTATTTATGGCAAAATTACATCCACGATGACCCATTTACAAATAAATTGGCAAGATCAAATTTGCAAATTTTTGAAAAGCATTGAACATATTGGCATTTATTTTGGAAAGTAATGTTATCAAATATCAATCAAATATCCCAGAATTGATTATTTTTTTTAAAGGCGGCCCTCATTATTGCATTGTTTCCAAAATAATGCATATTCCTTAATTTTCAAACGCTTTTTCACTTTATTTTTTATTGGCTTTTGTTGCACCTTTCGATGAACAAAGCTTCTTTCCGATTTAAGTTTTTTTAATGTTTGAAAGTACTTCTTTATACAGTCATGGTCATATATTTAAGACACCCCAAAAAAAACTGCTAAAATTTTATTAATTGATCCATAATATCTTTTAACAGGGAGCAAATGACAATTGTATTATATGGATCGATAGCAAATTCAATGGGCTTTCGAATGATACTAAATGTGTGTAAATTCTTCTCTTTAGCCGATATGCGAGCAGACAAAGTGTAACCACCCTAATTTTGGGTGGTCATATGTTTAACACGGATCACTTTATCAATGAATAAATCAATACTTTGTTAGTCAAAAAAATCTGAGAAAATTCCTACTAGTATACGTTTCATGCTGATCAAAAACTGTATTGACATCGAACTGGTCAGATCATTCCTTCACGGTGACCTGAAAACCGAAAAATGGCTTAAAAACAGAAAATTTTCGAAAAAAAATCCTAGGGGGTTGCAAAAATTTTTCTGCAAAAAACGAGTAAGCCCATTCGAAAGAACACAAAAATTTCCTTTAACAATTAACTAAGGATTGATTTTTAGAAAATGAATGTATTTCAGTGAATACCGTATTTCTTCGGTTAGTAAGATCCCGCCTTTCAAATTATAGAGCCCTTATGAAAAGGGTTGACCAATAAAAAAAATTGGTTCTTCTAAAAATATTCGTCATTATTTTTCATTCAATTATTAATATATAGTAGCAACTGTTTTCTGTTCACAATAAAAGTAAAGGGTTTTTGACTATGGCGAGGATTTATTTTAGGATCCAAAATATTAAATTATATACACAAAAACTTAAATAATTAATTAAAATTCGAATTAAAAATGCCAGCATTTCATGATATTTCATCAATCACTATACATGATCATTGTAAGTTTGCTACGATCCGCTGATCATTCAGCCAAAATCGGACCAAATTGTGCTTTTCTTCATCCTGCCATGCTTCTCGCACCCATTGCGCCCACTTTCGCTCGTCTCGTCCAATCGGTGCCCGCGTCATGCAAAGTTTGCTCTGCTGATTTTGCTCATCAATCCGTTGCATTGCCAATTGTTCATTGATACGTCCGTTGTTCAACTTAAACTGCTCGACACTGTCCGCTTTGACAAGGCCAAACATGGTAAAGCAAATGATGTAATTGGCCGAACTGGTAGCACTAAGAAATTCCTGGAAATTATGCCAATTAACAACAGCATACCTGGTTTATGAATTTCGAATCTTTATTTTACTAATTCTTCAACTTAAAAGTGGAGACTTTAATTATGAATTTAACCCTTCGGGAAAACTTTGAATAAACCTTCATATATGAGTTTGGAAATAAAATAAATTTAATTGCTCAAGTGCCAATTCAAAACTGTCAGAAGTCGAAAAGTCGGGATCCCAAAAATGTCATTCTTAAAATTTATGGTTTTCCGCTGCTTCGTTTGTTTAGTCTTGCCTGTTTATGTATGTCAACAATCCACGGTTTGTAAGAGCGATACAATACTTTTGGTCGACAATCTTCACGCGGCGATTGGAGCCATTCCCTCACTTTTGAGCCGCCGTAAACCCCATGATCGTAGCCTTCAAAATAAACTGATCGGAGATTGGGGCAATCGATCAGAAAGTTTTGTGAAGTGCGTAACAGAAATTCGCGAAGCCCAATACCGTGGCTTAAATCAGGAAAAATAACAAAAATTTATAATTTAAGGAAACTGTACCATTTTAGAAGAATTTTTGATTTTTTTTGTGGAATTAGATAACAGGGCTAATTTGGTGCCCTGTTAGTAGAGCTCAACTGTCCATGCTCGAATTAATTAATGCCAAAAATGCTTGAAAAATGCGAAAGTTGTCATTCCGTCCTACCTAAGCAACTCCATTCCGGCCAATTCCCCGTCGCAAAATTTTAGTGGCAAAATAATAATTTATTGATTAGCCTTATGAATTAAATCTTTTAAAATTTCTTTTGCTAAAAATTTATAAAATAATAAATTAGAAAAATCATCCAGGGATGGTCGGAACCAGGAACGGACGTGACTCAACGAAAGACTCGAAACGAAACTCGAAAGCCGGACTCCATTTCTTGATCGAATATTTCAACAGCATTGGAAACTTGGTGTAATATGGAAGCAGAAACGTGAAATCCGTAATGCAAAACTCCCAAATTTTCAGACGCGAACTAATTTGGCCCGTTTTTGGTCGAGGCACAGGGGAGGAAAATTCCAGTTCTGTGCCGGCCCGGTCCCGTTTTTCAAAAAAAAGTCAAAATCCCGGTCCCAAAGTATGAGCCCTAGCGGGACCGAAGACTAACAGGGACTAATGGGCTTCTGAGGAAGGGTTGAAGAGCTTTAGGTAATAGAATTTATTATAAGTAAAAATTAATACTTTTCTGACAATTTATTTACAAATTTCAATTTATTTTTTTTAAATTTCCCGAATGCGTCTACCGAACGCCAAAAAACTCCGCCGAGACATAACTCCGCCGGAAAAAAAATTGCCAAAAATACTTTAAATTCTTCAAAAAAAAAACTCCAAAGGCCGTTTTTTGAAGAAAATTTCAGAAAAAAATCAAAAATTTCGGCGGAGTTTCGGCCGGCGTAGTTTTGGGGTGCACCGACGCCAACACCTTTTAGCTAAAATTTGCTTGAAATTCTCCAAAATAGTTCCATTTTTTGGTCAAATTCTAATAATAAACCACATCCAGATTTTCAAATATTCCCACGGTGACGCCTAACGGCACCGCCGGATCACATCGCTTAAGGTTTCTGAAAAACTATTTCAAAGCCACTAAGTTGCAGGGTTGCTGCCCAAAACCCGAAGCCCGAAACCTGGTCTTTTTCTCGCCCCGAAGCCCGACCCCAAATTTTTTGGCCGCCCCGACCCGACGTTTTTCTCGCCCCGCGGCAACCCCGCTAAGTTAGTCTTTTTTTGTAAAATTTTTGAAATTTGTTTTTAAATTGAAAAAGGATTGTTGAAACATTTGAAAGCGAAGCAAAATGATTTTCTTAATTGAAAAATAAAGAAAATTTGGGTAAAGAAACGAGGATAAGGTTCATTTAGATTTAGCGTATAACTTTATTTTCTTATTTTGATGATTTATAATTTATTGAAGACGAGATGTGTATTAAAATGAAAATTCTTTGCAAAATTTTGTCGATTTAACAAGAAAAAAATTAAAAAATCCAGCTTAGCCCGGGTCCCGGTTGAAAATCGAGGGCCACGATCCCGGTACCAAGTTACCCTGGCCCGGAAAACAAAGGTCCCGGGTTTTCTAAAAGCCCCGGTCCCGACCAACCCTATTTTTTTCAATGGTCGTGTACTTGCCAAAAGTTTAGGGCGTTGGCCGAGGTGTAATTGGCCCCTACCATCAAAATGATAGACAACACAGATATCTGTTTGGCATAAGTTAAACTTTGATAAACATTTTCAGCGGGGTGATTGACCATTTGACTCACATTTGGCCAATGTGCAATTTGGCTATGTTTGTGATGCCAATCAGAGGAATAAGCTTTTGAATGAACAAATCCCAGCTTCGATGTTCATTCTTCGAAATTTCAAAGTTCAATGTGATGCCCATTTGGAAAAGCGATTTGAACCGGTGGAGAAAAGAGAGCACAGAGCTGTCAATGAAACTGAACGAGTCGGGGCATTTTGAAAATAAGCCATGAGAAGAGGATAGAGCTGCTCGAGACCCTAAAGTTCCCGAGACTTGACACCGAGACTCGAGATCGACGACACAGAGATTCGAAACCGAGAACCACCGAGAAACTTCTTGACTCGAAAACTTTGATTATAAATAGGGTGAAATAAAAAAAAATTGTTAGCATGAAAAATAACGCATTATTTATCAAATTTAAAAAAAAGCTGTTGCAATTTCACTATAAAATAACTCGACCTCACACAATTCATTAATGTATATAACAGCGTGGGTGCTCAACTGCGGTCCAGCCAAATTTACCCTAATAGTTTTTTTCATACTGCGACAATCAGTCAAGAAAATTTCCGGTTAGTTTTATTCCAACAAAAATATGATAAAATTTATAAATTGCTCATCTTCTGCCTATTTTTTTCCTGATCAATAGGAATTGGGTCTGTTTCAATAGGAGATGTTCAAATGAATAACAGATCAAAATATCGGCGGTGGCGCCGCCGGGAAAATTTTTGGAAATTTGTTTTTTAGATAACAAATCTGGCGCCGCCGAGAAAATGAGAAAATTTCAAAGAATTTTATTACGAGTTAAAATACCGAGACCGAGATAGAGACCCCAAAAACAACGAGAAATTTCTCAACTCTCGAGCAGCTCTACAAGAGGGGCTCTGCTGAAATTTGGGGTCGCCAACGCGATAAAACGTGAGCTTGTTTAAAACTTTACTCGAATTACCTGACGTAAAGGATCTTGAACCCAATAATGTTGTTGTTAGTATTGTTGGGCGGTGACAATTGATCGATTGACATATTTTCAAAATGCCTTGGGAGTCTGGCACTCCTGGTGCCATCATCGTTATTGTGGTGGCTGATTACCAACCTCCCAAATGCCCATTTTCGCGTTTTGAAATGCGTGTTCACAAGAAAATTGTATCGGGCAGAAAGCAGCGCCAATTTCACTCCGACTGCAGCAGAGCCAAGCCAAGGAAAGATGTGAAGCCAAATGTCGTTGCACACATTGCTAAGAAAAATAGAGAAAATTATGGACAAATTTCTTCAAAATTTAGGAAAAAAAATTGAAAAAAGTTATTTGATAAAACATTAAAAAATGTCAATTTTCACATTTTTCTTGATGATTTCCCTCCTTTTAGCCTCGCTGCAACATGCGCACTACGTCGACAATTCGCACCGCCGCCTTGATTAAAGACATTAACTTTATGCATGGGACACTGAACTAACATCCGGGTTTTGGGCTTCTAATTCGGGTGGCATGCGAAGCAAGGAAAGGGGGGGGGGGGGGTGGACCGCGTGTCCCTGGTACAACTCGTGATTTTTATTCTTCGACGGGATGTTCCTCAGTTCTCGCGATACACAAAACAAGGGGAAAAAAAGCCGCGATACGCGCTTCGCGGATTTAAAAAAATAACATAAAAAATAAAAAATTTTAAGGATTAAAACACATAAAAAACAGAGCTCATACCGAATTTTTTTGGACTAACAAAACTTCACTGCTGGTCAAAAAAAAAGATTTTATGACCAAAGTAATCGCTATTTTGTCTTGCACTTTAATTGATCAATTCAAATTGAGGGGAATAGATGGTGGTGCCTATGGCGCCACAGGAGTAAGTGGATGGTCCGGTGATGCCGATAGGCGCCGCCGAGAAAAATTTGAAAATTCTTTATAAAATTTGTTTACAGATTTTCCCTAAAAATTTTGGAGTCCAATTTTGAAAATCAATGAATTTTAGCTAAGGAAATGGTTCAAATTCCATAAATTTCATAGTTTTCTTTACATATCTGACAATTGGGTTCCGAAATTTTGCCCAAAATAGCTTAGAAAATCTCGCAAACCAAAATTCCTTCCGAAAGAAAGAAAGAAATTAGATTTCAGTGAAAACTGACCCAAATTGTAATTGTAGCACATTTCCATTTTTTTTTTTGGCAAAATTGTTTTTACAAAACGTATCAAAAAATTGTTTTGGCCAAAAATCCCGCGAATCGCGGTCGCGGATTCAAATCACGCGGAAGCGGATCGCGTTTGAAATTTGCCGCGGTCGCGATCACCATTTTTTGAAACAAAAGGGAGGACCCTTTTGATTTTTTTGACAATTTTTCTTCTTCAAAATTGCCATTATAAATATCATATTCGTATAAGAGACAACAAAAATCTTTGGAAATATCTATTTAGGACCTAAAACCAAAAAAAAAAACTTGTGACGATTTTTGAAAAAACCCAAAGGGGAGATCCTCTTGATAAATTTTTAAAATTAGCCAAAAATTAATGTCTCTCTTATGATCAGCAATATCAAAAACATTTTTAAATACCTTTTGGTACAAAAAACCGACCAAAAAATTGGTCAAAAAATGTAAAGGGGCCCCCCTTGATAGTTTTTTTCAAAATTGGTGACTTTTTAGATAGCGCCTTATATTTTCTATAGCTATGAAGCGTTATGCCGAAAAATAGGCTCAGAAAATATAGGCGAAAACGAATTGACCAACATTCGTTTTTCCAAAGACCAAACGAAAAAGCAAAAGAGTGCAAATACAAAGAATGGAAATCACTATGGCCCTTGGCCGCGCCATGTTCCAGCAAATAACGGACAATGGCAACCTTTTCGCTCGCAGTTGCCACCATTAACGGACTCTTCCCGTTCGGGTCGCAATGGACCAAGTTAACTCCAGCAGTCCGGACAAAAAAGTCAACTATGAAAATAAAAATGGCATTCATTAAACATCAAATTAGAGTCGATAACCCACATCATAGTAAGACAAAAAATGCCAATGCCAAATACACAAATTCGACAAACCCTAACAAACAACTGTAAACGTTTCAATTTATGTCGGATTGCGCCCAAAAACCAATAATACAACAACTGCTGACCAATGTCCACGTGCCCGTCAATGCATGCGATTACCAACGGGGAGCGAAAAGTACCATCAGTGCTAAAGCACAACATGTCTGCATTGTACGCTTCCACCAGCGCTTTGCAAACGTCAAGTTGGGTACCAAGGACGCCGTGTCCTAAAGCTGTCAGGCCTAAAAATGAAATGAAAAGGAGAATATTAAGAAAATCAAATAATTAATAGAATATCACTCATTTTAAGAAAAAATAAGAATTTTTTAACTAAAAAAATTTGACTGTAATGGAATGGTAATAGTTTACTTTGTCCCCCCCATTTTTGAAAATTTTTTTTTGTTTTTAAAGTTATGTAAGACATCTTTCCGGGTTTTCGGGGTCGCTGATCACGAATCTGACATCCATTTCGACCAATTACGGACCACGGACTCAAATTCAAACCAAAAGTCGAAAATTTATTTTTTCCCAAAGTTAACATTTATTCCCCAAAATAAATTCAAATGCTCCGTAATTGGTCGAAATTGATGTCAGATTCGTCATCAGCGACCCCGAAAACCCCGGGAAGGTGTTTTACACGACTTTAAAAAAATTTTTTTTTTCGAAAAATGGGGGGGGGGGGCAAAGTAGACTATTGCCTGGAATTTTTTGGGTGGGGGGGGGGGTGTTTATCAGGCGATAATGAAAAAAAATAGTAATCCACAGGCCACATCACAGAGAGGGTATAGAAAAGCAAAAGAACAGTACTAGGTATAGTAGAAGACAGTACTGAATAAGGAAGGCATTTATGCGTCTGAAAGTCAGTGGTTCAATACCCCATAAGTAAGACCCACCGTCTTTATCGCGTTGCTCTACAATCGCACCTGCTTCTAACAAAAAGTGCAAAATGCCGATATGGCCAAAATTGCAAGCCGCCATCAGTGGCATGTAACTGGTCGTGGCATCGACGTAATTGACATTGGCACCGCTTTGAACCAATGTTTTAACTGAAAAAAGGTGCCAACAACAAATATGAATACCTCATTTTCGTTAATTTTCTATTGTATCCCTCAACCAATGGTGATCGAAGACTTCTAAAAAGCTGAACACAGTGTGCCCCAAATAAGCTGTATTCGAAATGCCCGTTTCAATTTTTGAATCCTTCTGGGACAGAGTGCTGACGTGCAGAAAGACAAAGCTGTGATACAAAGATGGGCCAGTGACGCTTCCTACTGTGTTCTCGATCATGTGCATGAGCGTGCCAAGCTCTGATACTTTGTCGTTTTTTCTGGAATGGGTGAGCAATAAAAAAATCATTTGGTTTTTTGCATAATCAACGGACGGGCACAACTTGGCTCCAGCCCAGCTTTTGGTCATAACTCCTTTCTTTGGTTACAGAATTTAACTATATTGGTGTTATTAGATAGCTTTAACGCTTTGAACGTTAGCCAGACAAAATTTAAAATACAACATTATAGGGGTTTTTACCCATTGTACGCTAATACAAAAAAAAAAAAAAAATTAAATTCAGTGACCAAAGAAATCATTGTGGACACTTTGCACTTTAACAAGTAAAAAAAGAAAGAATCTGGGTAAAAACCAATCCGCCCAAAACGAGTTGGGTGTCGTCTTGATTATGACCCAAAAACTGGGCTGGCGCACAGCTGTACCACACCCAAAATTAATGAACAATTTTAAAATTTAATTTAAATTGTTTTTTGACAAAATTTTTGTAATTTATAATTATTCACCGTATAATTTCAGTGATATTCTGTTGGTTGTTGGCAAACCAACTTTCGGCTTGGTGCGCTCTTTCGCAGCTTTCAACTGGGTAACGCGCAATAAACATATTTATGCCGTGGAACTGTCTAACACGGTGACAACAGTCGGGTGGGCACCTTATCCAAATGTTTTCCATACGGTCTACGTCACGTGTGACCAACACATTGTAAATGAAGCTAAGAAAATAAAAATGAACATTACATAGTTTTCTTAAAAAAGCTTATAAAGGTGAGGATTTTCATTTTCGATTTTATATTGGGATCAAATTTTTGGATTTTTGAGACTATTAGAACCCATTAAAAGCGATTGGAAGATACCAAGAATTTTTGAGTTGATTATTTTGCAAAAATGTTACTCAAAAATATCAGAATCTAATTTTGACAATAATAATTGTATTTCTTAAATAAGTATCGAAACAATATTAGTATTCAAGCAGGCTGAAAATCTCAAAAAAATATTTGAAAGTTAAAAAATTATTGCAGAAAAAATTTAAAAAAAGTGATAATTTTTGGAAAAATTTAATTTTGATGGGTTTTGAGTAAGGTCATAACAATTAATCCCATCAAATTTCTCTGGCGACCCACGAGAAGACACTTCCGAGTTGATTAGTTGTGCCGTTTTGTTGAAGCTGTATGGGTCTGTGATTTGTGTAGTGCCAAGTGCAGATTTGGCAATAGTTTCGATCGCAAATGGCCACGCATTTTCCTATGCAATGATTCATTTGACAGAGAAAGTATTTTTATTGTCATATGAGTTAAATTTTTTTTTAATAATAGAGTAAAATGGTTTAATATCCGTATCAGCTAGTATATTGACATTGTTACGATTACCAGATAAAAATTTTGTGATTGGTAAAAGAGGTACCGTTTTTTCGATTCTTAGGCACAAGTAGCGAAATGCTTGGGTTATTGTCTCGGTATCAAAATGGAGACTACAAAAGTTTCAGTTAATTTTGTCCATGCTTTTTTCGAATTATTGATAAATTATTGGAATTTTAGGTCGATTTTTATAAGACTTAGAAAGCTATGGTCTTGGTCTCAAGGATATTCTCGGTCTCGAATGTCACTAATATGTAACAATTCATTAGCAATCCACATGGAAACATTCCCTGAAATTTCTGATGTGTAGAGTGCCAAATTTTCGAGTTCTCGTGTTATTGCTTCATCATCTCCCGAATTACTTGCATTACTGCACATTCCGGCCAAAAGTGCCTATAAATTAAATGATAACATTAATAAATGAGCTTTTTTTTTGTTGCATATTTTTAACTCATTTGAAATTTATTTTATACTTTTGCAACTAAAAAATAAAAATATTAAATATTTACTGATTTGGTTGTGCTTATTTTTATTATCTCCGCCATCTTCAATATCGCATCTCTGCGCAATTTGTATCCTTCGTAAACAACTCTCAAAAAACATCTAAATATGTGAAAGAAAAATATAAAAAATGTTTTAAGAAAAATTAAATTTTTGTAATAAAATAATATTATTATTTTTTTTATTTATGACTAAAATATATTTTTTAAGGTTTAAATTGCATGATTAATAAAGAAAAGCTTTATAAATTAGAGAAAATAAATAAATTAAAACAGGGTTCCCATTCGTCCTTTATTTCAAAGGACGTCCTTTATTTTCGGCTTTCATCCTTTGAAAATTTGAAGAGTCCTTTATTTCAAAGATGTCCTTTGAAAACGGAATTTTGCCCAAAAAATGTAAAAAATGTTCATTTTTAGGCCAAAATCCATTTCCCGGTGGCTATAGGCACCTATCCCTGCCCTTTGAACTTTTGAAAATTTTTAAAAACACGACGATAAAAATATTTTGAAGCCGTGAAATATTCAGAAAATTTTAGGAGGTAACTAATATGCGGCTCGCAAAAAAGTGCGACTTGTATTTTAAAAATTTATTATTTTTGACTTTAAGATCTTATTTTAAACCAGCGATATTTTTATTTCGGATAATTTTCATCTGGGGCCCCTTTTAAATTGACTCTTTCAAAGCTTGAATAACTTCACTTTTTGATTTAACTGTTTTTTAGCGGAGGAAGCATTTTTACAAATTTTTATTTCCTTTTTCTTTTCATTTTTTTTAAATCCTGATCTGGGTCTGGATCCGGAATCCTGATCTTGATTCGGAATTTTCGAAAATTCCGGTCTCTAATTTTTAATACAATTTGCTGGGGTTTTTGTGGATACTTATTTTTAAAAAGATTTTAATTTTGACAGCACAGTAATGACGATTCACTTGTCGAATTATTGAAAGATTGGTCCAGTGAACATAATCCGTAAAAACTAACAATGAAAGGTTAGTGTCGGCACGATTCAGTGTGCCACAATTTAGTGTGCACGACTTAGTGCTAATTCTGTACCTAACAATGCAAAAAATTTTTAAATTTATTTTCTAAACTAAAATAAATTAAAGAAGCATTTTTTATCGATTAACATTGGGTACCAAAATAAGCTTCCCTTATTTGGGAAGATCGTTTTTAATAATAATTCCTTATTAAATTATAGTGATTTTCTAGAGATCCGATCGGTCAATTTTTCGGTATTTGACCGAAAAAAACCGACTGAAACCGACCGAGAAAATTCAGCTTTTCGGTTTTTTGTTTTTTTTATTTAACCAGATTGATATTTGGGAAAAAAACAATTTAAAGAAAAATGTTTAAATTTTCCTACAACTGACAACCTCGGCTGACATGAATTAGCACAATAAAAATTTAATCGATTAGTTTGAAAAATAATAAATTTTATTTATATTTCTTTATTTAAAAGATTTTTTTTTTGAGACGTTTTTCACTTAGCAGCCATCGTACGTTTTTATGCAATGTAATTTACTAATTGTTTATTTTTGTTTTGACTGCGCCCAGCTGTCCCCAACCCCTCTTTTGATCATAATAACTTTTTTCCGGAATTTTCCAAGACTCAGGAATTTTTCTCGGACTACCCCCGGTTTATTGCCCTTTGGGAGTTTTCAGAATGGTTTTTGGTTAACATTTGTATGGATAATGCTTTTACACCTGACTGTATTTAAGTCAGGGCTTGTTCTTAAAAAAATTGCATAGATTATTTTGAAAAAAAAATCCACCAGAGGGACGGTGGCGGATTTACGAAACGCGCCAGCACCTTTTATTTATTATATTTTTCTTAATGGCAAATTTAAAAAACGCATCAGCACCACCTAAAGTTATGCTCATTTTGAAAAAAAATTTTTAAGGCAAAGAAACAGTAACATAAATTATCAATGATTCTGTTTTCACTCTCCACAAAATTTTAAGCTTTGATTTATGTGGCTTTTCGGCATGTTTTTAAAATTATAAAAACTCGAAAGCGTTTGGCCGGTGACAGGCGCCATTGGAAAAAATTTTGAAAAATTGGGTGTGTTTTGGTAACAGGTTTCGCCCCAAAAGACGGCTTCCGATTTTTTTTTATATAGATTTAAAAAAAACATAAGCGAAAAGGAGGGTCGGGGGCGTTTGGGCCCTCACGTTTGGGCCCCGACGTTTGGGCCCCGACGTTTGGGCCCCGGGGTCGTTAGCATAAGATTGGCACATGATTTAAAAGATTTTGATAACGTTTAGTTTAATTTTACAATATTTAAAAAAATAAAACATAATTTATTAACAGAATGTCGACATCCCATTGGCCTACATGTATACAATTTTGGACATAACAACGAGCAGTCCAAAACAAACAGCAAAGCAACGGTTCATTAACACATGCACTCATCCAACATCATCGCCGATCAAAGTTTTAGAAGTGATAAATATTTAATAAATTTATAATATATTTTCGTCTTTGGCTACGCGGTCTAAGCGCAGTTTTAGACGTAATAACTTTTTTCTAAGTTAACAAAATTCTCTAAAATTGGTACCATTCAAAAGCCCAAAGTGTTATAAGCTTTTATTAAGCTGTTGCTAAGCGTTGATCGATTGACAAAAAAGAGCCTTCAAAAGTGCAAAAGTCTTTTTTTTGATGAACTTTTAATTTAAGTACACTCGGACCGAGTTGGCCAGACCGAATTGAAACTGTCTTATGTTCAGTATCTGAATGAAAATGTCAATCGTAACTGCCAAATAATGTCAAAGCAAAAGGCGCGGATGATTGGCAATTTGAAAAGCCTTTTTTGCCGAAGTTTTTTCCCGTTTCGAGGAACAAAAATTTACAAATGAGTTTTACCAGTTCGAAGCAATTTATTTTCTTTATTAATCATGCAATTTAAACCTTAAAAAATATATTTTAGTCATAAATAAAAAAAATAATAATATTATTTTATTACAAAAATTTAATTTTTCTTTAAACATTTTTTATATTTTTCTTTCACATATTTAGATGTTTTTTGAGAGTTGTTTACGAAGGATACGAATTGCGCAGAGATGCGATATTGAAGATGGCGGAGATAATAAAAATAAGCACAACCAAATCAGTAAATATTTAATATTTTTATTTTTTAGTTGCAAAATTATAAAATAAATTTCAAATGAGTCAAAAATATGCAACAAAAAAAAGCTCATTTATTAATGTTATCATTTAATTTATAGGCACTTTTGGCCGGAATGTGCAGTAATGCAAGTAATTCGGGAGATGATGAAGCAATAACACGAGAACTCGAAAATTTGGCACTCTACACATCAGAAATTTCAGGGAATGTTTCCATGTGGATTGCTAATGAATTGTTACATATTAGTGACATTCGAGACCGAGAATATCCTTGAGACCAAGACCATAGCTTTCTAAGTCTTATAAAAATCGACCTAAAATTCCAATAATTTATCAATAATTCGAAAAAAGCATGGACGAAATTAACTGAAACTTTTGTAGTCTCCATTTTGATACCGAGACAATAACCCAAGCATTTCCCTACTCGTGCCTAAGAATCGAAAAAACGGTACCCCTTTTACCAATCACAAAATTTTTATCTGGTAATCGTAACAATGTCAATATACTAGCTGATACGGATATTAAACCATTTTACTCTATTATTAAAAAATTTTTTTTTTAACTCATATGACAATAAAAATACTTTCTCTGTCAAATGAATCATTGCACAGGAAAATGCGTGGCCATTTGCGATCGAAACTATTGCCAAATCTGCACTCTACACAAATCACAGACCCATACAGCTTCAACAAAACGGCACAACTAATCAACTCGGAAGTGTCTTCTTGTGGGTCGCCATAGTAATTTGATGGGATTAATTGTTATGACCTTACTCAAAACCAATCAAAATTAAATTTTTCCAAAAATTATCACTTTTTTTAAATTTTTTCTGCAATAATTTTTTAACTTTCAAATATTTTTTTGAGATTTTCAGCCTGCTTGAATACTAATATTGTTTCGATACTTATTTAAGAAATACAATTATTATTGTCAAAATTAGATTCTGATATTTTTGAGTAACATTTTTGCAAAATAATCAACTCAAAAATTCTTGGTATCTTCCAATCGCTTTTAATGGGTTCTAATAGTCTCAAAAATCCAAAAATTTGATCCCAATATAAAATCGAAAATGAAAATCCTCACCTTTATAAGCTTTTTTAAGAAAACTATGTAATGTTCATTTTTATAAAGGGTTTTTGACTATGGCGAGGATTTATTTTAGGATCCAAAATATTAAATTATATACACAAAAACTTAAATAATTAATTAAAATTCGAATTAAAAATGCCAGCATTTCATGATATTTCATCAATCACTATACATGATCATTGTAAGTTTGCTACGATCCGCTGATCATTCAGCCAAAATCGGACCAAATTGTGCTTTTCTTCATCCTGCCATGCTTCTCGCACCCATTGCGCCCACTTTCGCTCGTCTCGTCCAATCGGTGCCCGCGTCATGCAAAGTTTGCTCTGCTGATTTTGCTCATCAATCCGTTGCATTGCCAATTGTTCATTGGTACGTCCGTTGTTCAACTTAAACTGCTCGACACTGTCCGATTTGACAAGGCCAAACATGGTAAAGCAAATGATGTAATTGGCCGAGATGGTAACACTAAGAAATTCCTGGAAATTATGCCAATTAACAACAGCATACCTGGTTTATGAATTTCAAGTCTTTATTTTATTAATTTTCAACATAAAAGTGGAGACTTTAATTATGAATTTAACACTTCGGGTAAACTTTGAATAAACCTTCATATATATGTTTGGAAATAAAATAAATTTAATTGCTCAAGTGCCAATTCGCAGCTGTCAGAAACTCGAAAAGTCGGGGTCCCAAAATGTCGTTCTAAAATTTCTGCTAGCCTAACGGTAAGGCTTTGAATCAGTTTTCCGATGCTTCGTTTGTTTAGTCTTGCCTGCTTATGTATGTCAACAATCCACGGTTTGTAAGAGCGATACAATACTTTTGGTCGACCATCTTCACGCGGCGATTGGAGCCAGACGAGGTCATTTAACCATGGTCATTTGACCACGAACCATGACAAAAACGGCAGCAAAAGAAAATGGTAAGTTTTTCTTCTGGAGCAACCAGCAACCACCGTTTTTTAACCATCAACTACGTTCTTTTGCTATACCACCAACTTTTACCATCAACTTATTTATTTTTATATTTTTCTGTCTTATTTCTCAATTTTTTTAAATTAAAATATTTTTTTTTATTTCCTTTAGTTTCTGAACGGTATTTTATCTTAATTTTAAGAAAATTTTTTTTCATCATTTTTAAAATATTTAGAATCAGTATGAAAAAAATCTATATCATTCAAAAGAGCAGACTTTACTTTATTTTATATTTTTATCTATTTTTGACGATTTTTGGCAGATTTTTAAAAGTTGGTGGTTGCGCGTGCAACCATGGGTATGGGCAGGGTTGCAATTTAACCATGGTAACATGGTTAGGTGACCATCTACCTTCTTCTTTTGCTCTCTGTTCACGAACCACCAACCATGATGGTCATATGACCAGGTTAAACGACCATGAACCCGTGGTTGCACATTTGCTACCGGTAAACCATGATGATTGTGGTTGTTTAACCACTACCACCTTCTTTCGCTACGGCCCCAGGCGGGCGTTTCTAATGGCAATATAAAAGAGATACCCAACTCAGCAAATGTCAGTCATTTCTCTGAAACTTCAAATTGTTGGGCCAATTCAGTCTAATATTTTTTGGCTTTTGTTTGTTGAATAAGTTCCTATTCTGCGATATAGCAGATAAAACTGCAAAATAGGCTCAAATTCCCAAAAAGTTTGAAGGGTTGTTATTTTTGTTTGGTTAATCAAAATATTTTTTCAGATTACTAATTTAGAAAATTTTTGGAGTCGAGAATTTTTTTCTATTTTTAACTATTGTCTTAAATCCAGCCCAGTAAAATCGCACCCAATCTGATTTATATCAAATTTCTTTGTCTCAGAGCATGTATTTCAGTTTTCACTTGCAAAAAATGATGGCACGACAACATTGGAAATTTTTTACACAATTCAGACTTTAATTTTCTGCCTCCAGTTTGAATAAATTTCTATTCCCACCTCATTTCTGACCAAAAATAGCCAGTTTCGTTTGGAAAATTTTGCCAGTTTCGTTGCGTGTTTCGAGTAAATTTACACGAAACGAAAACATACATCCCCCTACTGTTTCGCTTCGAGTTTCGTTTGTCATACACCTTTGGGCGTAGCTCGGCGCCACACGATTCGGCGCCAAGCCAAAAATAAGAAAACTCGACAAAACTTTTTTTGAAAAACCATCCCCTAGTATTTTTGAAGGAGTTCACCCCTAGTATTTTGAAAACCCAGCCCTCTAGTTTTTTTGAGAAATTTTTTTTTTGAAAATCCTACCTCTTAGTTTTTAAAAATCTCTATTTTCTCCAAAAAAACTAGGGGGTTAGGTATTAAAAATAATTTGAGAGGGTGAAGTTTTTCAAAAAAAAACTAGGGAGGGTGGGTTTTCAAAAACACAAGAGGTTAAACTAGGGAGGGTGGGTTTTCAAAAACACAAGAGGTTAAACTAGGGAGGGTGGGTTTTCAAAAACACAAGAGGTTAAAGTTTTTCAAAAAAACTAGGGAGTGATGTTTTTCAAAAATACTAGGGGTTGAAGTTTTTCAAAAAAAAGTAAAGGGTTGGGGTTTTTCAAAAAAAATAAATAATAATCGTCAAGCACCTCTATATCTTTGCTTTCCTCCCAAAAATAAATCCGAATCCGTGAATTAAAGACGAATCGACGGCGAATAATTATTTAGTGAGGTACTATTATCCCTGATTTCTTCTGGAGGGGTGTTGGAAAGAAAAATAAAATCGCCAAAACCAAGGGGAAGAGTTGAAGATCAACATTTTTGGGAGAATTGGTTTGGGCTTATGCTCCTCCTTAAAGACAAGGCGCAAACACATTTATCAAAAGTAATTTATTAAAGAATTTTGAGATCCTTCTGTTAATGGTTTAGCGATTTAAAATATGGGATGCGAAAAAACGGTACTGAGTAGGCGTTGAGGCAAAAATAGTAATATAGGCATTGGCACCCATTAAATTTCATTTTTCCTTCCCCCTAAGCAATGCCATCCCATTGTTTCATATGACATATGCAATCACCCTTTATCAGCAATTTCTCTTTGTTTCTCTGGCATGAATTTCACCTACTAACTAACAAAAAATGCACCAAAACATTGACGCCATGCCAAATTTGGCATACGCGATTATCAACCCATCTTTCCCCCTGTGCTTGGCTTAAGCTTTATTTCACAAATTTCTAAATTCATTATAATTCTACCAATTTTTGATCAATTAGTGGATGGGGAATAATATAATGCATTTGTATGGGACTTGACAAATTCATATTCCTTCTTCAATTTCGTCCAGGTTTTTGGGGTTTTCGCCTTACTTTGCCGGAATTCTTATTTTTAGTTGATTTTATTTAATTTCGATGAACATTACGCCAAATTTTTAGGCCCAAATCCGTTAGCAAATTCCCAATAATTTTCCCCGTGGCTCCTATCGGCACCACTGGTGAAACATTTTTGGTTGGTAATTAGGGGCAAAACGCCAATTGGTCAAAATACGAATTTTTTGACCTTAAAAGGTTTATTAGGCTAACTAAATGAGAAAGTTGGACTGTTTTTTTTGTTGTTGAAAATTTTGACTTATGTAGTTTAAAACCCGACTAAATGCGTTATTT
This sequence comes from Heterodera filipjevi, assembly GCA_039877585.1. Lineage (NCBI taxonomy): Eukaryota > Metazoa > Nematoda > Chromadorea > Rhabditida > Heteroderidae > Heterodera > Heterodera filipjevi. The sequence continues at coordinate 48,313 of JBDPZO010000248.1, read as the reverse complement.
ACGGTCTTTCCCTTTCACTAAAATTTATGCTAAAATTCAAAAGATTATAAAATAATATTCTATTTTTATGGATGCTAATGAAATATTTTCTATTCTCAATATTTCTTCAACTCCTATTTCTCGTTGAATTTTCAATTTCAACCACAAAAGAATTGGTAAGTCGTGAATTAATGCAATTGCCTATTCATCTTTATAAATTAAGTACGATAATGATGAGTTGTTTCTCGAATTTATGAAAGACCCACCCAGCTTTAAGCAATTTTGCATGAAAGAAGAATCCCGTTATAAGTGGAGGATTCAATTAAGTTTATGGCAAAAGTTTGAGGCTCATCTTGGCATGCTTTTTTTGTTGAGAGAGAATTGGCATTGTGGCCAAATTGGAGAGGAATTTAAAGAACATGAACAAGAAGAATGCCCAAAGTACAAAAATTATTTGGGCATTCTGTACGAATATTTTTTGCGGGAGTACGCCGAATTCCCAGCTGAGAAACCAATGTTTTATTTTGACAAAATTTTCGCATTTTGTAAATTGACTGAGGTGGTGAAGAGCCTGGCAATCATTTCGAAATTTTATTTCAATTCGGAATTCAGCAAATTGTATGGGCATAAATTGGAGACACTTTTCTTGCGATATAACGAACCCAAATTATTCAATGAGAACAAATTGAATTATGAAGGAAACTTTGAAAAAGAAACTTCTGAAAAACAAATTGTATTCGAAACTGATTTAAAGTTGTTTCAACCAAAATTTGACCAACTTTTGGCAGGAATGCTTATAAAAGTTGAAGACAAAGTGCGGGGGTTGGCAACAGTAAGAGTCCCATCTGCGAATAATATCGTAAACTTTAACGCATACGACATACTGTTGCTGGATTCATCATCAGAAAACGAAAAATACGATAAAGTTTTTTGTAATAAAGTTTTTTTTATATAATTTCAATTAAATTTCAGCCCAAAGAGAATGTATTTGTCGCATTTATAAGAGGAGAACCAAATTTTACTCAAATTTGTGATGCATTGGCAGAAGATTGGCGAGTGTGGTTGTGGATTGGTCATCCCATGTATGCCACTCTTGCAGAGCACAAAGCGTATTTGTCGCGAAATTACGAGACCTATCTTGGTGATTTGTATTTCATGCGACAGAATTGGCATTGTGTCAAAATCCAGCACAGACTTCAACTGCCTAAGCAGCAAGAATGTGAAAAATACCGAAAGTATTTGGATAGTATTTATGAATATTTGTTCAAAATCTATGCAAAAGGTAATTAAAATAAGCTAATGAAATTCATTTATTCATTGAAATCGCAATTACTTTTGGAAAAAGAATTAAATATTTTAATTTTTTAGCAAAAATGCCGTTGTTGGCCCAACAATTGCCCGCAGTTAGGCCGTTGTTCAGACGCAATTTTTACTGGGAATTACCATCATATGAAGTCTTATGGACTTTGGACAGAATTTTTATTGAATTTTTTGATTTGGAAAAAGCAGAGAAAATGGGCAAATCAATGTTCAACCAAGCATATTTGGATTTGCTAAATGAGAATCAAATGCAGAATTATGAGGCAAATTTCGGTAATTTAACCAAAACACTTCGTGAAGAATTTGACGAAGAATTAAAAACAGCGCGAAAGAGACAGGAGAAGCAGGAAGAGAAAGGCACAAAACGCGAGAGTTGAGGAAAACAACCTTTTAGAGAAAAGATGTTGATATTAGGCCGATGTTGACCCTGACCAGTACGATTTTGGCTTTCCCCTGACATGACTCCGACCTTCGTTTCATACATACCTGAACCCCGGAAATCTATCCCCAGCTATATATCCCCACCATTTGTAATGGTCATAAATCATACAACCTTCAATCCCCTTCTTTTTTTGACATCATTACCATGAACCAAAACTTTTGTCAATTTTCTTTAAATTTTATTCATTCATCTGATAAAACCCCATTTTATTTTCTTCTTTTTTTTGTTTGCGTATAGGCTGGACTTATGTGCAGTTGCTTCAAGAACCTTTGACAGGATATCAAGGAACCTAAATTAAGTATTATAACTATGCACCTCTATTAGGTGGAAACGCAGTTTCAGTGTCTAAGCTATTCAATTTTTATTTTTATCGATTCCCACCCTGGCAAAAAAATATTTCAAAATAGTCTGCATTTGTCACAATATTTTGTAAACCCTCTATTTTTAGCTCGTGTTCTTAGTCTCGAAAATCAAGACTTTTTTACAACCCTAAAGATTGTCATTGGCAACCAAACATCTGATTGTGTGGGAATTTTAAAGTACCAACTGTTTTCTGTTCACAATAAAAGTAAAGGGTTTTTGACTATGGCGAGGATTTATTTTAGGATCCAAAATATTAAATTATTAATTAAAATTCGAATTAAAAATGCCAGCATTTCATGATATTTCATCAATCACTATACCATGATCATTGTAAGTTTGCTACGATCCGCTGATCATTCAGCCAAAATCGGACCAAATTGTAAACAACTCTCAAAAAACATCTAAATATGTGTAAGAAAAATATAAAAAATGTTTTAAGAAAAATTAAATTTTTGTAATAAAATAATATTATAATTTTTTTTTATTTATGATTAAAATATATTTTTTAAGGTTTAAATTGCATGATTAATAAAGAAAAGCTTTATAAATTAGAGAAAATAAATAAATTAAAACAGGGTTCCCATTCGTCCTTTATTTCAAAGGACGTCCTTTATTTTCGGCTTTCATCCTTTGAAAATTTGAAGAGTCCTTTATTTCAAAGATGTCCTTTGAAAACGGAATTTTGCCCAAAAAATGTAAAAAATGTTCATTTTTAGGCCAAAATCCATTTCCCGGTGGCTATAGGCACCTATCCCTGCCCTTTGAACTTTTGAAAATTTTTAAAAACACGACGATAAAAATATTTTGAAGCCGTGAAATATTCAGAAAATTTTAGGAGGTAACTAATATGCGGCTCGCAAAAAAGTGCGACTTGTATTTTAAAAATTTATTATTTTTGACTTTAAGATCTTATTTTAAACCAGCGATATTTTTATTTCGGATAATTTTCATCTGGGGCCCCTTTTAAATTGACTCTTTCAAAGCTTGAATAACTTCACTTTTTGATTTAACTGTTTTTTAGCGGAGGAAGCATTTTTACAAATTTTTATTTCCTTTTTCTTTTCATTTTTTTTAAATCCTGATCTGGGTCTGGATCCGGAATCCTGATCTTGATTCGGAATTTTCGAAAATTCCGGTCTCTAATTTTTAATACAATTTGCTGGGGTTTTTGTGGATACTTATTTTTAAAAAGATTTTAATTTTGACAGCACAGTAATGACGATTCACTTGTCGAATTATTGAAAGATTGGTCCAGTGAACATAATCCGTAAAAACTAACAATGAAAGGTTAGTGTCGGCACGATTCAGTGTGCCACAATTTAGTGTGCACGACTTAGTGCTAATTCTGTACCTAACAATGCAAAAAATTTTTAAATTTATTTTCTAAACTAAAATAAATTAAAGAAGCATTTTTTATCGATTAACATTGGGTACCAAAATAAGCTTCCCTTATTTGGGAAGATCGTTTTTAATAATAATTCCTTATTAAATTATAGTGATTTTCTAGAGATCCGATCGGTCAATTTTTCGGTATTTGACCGAAAAAAACCGACTGAAACCGACCGAGAAAATTCAGCTTTTCGGTTTTTTGTTTCAATTTTTTTTTTTCGGTTTTTAACCGAAACCGACCGACCGACCGACCGACCGTTCTGTCCGATCTATAATATTTTCCTTAGTAATTGTCGCGAGAAGCGCCATAAATTTTATCAAATTTTATTTATTTTTATAATCAATTTTTTTTCTTCCCCGTATATGCCTCATCGCACTGCTTTTTCTCTTTTTCTGAAGAGTCTTCATTTTAATGGAATTTTTTTTTGTTTGTTATTTTTGAAACCGGAACATGAGTCCTGAAAACAGGATTTTTAATCTGGGAATCCGGTCCGGAGTACGGTTCTTTCTCCATTTTTCTTCACTTGTACACTAGGGATGGGACGGAATTCCGATACGCAATGCCCCGAGGATGAAGTCGATCTCTGGCATCAAAAAAGCGAAATAGGAATTCCGATGCCCAAAATTTTTTTCGGAAACTCTCCTTGGTAATTTTTAAATATTTTCATTAAATTTTTTAACAGATTTTCTACAAATTTTTCACACATTCCTTTTTAGTATTTTTCAAAAAATTATTCCATGAGCAAAAACAACAAATGACAAATTTTTTAAGATAGATTTTGAGAAACGTTAAGCGAATGGGTCCGGCGGTGCCGATTAGCGGTGCCGGGAAAAATGTTGAAAAATAATTGAAATTATATAAAATATTTTCAACAAATTGAAATTAAGATTTATAAAAGGTTGAGGAATTATCTCATTTTATAATTTTTTATTTAACCAGATTGATATTTGGGAAAAAAACAATTTAAAGAAAAATGTTTAAATTTTCCTACAACTGACAGCCTCGGCTGACATGAATTAGCACAATAAAAATTTAATCGATTAGTTTGAAAAATAATAAATTTTATTTATATTTCTTTTTTTTGAGACGTTTTTCACTTAGCAGCCATCGTACGTTTTTATGCAATGTAATTTACTAATTGTTTATTTTTGTTTTGACTGCGCCCAGCTGTCCCCAACCCCCCTTTTGATCATAATAACTTTTTTCCGGAATTTTTCCAAGACTCAGGAATTTTTCTCGGACTACCCCCGGTTTATTGCCCTTTGGGAGTTTTCAGAATGGTTTTTGGTTAACATTTGCATGGATAATGCTTTTACACCTGACTGTATTTAAGTCAGGGCTTGTTCTTAAAAGAAATTGCATAGATTATTTTGAAAAAAAAAAATCCACCAGAGGGACGGTGGCGGATTTACGAAACGCGCCAGCACCTTTTATTTATTATATTTTTCTTAATGGCAAATTTAAAAAACGCATCAGCACCACCTAAAGTTATGCTCATTTTGAAAAAAAATTTTTAAGGCAAAAAAACAGTAACATAAATTATCAATGATTCTGTTTTCACTCTCCACAAAATTTTAAGCTTTGATTTATGTGACTTTTCGGCATGTTTTTAAAATATAAAAACTCGAAAGTGTTTGGCCGGTGACAGGCGCCATTGGAAAAAATTTTGAAAAATTGGGTGTATTTTGGTAACGCTTTCGCCCCAAAAAACGGATTCCGAATTTTTTTTATATAGATTTTAAAAAAACATAAGCGAAAAGGAGGGTCGGGGGCGTTTGGGCCCTCACGTTTGGGCCCCAACGTTTGGGCCCCGACGTTTGGGCCCCGGGGTCGTTAGCATCAGATTGGCCCATGATTTAAAAGATTTTGATAACGTTTAGTTTAATTTTACAATATTTAAAAAAATAAAACATAATTTATTAACAGAATGTCGACATCCCATTGGCCTACATGTATACAATTTTGGACATAACAACGAGCAGTCCAAAACAAACAGCAAAGCAACGGTTCATTAACACATGCACTCATCCAACATCATCGCCGATCAAAGTTTTAGAAGTGATAAATATTTAATAAATTTATCTAAAATATTTTCGTCTTTGGCTACGCGGTCTAAGCGCAGTTTTAGACGTAATAACTTTTTTCTAAGTTAACAAAATTCTCTAAAATTGGTACCATTCAAAAGCCCAAAGTGTTATAAGCTTTTATTAAGCTGTTGCTAAGCGTTGATCGATTGACAAAAAAGAGCCTTCAAAAGTGCAAAAGTCTTTTTTTGATGAACTTTTAATTTAAGTGCACTCGGACCGAGTTGGCCAGACCGAATTGAAACTGTCTTATGTTCAATATCTGAATGAAAATGTCAATCGTAACTGCCAAATAATGTCAAAGCAAAAGGCGCGGATGATTGGCAATTTGAAAAGCCTTTTTGCCGAAGTTTTTTCCCGTTTCGAGGAACAAAAATTTACAAATGAGTTTTACCAGTTCGAAGCAATTTACTTCAGTGATTTTCTTCTTTTCTTTTTTAATCATCAAATATATGTACAAACAAATTAATACAATTTTAGATTAGCCAAATTTAATTTAAAAAAAAAATAAACTAACTATAATTCTATTTTTAGGGGTCATCGAGAAATTTGTTGAAATCTCGGAAACCGAAGCCATTAAAAGTTTCATAAAAATTCGAGACTGTATGCTTTTAATTCAGGGTTCCCATCGGCCGAACTAGATTTCAGGGAAGAATTTGCGAATTCAAAGGACACTTCAAAAATTTTATTTTATGCAATAAAAATGGTTTTATTCACCAAGCGCGGGGGGGGGGGGGGTGCGGAGGCGGTGCCGATAGGCGCCGCCGGGAAATTTTTTAACAATTTGGGTTATTTTAGTACGGGAAATTTCTTTGACAATTTGGGTCAGATCTGCTAATGGATTTTGGCCTAAAACTGAACATTATTTACATTTTTTGGGCAAAATTCCGTTTTCAAAGGACATCTTTGAAATAAAGGACTCTTCAAATTTTCAAAGGATGAAAGCCGAAAATAAAGGACGAATGGGAACCCTGTTTTAATTTATTTATTTTCTCTAGTTAATAAAGCTTTTCTTTATTAATCATGCAATTTAAACCTTAAAAAAAATATATTTTAGTCATAAATAAAAAAAATAATAATATTATTTTATTACAAAAATTTAATTTTTCTTAAAACATTTTTTGTATATTTCTTTCACATATTTTAAAATAAGATCTTAAAGTCAAAAATAATACATTTTTAAAATACAAGTCGCACTTTTTTGCGAGCCGCATATTAGTTACCTCCTAAAATTTTCTGAATATTTCACGGCTTCAAAATATTTTTATCGTCGTGTTTTTAAAAATTTTCAAAAGTTCAAAGGGCAGGGATAGGTGCCTATAGCCACCGGGAAATGGATTTTGGCCTAAAAATGAACATTTTTTACATTTTTTGGGCAAAATTCCGTTTTCAAAGGACATCTTTGAAATAAAGGACTCTTCAAATTTTCAAAGGATGAAAGCCGAAAATAAAGGACGTCCTTTGAAATAAAGGACGAATGGGAACCCTGTTTTAATTTATTTATTTTCTCTAGTTAATAAAGCTTTTCTTTATTAATCATGCAATTTAAACCTTAAAAAATATATTTTAGTCATAAATAAAAAAAATAATAATATTATTTTATTACAAAAATTTAATTTTTCTTAAAACATTTTTTATATTTTTCTTTCACATATTTAGATGTTTTTTGAGAGTTGTTTACGAAGGATACAAATTGCGCAGAGATGCGATATTGAAGATGGCGGAGATAATAAAAATAAGCACAACCAAATCAGTAAATATTTAATATTTTTATTTTTTAGTTGCAAAAGTATAAAATAAATTTCAAATGAGTTAAAAATATGCAACAAAAAAAAAGCTCATTTATTAATGTTATCATTTAATTTATAGGCACTTTTGGCCGGAATGTGCAGTAATGCAAGTAATTCGGGAGATGATGAAGCAATAACACGAGAACTCGAAAATTTGGCACTCTACACATCAGAAATTTCAGGGAATGTTTCCATGTGGATTGCTAATGAATTGGTACATATTAGTGACATTCGAGACCGAGAATATCCTTGAGACCAAGACCATAGCTTTCTAAGTCTTATAAAAATCGACCTAAAATTCCAATAATTTATCAATAATTCGAAAAAAGCATGGACAAAATTAACTGAAACTTTTGTAGTCTCCATTTTGATACCGAGACAATAACCCAAGCATTTCGCTACTTGTGCCTAAGAATCGAAAAAACGGTACCTCTTTTACCAATCACAAAATTTTTATCTGGTAATCGTAACAATGTCAATATACTAGCTGATACGGATATTAAACCATTTTACTCTATTATTAAAAAAAAATTTAACTCATATGACAATAAAAATACTTTCTCTGTCAAATGAATCATTGCACAGGAAAATGCGTGGCCATTTGCGATCGAAACTATTGCCAAATCTGCACTTGGCACTACACAAATCACAGACCCATACAGCTTCAACAAAACGGCACAACTAATCAACTCGGAAGTGTCTTCTCGTGGGTCGCCAGAGTAATTTGATGGGATTAATTGTTATGACCTTACTCAAAACCCATCAAAATTAAATTTTTACCAAAAATTATCACTTTTTTTTAATTTTTTCTGCAATAATTTTTTAACTTTCAAATATTTTTTTGAGATTTTCAGCCTGCTTGAATACTAATATTGTTTCGATACTTATTTAAGAAATACAATTATTATTGTCAAAATTAGATTTTGATATTTTTGAGTAACATTTTTGCAAAATAATCAACTCAAAAATTCTTGGTATCTTCCAATCGCTTTTAATGGGTTCTAATAGTCTCAAAAATCCAAAAACTTGATCCCAAAATCGAAAATGAAAATCCTCACCTTTATAAGTCTTTTTTAAAAAAAACTATGTAATGTTCTTTTTTATTTTCTTAGCTTCATTTACAATGTGTTGGTCACACGTGACGTAGACCGTATGGAAAACATTTGGATAAGGTGCCCACCCGACTGTTGTCACCGTGTTAGACAGTTCCACGGCATAAATATGTTTATTGCGCGTTACCCAGTTGAAAGCTGCGAAAGAGCGCACCAAACCGAAAGTTGGTTTGCCAACAACCAACAGAATATCACTGAAATTATACGGTGAATAATTATAAATTACAAAAATTTTGTCAAAAAACAATTTAAATTAAATTTTAAAATTGTTCATTAATTTTGGGTGTGGTACAGCTGTGCGCCAGCCCAGTTTTTGGGTCATAATCAAGACGACACCCAACTCGTTTTGGGCGGATTGGTTTTTACCCAGATTCTTTCTTTTTTTACTTGTTAAAGTGCATATGGACTGCCTTACTAATTACTGATTGCGCTCCAATGCAAAATAGGGTCTAAAAAACGAGTCGGGGTAAAAACAAGTGTCCACAATGATTTCTTTGGTTACTCAATTTAATTTTTTTTTGTATTAGCGTACAATGGGTAAAAAACCCTTAAAATGTTGTATTTTAAATTTTGTCTGGCTAACGTTTAAAGCTTTAAAGCGATGTAATAATACCAATAAGTTAAATTTTGTAACCAAAGAAAGGAGTTATGACCAAAAGTTGGGCTGGAGCCAAGTTGTGCCCGTCCGTTGATTATGCAAAAAACCAAATGATTTTTTTATTGCTCACCCATTCCAGAAAAAACGACAAAGTATCAGAGCTTGGCACGCTCATGCACATGATCGAGAACACAGTAGGAAGCGTCACTGGCCCATCTTTGTATCACAGCTTTGTCTTTCTGCACGTCAGCACTCTGTCCCAGAAGGATTCAAAAATTGAAACGGGCATTTCGAATACAGCTTATTTGGGGCACACTGGGTTCAGCTTTTTAGAAGTCTTCGATCACCATTGGCTGCCTCTAAATGAGGAAAGATTTGGGTTACTTTTTGTTTATGTAGCCTGTTCCTTTAAATGTTTTTATGAATTCGGAAAAAACACATTTTTAGTAGAAAATATTTTGAAATAATAAAGAAAGTGCCAATAAATCATTTTCATAAACAAAAGAATAATTAATAAATCAATTGCGGAATGCCGTTTGTGGTGCAGATCGAGGCGAAAAAGTTTGCCCGGTTTTTCTGTGACTCACAAAAGTTGCATATAACGGCTACCTTTTCTGGCGAGTGTGACCCGGGACTCGGTCCCGGTAATCGATCCCGGCCCGGAAACTCGGTACCCGTTCGATCTCAATAAAAACTACCAAAAACACACTAAAAATTACTCAAGTCGCTCAAAGGCGATGAGTGATAATGTTTTCAAAATTATAAAAAAAAGTGAGAACTATTTTTTAAAATCAGCTGGATAAGAATTGTTAAAAAAAAGCTTAATTTTCAAATCACGAAAAATTGTTACATTAACGCGACAAAGAGGGCGGTCCCCCTTCATTGTATCGGCATACAATTATCTTCCAAAAAAATAACGAATAATAATCAGCTACATAAATGAAGGTAGTACGGGACATGGGCTTTTGGCTAAAATCGGGACTTTCCGGGCCAGGAAAATTCGGGACCGCGACCGGGGGCCCTTGATTTTCAACCGGGACCGGGACTTTTTTTAACAATTTTCTTTGAGAAACCGATAAAATTCGTCTTCAATCATTTTTAAATACCCCAAGTAGCAAGTGCACCTTTTACTATAATGTATAACGGATTTATGCTAACGCTGGGCGTCTTTCGTAAAGACAATGCGACATGTTCGGGGCGACTGGATCGGTTGTCAAAGATCGGCGTCACCATTTTCGGCACAAAAGTGAATTTCCATCTCGGTGTTGTCCAAATTGTACAGCATGAGGTAGAATGGCCTCCAACCGACTCGCACTTCGGCCCAACAGATATAGACCATCCATGATATAAAAAACGAGTTTTGGCATCCTTTTTACTCATCCATTACCTCCTCCACATAATCCCTCTTTCGGCACACTTCCAAAGCGACCTCCAATTTGTAAAAATGACAGCAGAGATTCCCTTTTTTGTTCTGCCTTAATTGTCTGGTGCAATGTTTACAAAATAATTAAGGTAAATATATGTAATTAAGCAATATGCAAATTAATTAGGTAGTTTAAGTGGATTTTGCGCTAGTTGGAAAATATATTGGAATGTATATGTATGTGGCTTGGGTGTCTAGAAGTTTATTGAGCAACTCCTTAAACACAATTAACATTTATATTTAATAAGAAAAAAAAACACTATAATAACCAAAAAATTAATAGAAACTATTAAAAATTCTTGAAGTCTACCAAAGTTGGGACTTGAATTGAATGATATATAATATATATACAAAAAGCCCCAATAAGTACCAAATATTAAAATATAAAATTTTATTAGTGATTTTTAAACAAAAAACAGTCATTTTTCACAGGTGCAGTTGCAAATAGAATTTTTCACCTTTTTCCTGCGAAAACTCTTTCGAATGAAATCGGGCAAACTTTTAAAATATTTTAAATTAGAAAAGGGTCCTTATTTGCCATAGAAATTTGAACTTAACGAGAGTATTTTATTGAAAAAGTGCTGTTTTTTGGGTTTATTTTTAAAAATTTAAAAGCCGTTACTTGGCGGCACATGATGCCCAAAATATATAGATAAATATTTACATATTAATATAAAGAAAAACCCTGAAATAAAATGAACTTTCGGAACTGAAACAAAAAGAAAATTCGGGGTAAAGGGAGGAGGAAAAGGTTCATTTAAATTAGAAGAAGCACTTTATCCATTTAAAATAAAAATGGAAAGAAAACACATTATTCAAATGAAATAAGCGCATTTTTTCATAAAAATATTATAACATTTATGAAAATATTTAATGAAGCATAACATTTATAAAAGAATATTTTTATCTAAAAATATTTTTATCCTCAACTGTCACTTTTCGTACTTCGTCCCAGCACGGTTGCCGACAGGCGCCGATATTAAAGATAATCGCTTCAAAATTTTTTCGTGCGAGTGTAACTATTTATAAATAACGAATTTACATTATCTTAATTTAAAAAAATTCGGCTCTTCACGTTTCCACTCCGAGTCGAACGATTTTAAAACCGACGCTAACTCAAGAACTAAGGCTTAGGCTCATTTATTAATGTTATCATTTAATTTATAGGCACTTTTGGCCGGAATGTGCAGTAATGCAAGTAATTCGGGAGATGATGAAGCAATAACACGAGAACTCGAAAATTTGGCACTCTACACATCAGAAATTTCAGGGAATGTTTCCATGTGGATTGCTAATGAATTGTTACATATTAGTGACATTCGAGACCGAGAATATCCTTGAGACCAAGACCATAGCTTTCTAAGTCTTATAAAAATCGACCTAAAATTCCAATAATTTATCAATAATTCGAAAAAAGCATGGACGAAATTAACTGAAACTTTTGTAGTCTCCATTTTGATACCGAGACAATAACCCAAGCATTTCCCTACTCGTGCCTAAGAATCGAAAAAACGGTACCCCTTTTACCAATCACAAAATTTTTATCTGGTAATCGTAACAATGTCAATATACTAGCTGATACGGATATTAAACCATTTTACTCTATTATTAAAAAATTTTTTTTTTAACTCATATGACAATAAAAATACTTTCTCTGTCAAATGAATCATTGCACAGGAAAATGCGTGGCCATTTGCGATCGAAACTATTGCCAAATCTGCACTCTACACAAATCACAGACCCATACAGCTTCAACAAAACGGCACAACTAATCAACTCGGAAGTGTCTTCTTGTGGGTCGCCATAGTAATTTGATGGGATTAATTGTTATGACCTTACTCAAAACCAATCAAAATTAAATTTTTCCAAAAATTATCACTTTTTTTAAATTTTTTCTGCAATAATTTTTTAACTTTCAAATATTTTTTTGAGATTTTCAGCCTGCTTGAATACTAATATTGTTTCGATACTTATTTAAGAAATACAATTATTATTGTCAAAATTAGATTCTGATATTTTTGAGTAACATTTTTGCAAAATAATCAACTCAAAAATTCTTGGTATCTTCCAATCGCTTTTAATGGGTTCTAATAGTCTCAAAAATCCAAAAATTTGATCCCAATATAAAATCGAAAATGAAAATCCTCACCTTTATAAGCTTTTTTAAGAAAACTATGTAATGTTCATTTTTATAAAGGGTTTTTGACTATGGCGAGGATTTATTTTAGGATCCAAAATATTAAATTATATACACAAAAACTTAAATAATTAATTAAAATTCGAATTAAAAATGCCAGCATTTCATGATATTTCATCAATCACTATACATGATCATTGTAAGTTTGCTACGATCCGCTGATCATTCAGCCAAAATCGGACCAAATTGTGCTTTTCTTCATTCTGCCATGCTTCTCGCACCCATTGCGCCCACTTTCGCTCGTCTCGTCCAATCGGTGCCCGCGTCATGCAAAGTTTGCTCTGCTGATTTTGCTCATCAATCCGTTGCATTGCCAATTGTTCATTGGTACGTCCGTTGTTCAACTTAAACTGCTCGACACTGTCCGATTTGACAAGGCCAAACATGGTAAAGCAAATGATGTAATTGGCCGAGATGGTAACACTAAGAAATTCCTGGAAATTATGCCAATTAACAACAGCATACCTGGTTTATGAATTTCAAGTCTTTATTTTATTAATTTTCAACATAAAAGTGGAGACTTTAATTATGAATTTAACACTTCGGGTAAACTTTGAATAAACCTTCATATATATGTTTGGAAATAAAATAAATTTAATTGCTCAAGTGCCAATTCGCAGCTGTCAGAAACTCGAAAAGTCGGGGTCCCAAAATGTCGTTCTAAAATTTCTGCTAGCCTAACGGTAAGGCTTTGAATCAGTTTTCCGATGCTTCGTTTGTTTAGTCTTGCCTGCTTATGTATGTCAACAATCCACGGTTTGTAAGAGCGATACAATACTTTTGGTCGACCATCTTCACGCGGCGATTGGAGCCAGACGAGGTCATTTAACCATGGTCATTTGACCACGAACCATGGCAAAAACGGCAGCAAAAGAAAATGGTAAGTTTTTCTGCTGGAGAAACCAGCAACCACCGTTTTTTAACCATCAACTACGTTCTTTTGCTATACTACCAACTTTTACCATCAACTTATTTATTTTTATATTTTTCTGTCTTATTTCTCAATTTTTTTTAAATTAAAATATTTTTTTTTATTTCCTTTAGTTTCTGAACGGTATTTTATCTTAATCTTAAGAAAAATTTTTTCATCATTTTTAAAATATTTAGAATCAGTATTTTGAAAAAAAATCTATATCATTCGAAAGAGCAGACTTAACTTTATTTATATTATTTTATATTTTATCTATTTTTGACGATTTTTGGCAGATTTTTAAAAGTTGGTGGTTGCGCGTGCAACCATGGGTATGGGCAGGGTTGCAATTTAACCATGGTAACATGGTTAGGTGACCATCTACCTTCTTCTTTTGCTCTCTGTTCACGAACCACCAACCATGATGGTCATATGACCAGGTTAAACGACCATGAACCCGTGGTTGCACATTTGCTACCGGTAAACCATGATGATTGTGGTTGTTTAACCACTACCACCTTCTTTCGCTACGGCCCCAGGCGGGCGTTTCTAATGGCAATATAAAAGAGATACCCAACTCAGCAAATGTCAGTCATTTCTCTGAAACTTCAAATTGTTGGGCCAATTCAGTCTAATATTTTTTGGCTTTTGTTTGTTGAATAAGTTCCTATTCTGCGATATAGCAGATAAAACTGCAAAATAGGCTCAAATTCCCAAAAAGTTTGAAGGGTTGTTATTTTTGTTTGGTTAATCAAAATATTTTTTCAGATTACTAATTTAGAAAATTTTTGGAGTCGAGAATTTTTTTCTATTTTTAACTATTGTCTTAAATCCAGCCCAGTAAAATCGCACCCAATCTGATTTATATCAAATTTCTTTGTCTCAGAGCATGTATTTCAGTTTTCACTTGCAAAAAATGATGGCACGACAACATTGGAAATTTTTTACACAATTCAGACTTTAATTTTCTGCCTCCAGTTTGAATAAATTTCTATTCCCACCTCATTTCTGACCAAAAATAGCCAGTTTCGTTTGGAAAATTTTGCCAGTTTCGTTGCGTGTTTCGAGTAAATTTACACGAAACGAAAACATACATCCCCCTACTGTTTCGCTTCGAGTTTCGTTTGTCATACACCTTTGGGCGTAGCTCGGCGCCACACGATTCGGCGCCAAGCCAAAAATAAGAAAACTCGACAAAACTTTTTTTGAAAAACCATCCCCTAGTATTTTTGAAGGAGTTCACCCCTAGTATTTTGAAAACCCAGCCCTCTAGTTTTTTTGAGAAATTTTTTTTTTGAAAATCCTACCTCTTAGTTTTTAAAAATCTCTATTTTCTCCAAAAAAACTAGGGGGTTAGGTATTAAAAATAATTTGAGAGGGTGAAGTTTTTCAAAAAAAAACTAGGGAGGGTGGGTTTTCAAAAACACAAGAGGTTAAACTAGGGAGGGTGGGTTTTCAAAAACACAAGAGGTTAAACTAGGGAGGGTGGGTTTTCAAAAACACAAGAGGTTAAAGTTTTTCAAAAAAACTAGGGAGTGATGTTTTTCAAAAATACTAGGGGTTGAAGTTTTTCAAAAAAAAGTAAAGGGTTGGGGTTTTTCAAAAAAAATAAATAATAATCGTCAAGCACCTCTATATCTTTGCTTTCCTCCCAAAAATAAATCCGAATCCGTGAATTAAAGACGAATCGACGGCGAATAATTATTTAGTGAGGTACTATTATCCCTGATTTCTTCTGGAGGGGTGTTGGAAAGAAAAATAAAATCGCCAAAACCAAGGGGAAGAGTTGAAGATCAACATTTTTGGGAGAATTGGTTTGGGCTTATGCTCCTCCTTAAAGACAAGGCGCAAACACATTTATCAAAAGTAATTTATTAAAGAATTTTGAGATCCTTCTGTTAATGGTTTAGCGATTTAAAATATGGGATGCGAAAAAACGGTACTGAGTAGGCGTTGAGGCAAAAATAGTAATATAGGCATTGGCACCCATTAAATTTCATTTTTCCTTCCCCCTAAGCAATGCCATCCCATTGTTTCATATGACATATGCAATCACCCTTTATCAGCAATTTCTCTTTGTTTCTCTGGCATGAATTTCACCTACTAACTAACAAAAAATGCACCAAAACATTGACGCCATGCCAAATTTGGCATACGCGATTATCAACCCATCTTTCCCCCTGTGCTTGGCTTAAGCTTTATTTCACAAATTTCTAAATTCATTATAATTCTACCAATTTTTGATCAATTAGTGGATGGGGAATAATATAATGCATTTGTATGGGACTTGACAAATTCATATTCCTTCTTCAATTTCGTCCAGGTTTTTGGGGTTTTCGCCTTACTTTGCCGGAATTCTTATTTTTAGTTGATTTTATTTAATTTCGATGAACATTACGCCAAATTTTTAGGCCCAAATCCGTTAGCAAATTCCCAATAATTTTCCCCGTGGCTCCTATCGGCACCACTGGTGAAACATTTTTGGTTGGTAATTAGGGGCAAAACGCCAATTGGTCAAAATACGAATTTTTTGACCTTAAAAGGTTTATTAGGCTAACTAAATGAGAAAGTTGGACTGTTTTTTTTGTTGTTGAAAATTTTGACTTATGTAGTTTAAAACCCGACTAAATGCGTTATTTACGGTCTTTCCCTTTCACTAAAATTTATGCTAAAATTCAAAAGATTATAAAATAATATTCTATTTTTATGGATGCTAATGAAATATTTTCTATTCTCAATATTTCTTCAACTCCTATTTCTCGTTGAATTTTCAATTTCAACCACAAAAGAATTGGTAAGTCGTGAATTAATGCAATTGCCTATTCATCTTTATAAATTAAGTACGATAATGATGAGTTGTTTCTCGAATTTATGAAAGACCCACCCAGCTTTAAGCAATTTTGCATGAAAGAAGAATCCCGTTATAAGTGGAGGATTCAATTAAGTTTATGGCAAAAGTTTGAGGCTCATCTTGGCATGCTTTTTTTGTTGAGAGAGAATTGGCATTGTGGCCAAATTGGAGAGGAATTTAAAGAACATGAACAAGAAGAATGCCCAAAGTACAAAAATTATTTGGGCATTCTGTACGAATATTTTTTGCGGGAGTGCGCCGAATTCCCAGCTGAGAAACCAATGTTTTATTTTGACAAAATTTTCGCATTTTGTAAATTGACTGAGGTGGTGAAGAGCCTGGCAATCATTTCGAAATTTTATTTCAATTCGGAATTCAGCAAATTGTATGGGCATAAATTGGAGACACTTTTCTTGCGATATAACGAACCCAAATTATTCAATGAGAACAAATTGAATTATGAAGGAAACTTTGAAAAAGAAACTTCTGAAAAACAAATTGTATTCGAAACTGATTTAAAGTTGTTTCAACCAAAATTTGACCAACTTTTGGCAGGAATGCTTATAAAAGTTGAAGACAAAGTGCGGGGGTTGGCAACAGTAAGAGTCCCATCTGCGAATAATATCGTAAACTTTAACGCATACGACATACTGTTGCTGGATTCATCATCAGAAAACGAAAAATACGATAAAGTTTTTTGTAATAAAGTTTTTTTTATATAATTTCAATTAAATTTCAGCCCAAAGAGAATGTATTTGTCGCATTTATAAGAGGAGAACCAAATTTTACTCAAATTTGTGATGCATTGGCAGAAGATTGGCGAGTGTGGTTGTGGATTGGTTATCCCATGTATGCCACTCTTGCAGAGCACAAAGCGTATTTGTCGCGAAATTACGAGACCTATCTTGGTGATTTGTATTTCATGCGACAGAATTGGCATTGTGTCAAAATCCAGCACAGACTTCAACTGCCTAAGCAGCAAGAATGTGAAAAATACCGAAAGTATTTGGATAGTATTTATGAATATTTGTTCAAAATCTATGCAAAAGGTAATTAAAATAAGCTAATGAAATTCATTTATTCATTGAAAATCGCAATTACTTTTGGAAAAAGAATAAAAAATATTTTAATTTTTTAGCAAAAATGCCGTTGTTGGCCCAACAATTGCCCGCAGTTAGGCCGTTGTTCAGACGCAATTTTTACTGGGAATTACCATCATATGAAGTCTTATGGACTTTGGACAGAATTTTTATTGAATTTTTTGATTTGGAAAAAGCAGAGAAAATGGGCAAATCAATGTTCAACCAAGCATATTTGGATTTGCTAAATGAGAATCAAATGCAGAATTATGAGGCAAATTTCGGTAATTTAACCAAAACACTTCGTGAAGAATTTGACGAAGAATTAAAAACAGCGCGAAAGAGACAGGAGAAGCAGGAAGAGAAAGGCACAAAACGCGAGAGTTGAGGAAAACAACCTTTTAGAGAAAAGATGTTGATATTAGGCCGATGTTGACCCTGACCAGTACGATTTTGGCTTTCCCCTGACATGACTCCGACCTTCGTTTCATACATACCTGAACCCCGGAAATCTATCCCCAGCTATATATCCCCACCATTTGTAATGGTCATAAATCATACAACCTTCAATCCCCTTCTTTTTTTGACATCATTACCATGAACCAAAACTTTTGTCAATTTTCTTTAAATTTTATTCATTCATCTGATAAAACCCCATTTTATTTTCTTCTTTTTTTTGTTTGCGTATAGGCTGGACTTATGTGCAGTTGCTTCAAGAACCTTTGACAGGATATCAAGGAACCTAAATTAAGTATCAAGACTTTTTTACAACCCTAAAGATTGTCATTGGCAACCAAACATCTGATTGTGTGGGAATTTTAAAGTACCAACTGTTTTCTGTTCACAATAAAAGTAAAGGGTTTTTGACTATGGCGAGGATTTATTTTAGGATCCAAAATATTAAATTATTAATTAAAATTCGAATTAAAAATGCCAGCATTTCATGATATTTCATCAATCACTATACCATGATCATTGTAAGTTTGCTACGATCCGCTGATCATTCAGCCAAAATCGGACCAAATTGTAAACAACTCTCAAAAAACATCTAAATATGTGTAAGAAAAATATAAAAAATGTTTTAAGAAAAATTAAATTTTTGTAATAAAATAATATTATAATTTTTTTTTATTTATGATTAAAATATATTTTTTAAGGTTTAAATTGCATGATTAATAAAGAAAAGCTTTATAAATTAGAGAAAATAAATAAATTAAAACAGGGTTCCCATTCGTCCTTTATTTCAAAGGACGTCCTTTATTTTCGGCTTTCATCCTTTGAAAATTTGAAGAGTCCTTTATTTCAAAGATGTCCTTTGAAAACGGAATTTTGCCCAAAAAATGTAAAAAATGTTCATTTTTAGGCCAAAATCCATTTCCCGGTGGCTATAGGCACCTATCCCTGCCCTTTGAACTTTTGAAAATTTTTAAAAACACGACGATAAAAATATTTTGAAGCCGTGAAATATTCAGAAAATTTTAGGAGGTAACTAATATGCGGCTCGCAAAAAAGTGCGACTTGTATTTTAAAAATTTATTATTTTTGACTTTAAGATCTTATTTTAAACCAGCGATATTTTTATTTCGGATAATTTTCATCTGGGGCCCCTTTTAAATTGACTCTTTCAAAGCTTGAATAACTTCACTTTTTGATTTAACTGTTTTTTAGCGGAGGAAGCATTTTTACAAATTTTTATTTCCTTTTTCTTTTCATTTTTTTTAAATCCTGATCTGGGTCTGGATCCGGAATCCTGATCTTGATTCGGAATTTTCGAAAATTCCGGTCTCTAATTTTTAATACAATTTGCTGGGGTTTTTGTGGATACTTATTTTTAAAAAGATTTTAATTTTGACAGCACAGTAATGACGATTCACTTGTCGAATTATTGAAAGATTGGTCCAGTGAACATAATCCGTAAAAACTAACAATGAAAGGTTAGTGTCGGCACGATTCAGTGTGCCACAATTTAGTGTGCACGACTTAGTGCTAATTCTGTACCTAACAATGCAAAAAATTTTTAAATTTATTTTCTAAACTAAAATAAATTAAAGAAGCATTTTTTATCGATTAACATTGGGTACCAAAATAAGCTTCCCTTATTTGGGAAGATCGTTTTTAATAATAATTCCTTATTAAATTATAGTGATTTTCTAGAGATCCGATCGGTCAATTTTTCGGTATTTGACCGAAAAAAACCGACTGAAACCGACCGAGAAAATTCAGCTTTTCGGTTTTTTGTTTCAATTTTTTTTTTTCGGTTTTTAACCGAAACCGACCGACCGACCGACCGACCGTTCTGTCCGATCTATAATATTTTCCTTAGTAATTGTCGCGAGAAGCGCCATAAATTTTATCAAATTTTATTTATTTTTATAATCAATTTTTTTTCTTCCCCGTATATGCCTCATCGCACTGCTTTTTCTCTTTTTCTGAAGAGTCTTCATTTTAATGGAATTTTTTTTTGTTTGTTATTTTTGAAACCGGAACATGAGTCCTGAAAACAGGATTTTTAATCTGGGAATCCGGTCCGGAGTACGGTTCTTTCTCCATTTTTCTTCACTTGTACACTAGGGATGGGACGGAATTCCGATACGCAATGCCCCGAGGATGAAGTCGATCTCTGGCATCAAAAAAGCGAAATAGGAATTCCGATGCCCAAAATTTTTTTCGGAAACTCTCCTTGGTAATTTTTAAATATTTTCATTAAATTTTTTAACAGATTTTCTACAAATTTTTCACACATTCCTTTTTAGTATTTTTCAAAAAATTATTCCATGAGCAAAAACAACAAATGACAAATTTTTTAAGATAGATTTTGAGAAACGTTAAGCGAATGGGTCCGGCGGTGCCGATTAGCGGTGCCGGGAAAAATGTTGAAAAATAATTGAAATTATATAAAATATTTTCAACAAATTGAAATTAAGATTTATAAAAGGTTGAGGAATTATCTCATTTTATAATTTTTTATTTAACCAGATTGATATTTGGGAAAAAAACAATTTAAAGAAAAATGTTTAAATTTTCCTACAACTGACAGCCTCGGCTGACATGAATTAGCACAATAAAAATTTAATCGATTAGTTTGAAAAATAATAAATTTTATTTATATTTCTTTTTTTTGAGACGTTTTTCACTTAGCAGCCATCGTACGTTTTTATGCAATGTAATTTACTAATTGTTTATTTTTGTTTTGACTGCGCCCAGCTGTCCCCAACCCCCCTTTTGATCATAATAACTTTTTTCCGGAATTTTTCCAAGACTCAGGAATTTTTCTCGGACTACCCCCGGTTTATTGCCCTTTGGGAGTTTTCAGAATGGTTTTTGGTTAACATTTGCATGGATAATGCTTTTACACCTGACTGTATTTAAGTCAGGGCTTGTTCTTAAAAGAAATTGCATAGATTATTTTGAAAAAAAAAAATCCACCAGAGGGACGGTGGCGGATTTACGAAACGCGCCAGCACCTTTTATTTATTATATTTTTCTTAATGGCAAATTTAAAAAACGCATCAGCACCACCTAAAGTTATGCTCATTTTGAAAAAAAATTTTTAAGGCAAAAAAACAGTAACATAAATTATCAATGATTCTGTTTTCACTCTCCACAAAATTTTAAGCTTTGATTTATGTGACTTTTCGGCATGTTTTTAAAATATAAAAACTCGAAAGTGTTTGGCCGGTGACAGGCGCCATTGGAAAAAATTTTGAAAAATTGGGTGTATTTTGGTAACGCTTTCGCCCCAAAAAACGGATTCCGAATTTTTTTTATATAGATTTTAAAAAAACATAAGCGAAAAGGAGGGTCGGGGGCGTTTGGGCCCTCACGTTTGGGCCCCAACGTTTGGGCCCCGACGTTTGGGCCCCGGGGTCGTTAGCATCAGATTGGCCCATGATTTAAAAGATTTTGATAACGTTTAGTTTAATTTTACAATATTTAAAAAAATAAAACATAATTTATTAACAGAATGTCGACATCCCATTGGCCTACATGTATACAATTTTGGACATAACAACGAGCAGTCCAAAACAAACAGCAAAGCAACGGTTCATTAACACATGCACTCATCCAACATCATCGCCGATCAAAGTTTTAGAAGTGATAAATATTTAATAAATTTATCTAAAATATTTTCGTCTTTGGCTACGCGGTCTAAGCGCAGTTTTAGACGTAATAACTTTTTTCTAAGTTAACAAAATTCTCTAAAATTGGTACCATTCAAAAGCCCAAAGTGTTATAAGCTTTTATTAAGCTGTTGCTAAGCGTTGATCGATTGACAAAAAAGAGCCTTCAAAAGTGCAAAAGTCTTTTTTTGATGAACTTTTAATTTAAGTGCACTCGGACCGAGTTGGCCAGACCGAATTGAAACTGTCTTATGTTCAATATCTGAATGAAAATGTCAATCGTAACTGCCAAATAATGTCAAAGCAAAAGGCGCGGATGATTGGCAATTTGAAAAGCCTTTTTGCCGAAGTTTTTTCCCGTTTCGAGGAACAAAAATTTACAAATGAGTTTTACCAGTTCGAAGCAATTTACTTCAGTGATTTTCTTCTTTTCTTTTTTAATCATCAAATATATGTACAAACAAATTAATACAATTTTAGATTAGCCAAATTTAATTTAAAAAAAAAATAAACTAACTATAATTCTATTTTTAGGGGTCATCGAGAAATTTGTTGAAATCTCGGAAACCGAAGCCATTAAAAGTTTCATAAAAATTTGAGACTGTATGCTTTTAATTCAGGGTTCCCATCGGCCGAACTAGATTTCAAAGTACAGCCAACGCGATTTCAAAGGACATAAGGGGAAGAATTTGCGAATTCAAAGGACACTTCAAAAATTTTATTTTATGCAATAAAAATGGTTTTATTCACCAAGCGCGGGGGGGGGGGGGGGGTGCGGAGGCGGTGCCGATAGGCGCCGCCGGGAAATTTTTTAACAATTTGGGTTATTTTAGTACGGGAAATTTCTTTGACAATTTGGGTCAGATCTGCTAATGGATTTTGGCCTAAAACTGAACATTATTTACATTTTTTCGGCAAAATTCCGTTTTCAAAGGACATCTTTGAAATAAAGGACTCTTCAAATTTTCAAAGGATGAAAGCCGAAAATAAAGGACGAATGGGAACCCTGTTTTAATTTATTTATTTTCTCTAGTTAATAAAGCTTTTCTTTATTAATCATGCAATTTAAACCTTAAAAAAAATATATTTTAGTCATAAATAAAAAAAATAATAATATTATTTTATTACAAAAATTTAATTTTTCTTAAAACATTTTTTGTATATTTCTTTCACATATTTTAAAATAAGATCTTAAAGTCAAAAATAATAAATTTTTAAAATACAAGTCGCACTTTTTTGCGAGCCGCATATTAGTTACCTCCTAAAATTTTCTGAATATTTCACGGCTTCAAAATATTTTTATCGTCGTGTTTTTAAAAATTTTCAAAAGTTCAAAGGGCAGGGATAGGTGCCTATAGCCACCGGGAAATGGATTTTGGCCTAAAAATGAACATTTTTTACATTTTTTGGGCAAAATTCCGTTTTCAAAGGACATCTTTGAAATAAAGGACTCTTCAAATTTTCAAAGGATGAAAGCCGAAAATAAAGGACGTCCTTTGAAATAAAGGACGAATGGGAACCCTGTTTTAATTTATTTATTTTCTCTAGTTAATAAAGCTTTTCTTTATTAATCATGCAATTTAAACCTTAAAAAATATATTTTAGTCATAAATAAAAAAAATAATAATATTATTTTATTACAAAAATTTAATTTTTCTTAAAACATTTTTTATATTTTTCTTTCACATATTTAGATGTTTTTTGAGAGTTGTTTACGAAGGATACAAATTGCGCAGAGATGCGATATTGAAGATGGCGGAGATAATAAAAATAAGCACAACCAAATCAGTAAATATTTAATATTTTTATTTTTTAGTTGCAAAAGTATAAAATAAATTTCAAATGAGTTAAAAATATGCAACAAAAAAAAAGCTCATTTATTAATGTTATCATTTAATTTATAGGCACTTTTGGCCGGAATGTGCAGTAATGCAAGTAATTCGGGAGATGATGAAGCAATAACACGAGAACTCGAAAATTTGGCACTCTACACATCAGAAATTTCAGGGAATGTTTCCATGTGGATTGCTAATGAATTGGTACATATTAGTGACATTCGAGACCGAGAATATCCTTGAGACCAAGACCATAGCTTTCTAAGTCTTATAAAAATCGACCTAAAATTCCAATAATTTATCAATAATTCGAAAAAAGCATGGACAAAATTAACTGAAACTTTTGTAGTCTCCATTTTGATACCGAGACAATAACCCAAGCATTTCGCTACTTGTGCCTAAGAATCGAAAAAACGGTACCTCTTTTACCAATCACAAAATTTTTATCTGGTAATCGTAACAATGTCAATATACTAGCTGATACGGATATTAAACCATTTTACTCTATTATTAAAAAAAAATTTAACTCATATGACAATAAAAATACTTTCTCTGTCAAATGAATCATTGCACAGGAAAATGCGTGGCCATTTGCGATCGAAACTATTGCCAAATCTGCACTTGGCACTACACAAATCACAGACCCATACAGCTTCAACAAAACGGCACAACTAATCAACTCGGAAGTGTCTTCTCGTGGGTCGCCAGAGTAATTTGATGGGATTAATTGTTATGACCTTACTCAAAACCCATCAAAATTAAATTTTTACCAAAAATTATCACTTTTTTTTAATTTTTTCTGCAATAATTTTTTAACTTTCAAATATTTTTTTGAGATTTTCAGCCTGCTTGAATACTAATATTGTTTCGATACTTATTTAAGAAATACAATTATTATTGTCAAAATTAGATTTTGATATTTTTGAGTAACATTTTTGCAAAATAATCAACTCAAAAATTCTTGGTATCTTCCAATCGCTTTTAATGGGTTCTAATAGTCTCAAAAATCCAAAAACTTGATCCCAAAATCGAAAATGAAAATCCTCACCTTTATAAGTCTTTTTTAAAAAAAACTATGTAATGTTCTTTTTTATTTTCTTAGCTTCATTTACAATGTGTTGGTCACACGTGACGTAGACCGTATGGAAAACATTTGGATAAGGTGCCCACCCGACTGTTGTCACCGTGTTAGACAGTTCCACGGCATAAATATGTTTATTGCGCGTTACCCAGTTGAAAGCTGCGAAAGAGCGCACCAAACCGAAAGTTGGTTTGCCAACAACCAACAGAATATCACTGAAATTATACGGTGAATAATTATAAATTACAAAAATTTTGTCAAAAAACAATTTAAATTAAATTTTAAAATTGTTCATTAATTTTGGGTGTGGTACAGCTGTGCGCCAGCCCAGTTTTTGGGTCATAATCAAGACGACACCCAACTCGTTTTGGGCGGATTGGTTTTTACCCAGATTCTTTCTTTTTTTACTTGTTAAAGTGCATATGGACTGCCTTACTAATTACTGATTGCGCTCCAATGCAAAATAGGGTCTAAAAAACGAGTCGGGGTAAAAACAAGTGTCCACAATGATTTCTTTGGTTACTCAATTTAATTTTTTTTTTGTATTAGCGTACAATGGGTAAAAAACCCTTAAAATGTTGTATTTTAAATTTTGTCTGGCTAACGTTTAAAGCTTTAAAGCGATGTAATAATACCAATAAGTTAAATTTTGTAACCAAAGAAAGGAGTTATGACCAAAAGTTGGGCTGGAGCCAAGTTGTGCCCGTCCGTTGATTATGCAAAAAACCAAATGATTTTTTTATTGCTCACCCATTCCAGAAAAAACGACAAAGTATCAGAGCTTGGCACGCTCATGCACATGATCGAGAACACAGTAGGAAGCGTCACTGGCCCATCTTTGTATCACAGCTTTGTCTTTCTGCACGTCAGCACTCTGTCCCAGAAGGATTCAAAAATTGAAACGGGCATTTCGAATACAGCTTATTTGGGGCACACTGGGTTCAGCTTTTTAGAAGTCTTCGATCACCATTGGCTGCCTCTAAATGAGGAAAGATTTGGGTTACTTTTTGTTTATGTAGCCTGTTCCTTTAAATGTTTTTATGAATTCGGAAAAAACACATTTTTAGTAGAAAATATTTTGAAATAATAAAGAAAGTGCCAATAAATCATTTTCATAAACAAAAGAATAATTAATAAATCAATTGCGGAATGCCGTTTGTGGTGCAGATCGAGGCGAAAAAGTTTGCCCGGTTTTTCTGTGACTCACAAAAGTTGCATATAACGGCTACCTTTTCTGGCGAGTGTGACCCGGGACTCGGTCCCGGTAATCGATCCCGGCCCGGAAACTCGGTACCCGTTCGATCTCAATAAAAACTACCAAAAACACACTAAAAATTACTCAAGTCGCTCAAAGGCGATGAGTGATAATGTTTTCAAAATTATAAAAAAAAGTGAGAACTATTTTTTAAAATCAGCTGGATAAGAATTGTTAAAAAAAAGCTTAATTTTCAAATCACGAAAAATTGTTACATTAACGCGACAAAGAGGGCGGTCCCCCTTCATTGTATCGGCATACAATTATCTTCCAAAAAAATAACGAATAATAATCAGCTACATAAATGAAGGTAGTACGGGACATGGGCTTTTGGCTAAAATCGGGACTTTCCGGGCCAGGAAAATTCGGGACCGCGACCGGGGGCCCTTGATTTTCAACCGGGACCGGGACTTTTTTTAACAATTTTCTTTGAGAAACCGATAAAATTCGTCTTCAATCATTTTTAAATACCCCAAGTAGCAAGTGCACCTTTTACTATAATGTATAACGGATTTATGCTAACGCTGGGCGTCTTTCGTAAAGACAATGCGACATGTTCGGGGCGACTGGATCGGTTGTCAAAGATCGGCGTCACCATTTTCGGCACAAAAGTGAATTTCCATCTCGGTGTTGTCCAAATTGTACAGCATGAGGTAGAATGGCCTCCAACCGACTCGCACTTCGGCCCAACAGATATAGACCATCCATGATATAAAAAACGAGTTTTGGCATCCTTTTTACTCATCCATTACCTCCTCCACATAATCCCTCTTTCGGCACACTTCCAAAGCGACCTCCAATTTGTAAAAATGACAGCAGAGATTCCCTTTTTTGTTCTGCCTTAATTGTCTGGTGCAATGTTTACAAAATAATTAAGGTAAATATATGTAATTAAGCAATATGCAAATTAATTAGGTAGTTTAAGTGGATTTTGCGCTAGTTGGAAAATATATTGGAATGTATATGTATGTGGCTTGGGTGTCTAGAAGTTTATTGAGCAACTCCTTAAACACAATTAACATTTATATTTAATAAGAAAAAAAAACACTATAATAACCAAAAAATTAATAGAAACTATTAAAAATTCTTGAAGTCTACCAAAGTTGGGACTTGAATTGAATGATATATAATATATATACAAAAAGCCCCAATAAGTACCAAATATTAAAATATAAAATTTTATTAGTGATTTTTAAACAAAAAACAGTCATTTTTCACAGGTGCAGTTGCAAATAGAATTTTTCACCTTTTTCCTGCGAAAACTCTTTCGAATGAAATCGGGCAAACTTTTAAAATATTTTAAATTAGAAAAGGGTCCTTATTTGCCATAGAAATTTGAACTTAACGAGAGTATTTTATTGAAAAAGTGCTGTTTTTTGGGTTTATTTTTAAAAATTTAAAAGCCGTTACTTGGCGGCACATGATGCCCAAAATATATAGATAAATATTTACATATTAATATAAAGAAAAACCCTGAAATAAAATGAACTTTCGGAACTGAAACAAAAAGAAAATTCGGGGTAAAGGGAGGAGGAAAAGGTTCATTTAAATTAGAAGAAGCACTTTATCCATTTAAAATAAAAATGGAAAGAAAACACATTATTCAAATGAAATAAGCGCATTTTTTCATAAAAATATTATAACATTTATGAAAATATTTAATGAAGCATAACATTTATAAAAGAATATTTTTATCTAAAAATATTTTTATCCTCAACTGTCACTTTTCGTACTTCGTCCCAGCACGGTTGCCGACAGGCGCCGATATTAAAGATAATCGCTTCAAAATTTTTTCGTGCGAGTGTAACTATTTATAAATAACGAATTTACATTATCTTAATTTAAAAAAATTCGGCTCTTCACGTTTCCACTCCGAGTCGAACGATTTTAAAACCGACGCTAACTCAAGAACTAAGGCTTAGTTTAGGCTTAATCTTTAGCATAGGCTTATTTTTTCAAAAATTTTTTGTCGCCGAAATGCCCCTGGCGCCGAAACGAGGGCGCCGAAAAGACCCTAGCGCCGAAACAGGTGCGCCGAAACGGGGGCGCCGAAACGCCCCCGACCCGTTTTTGGAGCCTTTAATGGCAGAATGCAAGGCCTACCTTTTTTGTTCAATATTTTGTTAAATTATAAGTCCTTTCTACTAATACTTTTTTTTGCTACAAATTCTTCTCCTAAACCTTATCGTACTAAATTTTCATTTTTATTTCAATTTATAGCCAGCATACGCTTTTATATATTTTTTTTGACAATGACTAAAGGCGACGACCTCGTAATTGGTAAATTGTCAAAATTAATGGATAGAAATTGAGGGATACAATAGAAATTAATGAAAATGGTGTTTATATTTATTTTTGGTACCATTTTTCAGTTATGACGTTGGTTCAAAGTAGTGCAAAGGTCAATTACGTAGATGAAACGAACAGTTACACGCCTCTGATGGCTGGCACATGCACTTTCGGCCATATCGGCATATTGCATTTTTTGTTGGAGTCTAGCGCAACTGAGGGCACGCCATCCTCGGAACCCAACTGGATGTTTGCAAAGTGCTGGTGGAAGCGTCCAATGCTGACATTTTGTGCTTTAGCAAGGATGGCACTTTACGTTCCCCGTTGATCACCTCAACCACTGAGGGCCATTTAATTTAGACATAGGTCAGCACTTGTTGTATTATTGGTCTTTGGGCGCAATCCGACAGAAATGGAAGCGTTTGAAGTTGTTTGTTAGGGTTTATTGAATTTGAGTTTATAGCATTGGGATTTTTTGTCTTTCCCCAGCGGCGCCTATCGCCACCGCCGGCCACTCCTTTTCCCAAAAATTTTGAGATAAATTTTTGGGAAAATTTAAGCATAAATAAAAGTATCTGGAAGTATCAATAACTGCTGCCGGAAAACATTTAAAAAAAATTTTCCTATATGGAAACAGGACTAATCTTAAAATTTTAAAAAAGAACCTTTAGTTCAAAAAAAAGATTTTTGGGCAAAAAACGAATATTGCAAAAATAATCATTTGAATAGACATTCGGCACAGATGGCGGGAGATATTTTGATTAGGAAGGCAAACATGGACAAAATTCCGATGGGACCGTCAATTGATGACGTACGAAAATGAATTTTTTGAGAATAATAAAGAATCTGATTAAATTTTGATTTTTACCGCTTTTTAAAAAAGTTGCAGTTATTTAAAAGAACAAATTTTGCTTTTTTTTTTTTTTTTTTGTAATTCAAGAGTCAAGCGTTAAAAAAGCGGGTACCCGGGTACCCGCCCGCACATCCTCGAAACCCGCATGCGGGTACGGGTTTACCCGTCCGCCCTAAATTAAAAAACCCGTTAACCGCTTAGAGCACTACCCGCATGCGGGGTTGGAACCCTAGTGTCAACTTGTACCATTGCGACCCGAACGGGAAGAGTCCGTTAATGGTGGCAACCGCGAGCGGAAAGGTTGCCATTGTCCGTTTTTTGTTGGAAAATGGTGCGGACAAGGGCCATACTGATTGCTAGGGTCAGTCTAACCAAGCGCGATAAAGTTAATCCAATAATAATGTGTATTTGAAGGGAAAATGTCATATTACATTGCCGAAGATTTGTTGGACTCTGATGAGCTAATGAGCCTTTGGACATTCTGAAATGATTGCAGAAATTTTTCCTGGATTCTACACGGCCTAATTAGTAGTTAAAAACATCTTCTTTTTTTTGTTGCATTTGCTTATAAGAGTTGGGACTTTTATTTACATATTTTTCATATTTGTTTAAAACTACTGATTGATGTCAGATATGCTAGAATTTATCTACGAAGAAAAGACTTCTGACACTTTAAAATAGAACGGCGCTAAACACCCCGCCGAAAATTTGCAAATGTGATTTTGCCAATTTATTTGTAAATGGGTTCATCGTGGATGTAATCTTGCCATAAAAAATGCTTTCAATTTTACTAATTAACCTATCTTATAATTTGTTTTACGCTTTTCTTAGTGTTTCATATGTGAAATTTGATTAAAAACTGATTGACTTTATAATGTTGTTCGTTCCCAAGCATTGTTTTTAATTTATTGTCAAATCTGTCACAGTGTTTTTGTCTAATTGCCTTTAGTTGATAATTCCGCTATTTATTCTCATTTAGCAAAATCAATTCCAACTCATATTCCTCTCGGCTATTTCTTTGGAATATTTTTTCTTTCCGTCTCCGTGCTAAAAAATATCTTTGCAACTTGTTGCAAATTTTGCTCAGAATTTTAAAAATTTTCATGCTTGTATAAATTTAATAAAAAAATTTTAATGCTGAAAAAACTTACAACCTCTGTCCCTAATGATAATAATGTGCAACTATTTATGCTTTTATTATAAGCTTAATTTTCCCATGGCATTTCTCACCGTCAAAATTCAGAGATTTCGTAAAATTGTTTTTTCATTAAATCAATGTAGTCTAACGAGTCATGATGACTATGGTGAAGAGGGTTATATTGCATGATTTAACTATTTATCAAAAAAATAGTAAATTTACAATGTTAATAAAAAAGAAAGCAAATAAAATTTGGATTTCAAATATGTATATATTTTAATTTTATTTATCATTTTAGCTCAAGAAATTTATTTGAAAATGAATTATTCCTCAAAGATCATTCAAAAAATATTCTTCTTAATATTTTTATTTAATGTAACTCATCAAAATGATTTGGAAAAAAAGAATAGAGGTTGGAGTGTATTGATCAAATGAATTTAAATCATTTGGGCAGTGATCATTTGGGCAGTGAAAATCTCAAAAATAATTAATAAAAATAAAAATGAAGCCAAAAATTTCCAGAATTAGTTTTCTGAAAGCCTAACCCAAAATTTTTTTTTGAAAATCTAACCCGTTTTTTTCAGAAAACTAACCCTAGTTTTCCCACAAAAAGAAATAGAAAACTCTCAAACATAGAGTGTTAGGTTTTCAAAAAACTATGGTTTGATTTTTAGAAAAGAAAACGGGTTAGATTTTCACAAAAAATTTTGCGTTGGGTTTTCAGTAAACTAGGTGGTTAGGCTTTCAGAAAACAAACTTTGGGAATTTTTGGCTCCATTTGTTTATCTTTTATTAATTACTTTTAAATTTCACTACCCAAATGATCACTGCCCAAATAATCACTACCCAAATGAACCACTGACGAAATGATAGGGAACCTTTTCAACTGCATTTTGTATCCCTAAATTTATTAACCGTCATTTTTAAAAATTATCCTGAAATAATTCCAGGCAGAGCTTCCCTTTTAAGGACCACAATTTTAGAATCGTTTAAGTCGTTAGAGGAATTGGTGGATTCGACATCAATTTTATTTGCTAATATAAAAGCAGGAAAAACGAACAAAGATTTTGTTATTGTATGGGTTGAAGAAACAATGTATGGCTTTTTATGCGATGATGGCCAATTTGAATCAAAAATGGATGACAATTTTAGGAAATTGTACAAAAATTTATGTGAACAAATGGAAAGCGGCAAAAAATTGGAAGGCTCAATGGAAAATATGGAGAAAAAAATCCAAATAAAACATTTAGATATAAATCATATATATGAAAACATTCAAAAAAATTCATTTCTCAGCACCAAATCAAAGAAAATTGTTGGAATGATTGTGGAACATTTCTTTATGGGAAAAGACTTATTTTTTGAAATGTTCAAAAGTATGACAATTATTTAATTAAATTTTGAAAATTTAAAAATCATTTTATAAAAGAACTAATAAAAAAACAAACAAAAATTAAATTAAATTAAAGATTGAAAGAAAATAATAGACTTTATTAAAATTTTAATAAAAACTAATTTAAAAAAATTTAATTAAATTACAATTTTCAATCATTGCTATTAAGCAAAAATTATTACCCTCGTCAATGAACCTAAAATTGTCGTCACATCACTAAGAAGGGGAAGAAGAAGAAGCAAACGCATGACCAACAATGCTGGTGAATATGGGCAACGGGAAGTTGATGACCAATGCAGGCGAATAAAATTGAAAAGAGAAAACGCTTTCCAAAATGCCACCGACTTTTGCACTCATTTATTAATTTTTATTTTTGGGCTTTTCCTTTTTTTCGCCCAAATTTATGATTTTAGAGGCTATTTCTTTGATTCTATCTTTTTCACTTTTTCCACGACTTTTTTAATATTTGTCTTTTTCCATTTTTGCTTCCATTTCAAATCGTCGTACACTGAGCCAATTGTACCGTTGATAGCTGATGATTAGGGTTCCAATTTATATGGAAATCCATATTTTTTTCCTGAACTTGTAACAGCCTGAAAAGTACGAAAAACATGGTTTTAGCTTGGTTTGAAGCTTCGAGGATGGTTTTTTTAAATCCATATTTTCCATATTTCGCGATTTATGTCCATATTCTATATTTGGTCCATATTTTGGCATTTTGCCCATATTTTATGTCCATATTTTGCAATTTTTGGAAAATTTCATGAAAAAACGCAATAGAAAACAAAAAATAAAAATTTTTTAAAAGTACCACGAAAAAATGGAAAATTTTGGTAAGATTTTGCGAAAATTCTTAAAATTAAACGGGATAATCAAAAAAATTTATCGCCAAATTTTTTAGATTTTTTAAAATTTTAAAATTGAAAAATTTTTTGCCTGCTTAAAATAGCCATTTTCCGTGTGGTTTTTTTCGATACCTTTGGTTTTTAATGCATTTTTTGGTATTTTTAGGTCATATTTCGGCAATTATGGCCATATTTTGGTCCATATTTGCCCATATTTTGGCATTTTTCCATATTTATGTCCATATTTTGCGATTTTTAATCCATATTTTATGGCCATATTTTGCGATTTTTACTCCATATTTTCTGGAACCCTACTGATGATTGAAGAGTGGTCACATTTTTAGTCCAATTTGTTGCCCTTTTCGATTTTTTATTTCAATAAAAATATCGTTGATTCTAGGGTAATTTTGGGCACTGATCACGAATATGACCTTCATTTTTAAAATTCCTACTCCCAACCTGGATTCAAACAAAAACTCGAATTTCATGACTCACATGCAAAATATATTTCTCGGGGGTTTTTGGCGTCACAAATATATAATCCATTTTATCCATCTCAAACCCGAATAATAGACTTTAGAATTTTGGCCAAAACACCGCACACTCGACTAGAGCGGCCAGTATGTGGCCTTAAGCGGTGCAGGAATTAGAAAAACTCCATGAAGAAATTTTTTGGAACAGTTTAAAGTCCGGAAGGGAAAATCCTTCTCAATTCTATTTTTTGACTTCAGACTTTTTGATTGTACGTGCTAGGTCGTTTCCTAAAAACCGCCATTTTACAGATTTTTCGACAAAAACACTTAAGAACTTGCTCCAACGCAACCAAATTGCCTAATCTTACTATTGCCCGATATCTATATGTTAGCTCTATAAACTAGTCAAATTTCAAAAAAAAAATTGATTCTTTTTATCAGAATAGAAATTAGTTTTTTTTTCACTTTTTATGGCTACAGCTTTCTTAAATCTCTATCAAACTTATGGAAATTTGTAGTTAATAGAGCTAGCCAATATCTATCGGACTATACCAAGAATGTACAATTTGGTTGTATTTAAGCAAAGTTATGAACAGTTTTTGTCGAAAACTGTAAAATTGGCAGATTTATGAAAGGCCCATTGTGGCGGTTTATTGGAAACAAAATAGGTTTATTTGTCTCTAATGCTATTTATTTCGCCAATTGTCTCCCTAAATTATTTTTCAAGAATTTTTATAAAAATTTTAATTCAATAACCAAAATATCTTACCAATTGAGTTATGTATTCAAAAATTCAAAATCGCGGTAACATTTTGACAAAGTTAGCAGACCGACTAATTCCTCCAATCCATCTAATTTCTAAAATTTTCTTTGAAATATAAGCGAGAGATTTTATGAATAAAGATTTTCTGGTAAGGGCTGAGTTATTGTGATTTGGTCCTTTGGCTGAGTCGGTGTTGTGTTAGACCGTAAGTTTTCGTTGGCAAACGAGATCAAAAGCGCATTAGAATTTTTGGCAAATTTCGGTAAATATGGGTTTAAAGCAGAGCTCCCATCGAAAATTTTCCGAAATAAGGACATGGCTTGTTAAAAATAAGGATTTGGGGACAAAAATAAGGACATTTTTTGAAAACGCTTGTTTACGTTTAAAAATGCATTTATTCAACAAAATAAGCATGAACAACATATTTTTCTCCACCAACAATTTTTTTGAGCAGTTCCGGCTTTGAAATGAGAATTTTGATTTCAAAAAAGGAAGGGTCGGCGGTGCCGGTGCTAGGTCGAAGGACAAAAAGTGCAAAATTGGTCGAAGGACAAAAAGTGCAAAAATGGTCGAAGGACAAAAAGTGCAAAATTGGTCGAAGGACAAAAAGTGCAAAAGTGGTCGAAGGACAAAAAGTGCAAAATTGGTCGAAGGACAAAAAGTGCAAAAATTAATCATCAGATTTTTTTATATGATTTTTCGCAAAATAATATTGTGCATAACATCTTATTAAATTAATCACCATTGGTATTTATTAAATCTAATTTTATTAGCTAATTTTTTCTTTATGATTCAAATATGTATATTAAATACTTCTAATTTTTTTTGCACATTTTCATGCCTATTACAAAATTTAAAAAATCAAATATAGAAATTAATCAAATGATAAAGGCAAACATTCTTTTCCAAATTATGCAATAAATTTAAAAAATCAAATATAGAAATTAATCAAATGATAAAGGCAAACATTCTTTTCCAAAGTATGCAATAAATTTAAAAATTAATCAAATGATAAAGGCAAGCATTCGTTTCCAAAGTATGCAATAAATTTAAAAAATCAAATATAGAAACAAATCAAATGATAAAGGCAAGCATTCGTTTTTGTTAGCTCTGTAATAAATTTGTAAAATATTGGTTTACTGCTAGAGCAAAATTTTAAAATTGATAACGCGAGTCCACTTAATCATTAAACAAGTTTGTATATTTAAAGGTTCGGATTGGTTAAATCTAAACATTAAAAATTTTCTAAAATTTCCTTTTTCTAAAATAAAAATGATTAAAATTATTATTCTTTTATTTTTGTTAATTAACCCAACCCAA
Organism: Heterodera filipjevi; assembly: GCA_039877585.1. Classification (NCBI taxonomy): domain Eukaryota; kingdom Metazoa; phylum Nematoda; class Chromadorea; order Rhabditida; family Heteroderidae; genus Heterodera; species Heterodera filipjevi. Next base: position 13,409 of record JBDPZO010000248.1, on the reverse strand, counting down.
ATTGCTACAAAACCTGTCAAAAAGCAGCGATCAGAAAGAGCGATACTTTCTGCAGGCTTGATAATTGGGGCCCTTACAGCAATTATAACGCCCATTATAATTGGCTCGGCTGTGGCTGGCTATACTATAGCCGTTCAAACAACTCAAAATAATGTTTAACGTGAGAAACTTAAGACTCCTTAATAGGGATGGGTGGCAATGTTAAAATTGATTAAATCCTTAAATTCCGTAATTTTAATTCCACCACCCTGCCAAATATTGATCTGATTTAGACACACGTCTTCTGCGTTTCTTTTTTCCTGTTGTGTTCAAATTTGGCGACGAAGTTATTTCAATGGAATTAGAAAATTTTAAAGCGGAATATTTATTTAACCAATTATCGCGTATTTTCCAAATTCCTCACCTTCAAGCCTTTTGTTTCTATGGTAGCTATTTGTTAGCGATAATTTAATTAATAAATTAATTAAATTTACTAAAATTAATAGTTCATTCTATTTTTAATAATCAAATTTTCTATTTCAATGATTAAAATTAAATTTAGACATTAATGGGCAAAAAGTGCGCTTCTCGAGAAAGGGGCAAATTGAACTGCTTCTGTACTACGTAGTTATGAAACAAAAAGAAATGAAAATTAATGAATGTTGATGGGATTTTTTGTGCTCGTTGTGGCCTTGAGCAAGCCAATAATATTTTTTTATGTGCCAAAATTTATTCTAAACTAATGAGGAAAATTAAAAAAAACTTGTAAAACGATAAAACAACAAATGATAAGGTAAATATGATATTTTTTTTATAAAAATGAAAATAAGAATTCTTGATTTGTTTCTATATTTGATTTTTTAAATTTATTGCATACTTTGGAAACGAATGCTTGCCTTTATCATTTGATTAATTTTTAAATTTATTGCATACTTTGGAAAAGAATGTTTGCCTTTATCATTTGATTAATTTCTATATTTGATTTTTTAAATTTTGTAATAGGCATGAAAATGTGCAAAAAAAATTAGAAGTATTTAATATACATATTTGAATCATAAAGAAAAAATTAGCTAATAAAATTAGATTTAATAAATACCAATGGTGGATTAATTTAATAAGATGTTATGCACAATATTATTTTGCGAAAAATCATATAAAAAAATCTCTGATGATTAATTTTTGCACTTTTTGTCCTTCGACCAATTTTGCACTTTTTGTCCTTCGACCACTTTTGCACTTTTTGTCCTTCGACCAATTTTGCACTTTTTGTCCTTCGACCACTTTTGCACTTTTTGTCCTTAGCCAAATTTGCACTTTTTGTCCTTCGACTCACCACGGGCGGTGCCGATAGGCGCCGCCGGGGGAAATTTTGAAAATTTATATCCAATTTGTTAACAGATTTTCCCAAAAAATAGTCAAATTTACGCTTATAATCAGCGTGAAATTTATATTTGCATTTTGGTGGAGCCATTAAGCGTAAATAATCTAAGCTAAAAACAATTTGGATACAGAAAATTATGATGGAAGTTTACCGCCGAGAGAAAAATTTGAATATTTAACTTAATCTTGTTAAGATTTTGCATATTAATTCGCCATTTCTTTCAAAAATTATCATTTAAAATCTAAATTTCTCGCTGAATCCAGAAAATAAGACTAAAATAAGGACAAAGAGCTTAAATAAGGACAAATCTTGCAAATAAGGACATTTAAAATTTGTAAGATTTGGACCCTTAAAATAAGGACAAATCTTACAAATAAGGACAAATGGGAGCTCTGGTTTAAAGTAGAGATCGGACAGAAGGGTCGGTCGATATATATCGATAAATATCGAAAAAATCTAGAGAAACCGAAAAATCGAGAGAAAAAGCCAATCGAGATGAACCTAGGTCGATTTAGGTTACCAGATTATGCAAAGTTTGAGATGATTATCGAAAAAAACCATTTTAAAGTAAAATTTAAGTGCATATGAATTTGGGAAAGGGCCAGTTTTTTCTATTGTTTTGTTGCAATTTTTGAAAAAAATGCGTTAAAATAAAGAAATTACCAACCTGAAGAAGTTATGAACAGTTAACAAGGAATTTTTTTTCACATTTTCGTTCCGGTCTAAGCAGCTCGTACAATAATATTTTCGATTTCAAAAAAATTATTATTTCGGAAATTTTTTGAAATTTATTGTAAATTTTTTCGTCGTTAAGAATTTTCCTGAAAAATAATTAAGGTTCGAACACTTGGATTTCTTAATGAACGGTTACTCATTGTTTGGGAATTGTAATTCAAAGCACACTTCAAAAAGTTTATCACTTGCAATAAAAAAAAATTGTTTTTTGGAGTTTGTGTTTTTCACCAAGGGCGCGGCGGCGGTGCCGATAGGCGCCGACGAGGAAAATTTGAACAGTTTTAGTAACAAGTCTTGAATAAAAAAAGATTAAAGATTTCGAAATTAATTTTGAGAGAATATATCAACTGGGTCCGGTAGTGCCGATAGGCGCCACCGGGAAACCTTTTTAAAAATTTATGGCCTATTTGTTAACAGATTTTGCCCTAAAACTTTATGATTTTGCTGACCAAATAATTATTCTGACCCAAAAACACCATCTTTAGGGGTGTAAAAAAAGTCTCGGAAACCGAGATCAAAAGACCAAAAGGCGCCTAAAAAGGCACTAAAAATTCTAAAAAAAGCATGAAAAAGACAGAAAAATGGCACAAAAAATTGAAGAAAGGCAAAAAATTTTGCGGCATAATCTAAATTTCATTATTTTTTTTTTTTGCAGTTTGGGTCATCTGAAAAGTGCTATTCAATTTTGTCAACCATTTTTTTTTTTTTGCTTCTCTGGGCCTTCGCAAAAAAAGACACGTTAACAGTGAATTTTTTGCTAAATTTGTCAATGAAAATGGCATGTTATTTGCGGGTATAATCCGTTAATGGATGGATGATATAAAGCAAGTATTTGTTGTCGTATCATAGTAAAACATTCTGCCCATCTGTTTCTCTGACGCTTTGTATTTCAGCGCTTGGCTGTATTTTTGTCTCTTATTTTGTGCCACTGCCAAACCCATAGGATGGTATTGCCAAATTTGGCCTGCCTACGTGCGATTGCCAACTCATCCTTCACTGCAGCTTCTCTCGACACATTCTCTTCTAAGTGCTATACTGTCTCATTCTGTTCGGCCGTCTTCATGTAATCTTTCTCGAACAATGGAACGCGCCCCTTTAGGCGAATTCTTCTAATGGCAATTTAAAAAAGCTGCCCAACTTAGCAAAAATCAGTCATTCCATTAAAACTAAAATAGTTTTGCCAATTTAGAGTTTATTTTGGTTCCATTTTCAACATTAATTTGGAAAATTTTGTTTTTTTTTCTAATAAATTTCCTATCAAAGTTTCAGATCTGCATCGCCTATGGTACCGCAAGAAAGTCAAATTTCTTGAAAATATTCAACGTTTTTGGGGCAAAATTTTGTGGTTTTTGAGATTTCTGAGGCTTTTTTTGTTTTTTTTTAGAAAAAAACTAAGTAGACAAGCCAAAAAACTGGCAACCTCAAATAGAATTATTTTTGAGGTAAAATCTGTTTTAAGCTACAATGTAGGGATTTATTAATCAAGAAGAAAGTTATGGTCCAAGAAATCAATGATGGTTAGTAGGGTTGTCGGTTTCTGTAAATTCTTTGAAACCGAACCGAAACCAACAGTTTCGGTTAGCCGAACCGAAACCGACAGTTTCGGTTAGCCGAACCGAAACCGATATCCGAAACCGGTCGTTTCGGATAACCGAACCAAAAGCGATAACCAAATCAAAATTTCTCGGTTCGATTCGGTTCGGTTTGAAATCCACCATATTTCTTAAATCTTTAAAATCGAACCGAACCGGTAACGGAAACTGAGCAATTCGGTTAACCGAACCGAAACAGATAATCGAAACCGAGCAATTTGGCGATAACCGAAACACGAATTTTCTCGGTTTTTGGTTCGGTATGGTTCGGTTTCAAACCGACAACCCTAATAGTTAGATGATCGGACATAAACGCTACTGGACTTTTTAAGTGCGATTGGACTTATAAAGAGCATTAAAAAGTATTTAAGTCTTTTAAAGCAAGATTTTCAAAATATTTTAATTTCGGCTTTTGTTTTTGAATTAGGGCCCGCCTGTCGGAATTAATTTCCAATATTATTTTTTTACCTTTTTGGTAATTATTTTAAAAATTTGAGCAAGGTAAAAGACCGAGCTGCGCCTATATATATATAGTACGTTTAACGCGAATATTCAAAATGAATCATTTTATTTTGGAAATATTAATTCTACTTTTTCTTCACGCTGAATTCCTATTTTTAAATGCTGAGGAATTTGTAAGAAATGAATTAACTTTAATAATATTTTTTAATAATGAATATATTTTTTTTAACAGTACGATACTGACGAAAAATTGCTCGCTTTTGTGAAAGATCTGCGAGAATATCTGAGGGGTCAGTACAAATGGCAGACAGAACGATGGGCGACATCATTGACGGGTTCAGAACGGCTGGGGTCAGCACCAACGGGGACAGAATGGCAGGGTGGAAGAAATGGGAGGACATTATTTGGGGGTTCATGATGAACGGACTCATAATCTGTTGGGGTGGGGGGGGGGGGGAACAGCATTAAATTTAACAAATTAAAATTAAAAAATAAATAAACAAATTAAATTTTAATGGGTGAAAAAGACTCAGAATTTATAAAATATTTTTGAAATGTAAATTTATTATTAAAGCGCGATAATTATTAGTGTTATTATAACTTTTTTCTTAAATTAAAACTTAAGACGATATACCTAATTGCAGGCTAAAAAAATGTAAAATAAAAAAAAATTAAATAATAAATAAATAATAAAACCCCAAAATTGTCGGAGACAAAATGGTCGGTGAGAAGATGAGGGGAGAGAGAATAAGCGGATTGCCCGTCCTAAATTGAATTTTAAATTATTTCAATTAAATTTTATTAATTTTTATCTTGTTTTTAATTAAATTTTAATTTATTTTCTTAATTTTTATTGAATTTACCTTGGTTTTCGAATGCCCGGTTTAAACACAGTCGGGAAAAGCTGAAAAGTCACGGCAAATTTACAATAAAACTGACCATTTCTTTTGTCTGACATCAAACAAATTCATTTCTTTTTTTTTTGTTGAGAAATTCAAAAATTTGGGCCGATTATTGTGTAAAAAGTAAAAAAACCACCCTGCATTATAAAAAGAAAAAAAGCTTGTAGTAGTGGGCAAGCGACATGATGCCAGGGTTGTGGAACAATTCAATTTGTTGTGTTGTGCGACTGCCTCCAGCAGTGGTGAAAGCGGTGATCGCATATGGGATGGTTGCGTCAATTTTTCGAAGTCCGCGCGAGTGTAGAAAAAGAACGCTGCGGTAGGTGACAAAGGATCGCAAAGCGGGAAAAACTTTTTTTATTCGCTCTAAACAGTCAGGCAGTGAAAGGCCTTCCATGTAACACGAATCTCTGGAAGAAAAAAAAAAAAATCAAAAATGCCGATGCTTTTAGAAAAAACGTAAATTCGAAATTCCGGCGAACTATTCGGAACTTAGAAAACTAAAATTTTGTCTACTGAAAAGGTGCGAAAATTAACACCTCCATAATCGGAAAGTGACCTTAATTTTATTCGTTTGTACCGAATTATCGCACGAATTTTGTCGGCGTTTCCATAAATGAAACGGTAGGCTCGGTGTGCTCTTTGATGCTGTAGTTCTTCGTAGCGCGTTATCAGTATGTTGAACTGGATTGTCGTGTTCTGCCGCGTCGCATTTTGTATGTCAATGCAGAAAAGTTGTTCACATTCTGGGTAATACCAATTTGGTCCAGACCAGTTCGGAGCCAGAATTACATTGTGAAAAAATCGAAAATTGTGATTTTTAACAGCTATAAAACTTTTTTATAAAATAATATATTCAATACTTATATGGCCCCCTTTTATCCATCGCAAATTTTAAAGCGTTGGTTGTGTTAGAGTCAATTGCCGGGTTCTGCAAGCTTTCATAAGTTTTTTGTGCATAATAAACCATCAAAGTTGGCCATGCCGTTTCCTTTATTTTAAAAACAAAAATTATACTTGTCAAATTTCGAAACCAAAATTTTATTATTCTTTTTGGAAACCCAAATAAAAAATTTCGAAAACGTCAAAAAAGTGCGACTTAATATTGAACAAATGCAACAGCGTGGATGCGTTTGACTAATTTTTTTTCACGCACTACAAAACCTCAGGAAAATAAGTAATCAAAGCAATTTTCCGATAATATCAAGCTTGATTATTATTACCAATTTTTTTTCGCTGTACAGACTCATTGCGGTTGTTATGTTGATGCCCAGCGCACGGATGTCGGACAATTCATCCAATATCCCTTTTTTGTCGCCAGCGTGTGAAACATTTGCGCACACAGATCCAATCGAAACCTGATTAGGTATGGAATAAAGATAAAATATCGATGCGTACTGTTTCGATTCGTAACTTTTTTGTAAAAAATGGTCATTACTTTTTTAAAAAACAACAAAATAAAGCATTCTTAATATCAATCGATAGCACTTAGTATTTTCTATTAGCAAGCCAAGCACTGAAAAATTTCGTAAAGATTCAAAAAAAGTTTTGGTCAAAAAGTTCAAAAAATGATGTTTTTCGGTCCTAACTTTTTTAAAGCATGATGAAACTTTTCAATGATTAGAAAGCTAATAGAGAATACTAATAGCTATCAAAGGATAGTAAGAATGTTTATTTAATTGCTTCTGAAAAAGTTATGACGATTTATTTTTTAACAAAAAACATTACGAATCGATACAAAACGAATCTGAAACAGTTTACTAATCAATATTTGTCCAGAATAAACAGATAATTGTTTCTAAAATAATTTACCAATTTAAGAGTGTCCAACTCGATCATTAAAACCATTTCGTAAAGTGCGTCACAGAGATGTTCATTTGCGTCAGAAATTTCCTTGAGAATGCATCTAAAAATTAAACCAGCCTTGACTATTTGTTATTAATAAGCTTTTTTAATTAAATAAAACGTCTAATTTTCTTATATTATTCAGAATCCCAAACTTAAAAGGCAGACAAGAACCCACCCCAAGGTTTTCTTATGCGCTAAAATAATAAGGTTATAAAAGCGTGAAAAATTGTTAGTGAGGACTGAATGTTTTTCAAAAAATTGAAAATGCTTTTTCGTCAGTTTTTTAATCGGTTTATTGTTAGCACATAGGAAAATCTATATATTTGTCTTTATATGATTTGTCTATTTATAAGTTTACTATGCACCTCATTTTTGATGGCAAAGACCGGTCGGAATTTGGCATTATGCCGCCACCAAGAAAGTTCATTTTTTTAATTGCGTGTGACAGATCAATTAACGAACTCTCAAGAGCATAAATGCTTAAGCCATGAATTTTTTCTTAAAATAAACGGAAATTTTCAATTAATTATTAACTAAACAAATTATATACTTTTTAATGAGTCCAACAATGAAATCTTTTTAGCCAGTGACACCCCATTGAGTATTTCTAAATTTTAATTCAAAACAAAAAACGAAATTTAATTTTACTCCAGCGAAGCTCGGAGTATCGTTGTCGACTCAGACGAACAAAACTTGTCGCATTTTTGTCCACTTGATCAAAAAATTTTTTGGCTTGGACAAATGCAGCTGCTTCTTCTTGGGTGGGCATCACACAGCCAACATTCACCCGTTGATTAATCCACTAAGAAATACTAACATTCACCCGTTGATTAATCCACTAAGAAATAAATTAATGTTAAAATAATTAATTCAAATAATGCTTACGAAAAAAACATGATCAACTTATATGTAATAAGAAAATTGAAATTGCTTAATGTTTTCTTACTTTTACCATAAAAACTTTCATACATAAAATACACTTTATTCCAAAAAGCTAAATTCTTAGCTCTGACAGCCCTAGGTAACATTGTTTATTTAATTTTTTGTATAAATAAAATTTTTTATTTATGTTTTTTTAATTAAATAAATACTGAGTAAGAAATGTCAACATACAAGCAACGAATTGTGAGGGGACCATCTGTCTGTGCAAAAATTTATGAATTGTTGGCGATAAATTGTTCGGTTTCGCTCTGGATCCGTGACTTTGTTGAACAACCGTAAAATTTGGTCAATTGGATGGCTGATTCTCTAAGATAAATTGATTGAACTTATATAAATTTATTTTTTTTTAATTAATTGCCTGATCATATTCGATTAGTGCCATATGTTCAACTAATCTGTTTCCCAAGTGCTTAACCCTTTCTTCCATTCCATTGAATCGCTTAAGCATGGTAGAATGCAACAAATGAAGAGCTTGGAGTTCTTCGCTCTCAGGCTAAAAAAAACACATACGATTGGCGATCGGGTGCAATTTTCACTCTGATCATCGCTAACAAAATACAACGTCAAAAATTGCCAGAAAATTCATTTTAAAAAATAAACGGTCTGCTAAAGAGCGTACTAAAAAGTGACTGATCAGTTTCAACCTGATCAGCAGTGTGTGTCTAATGCATTTAAAATATTTACAGACTTCGAAGTTTTTTTGCATCGCCAATGCAGCAAAGCTTCCAATTGGCCCCGCCAATTGCATTAGCCCAGACAGGTGCTTCGAAACAAATTTAAGCTGCTCTCCAACGCTTCCTGCCGGTGCAGCGATGGCGGAAAATGCATTGACATATTCTTTTACATCCTCCATCACTTCAATTAGCCAATCATGGATTAATTAATTACAACGTAATTGTGTAGTTTACTTATCATTTTTGTTGCAAATTTAAAAACAAATTTTTCAAAAAACCCCTAAGTTTTGGCCATAATTTTAAAAGTTAAACAATGCTAATTAAATGCTTCAGGTTATTTTTTCTTTATATTTAACAGCCAAAAAAATCAGCTATCTTTTACCTCCTGCCTCAGACCATGGACCAGATGAGAATGTGGCAATTGCCGCCAAGAATACTCCAAAATGCGCACGCATTGTAGCTTGAAATAACGCTATCATTTTATTTTAATTTAATTTATTTGAATTTATTGCTGGTTGTAGTCTTAAAAATGAACAAAACGGAAAAGAATTACGTATTGTTAGAGGTATTTGTCGACACCGTCTGAATTCTGAATGCATATACATATTTATACATTTTTTGATATTTCTTACCGAATGATTGTCAGCCAAACGAAAGTCACAACTAAATAATATGTATAATTTTATAAGAAATAAATATTTTTATTGAAATTAAAATTCGTAACTGCCGGAATAGAAATGAACAACTGTTAAAATGATAAGAATTTATATGAACAACTGTTAAAATGATAAGAATATAAGTGCCAATCAAATTAATAAATGTGTAGCGTTATTAAAATAATTGATAATAATGTATTTGCAATTAATTTGCAAGTGCCAATCAAATTAATGGTTGTATAAAATATGCAAAATAATAAAAAGAAATTTATAATTTTATGTCTATTATTTAAATTTATAAAATATAAATAATAAAATGATTTGTAACATCGACGTGAAGAGAGTCTTTATATGCCGCTCTCATTTAGACAAGCAGCCAATCGAAAACAGCTTTGGCTAATCCCTTTTCGGAGCCAATGAGGAAAAGCTAATCGATACATTTGTCACTTGCCGATTGGCAAATTTTGGATTTATTTAACGGTGCTCGTTAAGCTCCTATATATTTTTTGTAAAACACTTTTTGGCATTTTTCGTCCAGTTTTTGGCACATATTTTAGTACATATTTCGGCATCTTTTAGCACATATTTTAGTACATATTTCAGGATTTCGCACATATTTATTTATCCGGCCTCTATTTATTAACAGTCATTACAAATTTGTATGGTCACTACGATCACATTGTTCTGCCATTAGCAGCACTCTTTCCTGCTCATGCAACTGGGCCACCATTTGCCGCGTCCGCTGACTCGATGGCCCAAATGGGCACAGTGTCGCCGGCCTAATAACAAATGAATTAATTACAATATTCGAAAAAGCAGGCACAAAAAATGTATAATATTTTAAATAATTCCTAGTCCTTTTAAATATTCTCATAAACCCATCATTCACCGCTCTTCGTCCTCTTGGAATCATAAATGCTTCGGCACGTGATGAAAACAAAAAGGCAACGAACAGCACGAAGAGAAGGAAAAGGCGCATTATTTTGGCTTCGATTGGAATGATTTCGGGGACACAATTTTCAGCGGACTTTCCCTTTCCTTTTATAAGGAACTCTCAGTTTGGAAATACAAACATTTGTTGCCTAAACTTGTTCTCAAATTGTATTCGTTTTACTTTTTTAGTAAAATTCTAACGAATTTTCTGTTAGAAAAAATAATTGGAACTCATTAATCATTTTTATGTCATTTAATACCAACTTTGGTCACTGTTACACTCTGCTGGTTATTATTATTATTATTATTATTCCATTACTTTGATTTTTTTTTTTTAAATATCGAAGGATAATTAGACACGTACGAAAAAAAATTAAATCCGGGACCGGGACCATGAATTTCAACCGGGGACGGGGACCGGCATTGACGCCGCCGGGAAAATTTGTAAATTTTTGGTGGAATTGTGAACAGATCTTGCCCCAAAAATGGTCAATTTTTGAGTATTTGTGAGGCTATTTTTAGCAACATTTTACAAATTAACAAAATAGCATATTTTAAAATGATTTTGGAAAAAAGAATTAAAAATTGGTCTTGCAATGTGGTGGATACGAGACAGTGGCCCAACCACCATACCAACTTTTCTTTTATAATCACTGGAAAAATATTATTTCAAACAAAAATTTTTTTTTATATTTATTTTCTTTGAAATTCCTCTACTATTTTTGTGCTTCCAAAAAACCCTATCTTCATTTGGCTAAATAAAACAATCCAAAAATAACAAAAGATTGCAACAAATTTGCCAATTCTTGGCAGGGGGTCCGTTGTAGTCTGATTCCTCGCTGCCGCCGGTGGTGTCTTGAAAAATTTCAATTAAAATTTTATTGAAATAAATTTATTTATCATTTTTTTCCAAAAAAAAAAAATGACTAAAAAAAATTTTTTTATTTTATAATTGGATAAACCAGGAGTGTTGCACACGCCATCGGTCGTAATCACTTCTAAAAACACATTTATTATTATATGCATAGAGAAAAAATTGAAATTAATAAGTTTTAGGATAATGGAACAACAGGGTAGTTTTTAAAATTCCCCTCATGGTTTTTAGCCACCAGCTTTACAAAATTGACAAAATTCTATAACATTTTTAGCCTATAATGAAGGGTCCTTGACTTTATTTCTTGTCCAAACTATTATTTCAAAAAGTACCGTAATTATCGCCGTCACCGCCGTCAGCGCCGTCATCTCCGTCGCTAAGTGTGATGACCTCTTAAAAATTATATTTCTTTATTTTTTTATATGCATATTTGATAAAACATAAAAAACATTTTTTTTTTTTTAGGCAATACAGCAAGATTTTAAAAATTTTTAAATTTTATCAAGTCATTCTTTGAGCACCAGCATAGATAAAGGGTCGAAAATTTTTAGAATTCTGAGCGACTGATTCTTCGTGGCAATCTTGACTTTAATTCTTTTCCAAAAAACTATTATTTCCAAAAGCAACTGTCAATTTCGCAAGTCATTTTTTTGAGCACCAGCATAGAAAAAAGGGTCGAAAAAAATTTAGAATATTTTGAGCGACTGTTTCCTCGTGGCAATCTTAACTTTAATTCTTTTCCAAAAAACTATTATTTCCAAAAGTAACTGTCAATTTCGTTGTCTTCGCTAAGGGTAATCACCTCGAAAAAATAAAATAATTTCTCGAAAAAAAAAAAAATACCGTCAATTTCATCGTCGTCGCCCAACACACTTTGGTGGCCGAGTCGCGCAAATACATAGAAAGATATCATGCCGAGAAAATGGCGGAGCTCAAAAAAATTTTTTTTTTTTTTGGCGTGCGAGATGTTCGCTCTTTACCCGGTGCCCGTCCAATTCACACTTTTCGATCTTCCAGTGAGAATTGTCCTTTTAATGAATCAGTTGGTATTATGACTTCACGAATTTCTGTTTCGGTTTAAACCCCTGTTTTTCGTTTTGGGTTTGTTTTTATTTTTCTTCTATTTGACAAAATTTGCGACATTGGCATTTTTTGAATGACGAACAATCAATTGTGATGCCAGAAGGAAGCGGAGTGTGGGAGAAAGTGGGATAAAGGACATGGGAGAACCTCTGAAAGGGTGCCCGTAGCTCATAAATTTGTGTGGAAAACAAAGCGAAGAGAAATCATTTTATTTTGATAACCCTCGTGTTGGGTAGAGTATATTTTCGGCACATATTTGTCCGAGCTTACAACATTCTCGCCAAAACACTCGTGTTGTGTAACTTCGAATTTTGAAAAAGCTCGTGTTGCTTTAAAAACCATTTGTGATATTTTTGTTATCTCGTGTTGATAAAACAATGATTTTACGAACTCCACCGCTCACCAGACAAAGGCTGAGAATGCAAGAAGCTGAAGTAAATCAGCCAGTTCAGCAACAGCAAAATGGAGGAGGAGAAAACGAAAATATACAAAACAGACCGATTAACAACGCTAACATGGGGGTTTTTGATACATGGTAGGTGCGACACCATAATAGATGCAACACTATGGTAGGTGCGAACATAGTAGGTGCGTCACTATGATAGACGTGAAACCATAATAGATGCAACACTATGGTAGGTGCGACACCATAAAAGATGCAACACTAAGGTAGGTGCGACACCACGGTAGATGTGCGACACCATAATAGATGCTAAACTATGATAGGTGCGGTGCCATGGTAAATGCGACACCATGATAGTTGCGACACCATAATAGATGCAACACTATGGTAGGTGCGACCATAGTAGGTGCGTCACTATGATAGATGTGAAACCATAATAGATGCAATACTATGGTAGGTGCTACACCATGGAAAATGCGACAGTATGATAGATGTGACACCATAATAGATGTAACACAATGATAAATACGAATTTTTGAATAGTTCACTAAATTCCCTCTATGGTTTTATTTCAAGTAAATAAGAAAATATTAAAGGGAGATACGAATTTTTGTATATTTCACTAAATTCTCTCTGACAAAATTTTTGCCAGAAAGTGAAATATTTATAAAAAATTTACTTAAATTAACTTAATTATATATATCGATAGATCTCGACGAGCTCTTCAATTTTCATGCCTGAGCCATTGCTCTACAATGTAATCCCAGCGAGTTATGGTGTTCACATAACTTATCACAATATGGGCCAATTTCCATGAAATTTTCTTTGTTATGCTTAAAATGATTATACAAATTTTTCAAAAATATGTTTACCTAAATTAGGTCGAAATATTTACGAAAAACTTTTCTATAGTACCCCCTATTGATTGTGAACGAAAAGCCTTTT